>JAKGSA010000658.1:63404-75128 GCA_033558755.1 Philaethria dido
ACCAGCTCCACGCTTTATCTCACATAGTCAGAGAGAACCTAGTGTCAAGACACTTCGTTTGCCACTTTCCGCCTGAATTCGACACATAGCGTGGTCAATGGCGGAACTCAACGCCGCATTCTGTTTTACCAGAGCTGATACTACATAACATTATTAACAGATCTGGATAATACTTTACAATAATATAGTTTATATATAAGACATATAGGCTACAATTTACAATGTTGAGGGGTGGGGTAATTTAGGGAAGCCGGTACATATAATTAGGGAAGCCGATAATTTTTAGAGAAGCCGGTATATTTTGGAAAGCCCGTATAGGATGTGAAGATAATTTTTAAATTAGTAATTTCACTATCGAATTTTGGCGATGACCATTTTTTTTAGGTGTTTAGGTGATGTCAGAGCTTGTTTTTTTGCAACGTTATGCCCAATAATAAAATAATTTTGGGCACAAAGATGCAAAATGAAACAAAGTAGGTACTCGTACTTTAAAAAGTTAAGCAAGTCGGTGGGAACCGTGTTGTATGGACGCCTCGCCACTGATATCTAGTATATAGTACTAAAAGTGAAACACGAAATATTTGGTGCGTTGCCAATTGCTCCGGCTTTTCATAGAAATAATTAACGTACTTTCCTGTTGACTCGACATGCATTGATATTGGTTAATTAGGGTTTTACTAACCTTATTATGTATGCCTATTGTCCAATTACTATATTTTCCAATTCCAATTCCAATTTCTATAGAATACTATCGCAATATCGTCTTTTTCACCGACTTCTAAAAAGGTTTTCGATTGGATTTTTTTGAGTATGTTCCTGTTTATTTTTACTGAGTGATTTTGATGTTATTTTTTTATACGATGCTTCTGATGGTTGCATTTAAATTTAGTTACTTTTCTTATTCTTACAAGTCTCTTTGAAAACGCTTTTTTGTATATTTTTTGCTAAGGAGATTTTATTAAAACCATATAGATAATGCGCGGCGTTGAGTTCCGCCATTCAACGCATAATGTCAGGAATTTGGAAGGAAAGAAGAGAACAGAATATCTTGACACTAAGTTCTTCCTGACTAATTTAAATACAAAAGCGTAAAGCTATATGTTAAAATAGAATTATAATTATTATTAATTACTGTAATTGAAAAAAAATAACCGAAAAACACAGTTTTAAGCCTTTTCCTGCGCTATCAGATAAGTAGTTTTTGAGCTATTCGTAATAATTTTACCTTTTAGTGTATATAATTGGAGCTCTGTTTTCTTTTTTTGAAGTTGATTAACGAACTGAAACACATTTTTTTTACTCTTTTGCCCGCATAGCAGTGTAAAAGGGACCTGGTGTCGAGATGCAAATACGCTTTAATAAATGAAGAAAGGCAGCTTCACGCTCTATTCCGCTTATCACGGTAGTCATAGTGAATCAAGTGTCAAGACACTCCTTTCGCGGCTTTCGGCCCGAATTAGAAATATTACATGTTAAGTGACGGAACTCAGGGCCCCTTTTTATTACTGAAAAAGTATGTATTACACATACATAATTTCCTGGGTTTGGTAACTAGGCAAAGCACGGCGTTGAGTTCCGCCACTCAGCACACAATGCCTCAAATCGGCGTGTTGTGTGTGGGGAACGGAGTGTCTTAACAGTAGGTTCTCAGGTTCTCTTGCCTACCCTGCTATATGCAGGATACAGTGTGAAACCTCACATACATACTTTCATATTGTATTGAAATTTTAAAGTTTTATATTTTACAATCCTTACTAATATTATAAATGCGAAAGTAACTCTGTCTGTCTGTTACGCTTTCACGCCTAAACCACTGAACCGATTTTGATGAAACTCGGTATAAAGATAGCACTGAACTTGGGAAAGGACATAGGATACTTTTTATGGTGAAAAAAAGGGTGGGAAAAGGTGAAATAGGGGATAAAAGTTTGCATGGAAGTTCCTTATTGTCAAACATAAAATCATATAAAATTGTTCAACTTTCACACCTAAACCACTTAACCAATTTTGACAAATAGTCTAAACCTTCGGAAAGACTATAGGCTATTCCTTACCATGTCGCGCGATATAACCGAGTTCCACGCGGGCGAAGCCGCGGGCGGAAAGCTAGTAGATAATATTTTTAAAACTTTATACATTTTTTTTATAAATATTTGTAAAAAAATCAAGGTCTACAAAAACGTACAGCCTGTACCTTGAAAATATATAAATCCGCCACTGTAATAATATTATCATCCAGGTCAGACCTATATATACCAGGACCTGTCGTGGCGCAGAGACACAAGCGTGCGACTGTGAACGTGACAAGTTGTGGGTTCGATTCCCACTCCAGGAAATGGAATTTTTCATTTCCTGGGTTTGGTAACAAGGCAAAGCGCGGCGCTGAGTTCTGCCACTCAGCACGCAATGCCTTAATGCGGCGGAAAGTGGGGAACGGAGTGTCTTACCACTAGGTTCTCAGGTTCCCTCTTCCTACCCTGCTAAGTGCGGGATACAGCGTGAAGCTATGTATGTATGTATATACCGGCTTACCTATTTGAAATTGTCGCCATTCGCCACTGCGGGATACAGCTAGTATTACTTACGTTTTTCAGCACAGTGAACAAAATCAAACAATGTTTTCAACAACCCATCGACAAGAGCTCAATAAAAATAGAAACTAAAAGTTTTATTTTATTTGGCAGAACTTTTATAAGGAAATTGTCTCGAAAAGTCGTTTTACACCAAAAATGGATGAAATTTTCGAAACTAGAGAAAGTTCGGTAAAGTTTCAAGAACTGAATACAATACATATGTATGGTACATACATATGTTGTTTGGTTCTTCCACTAAGTTACTCTAAGTAACATCGAAAGATTATTTTTTAACTGACATCAAAATAAGAGGTTCTCATTTCGATTGTGTTTTTTATTACCCGACTGTCAGAGGCGGATTATCTTTTTCGCGCGTATCATATATGTTTGTTATATTCTTTATTACCTTATATCTTCCAAACCCCTGGACCGATTTACATAATTAAGGTGACATTAGATAGGTATTGATACTCCAAGTGTTCTTAGATATGCGACGTCAATTTTATTTCATTATGGCGCCCTATACAGTCAATTTTGTCATGAATCAAAACAAAAAAATCGTTAATGCGGTACCGTGTGGGATGTCAAATGAAAGGACTTACCTAGCACATTTCAAATATATAACATATAACTAGCTTTTATAGCTTACTTTATTTGTATTTGCTTCCTAAATTTGAAGAATCGGTTCAGTCGGGTGTTTTGTTCTTTACATTTATGTGATACTAAAATCGACATCAAATAAAATTGACTAAAAAGTACAATTATTATAGATAACTTGAAAACTACTCGTCAGATCTTATACATACATACATAGCTTCACGCTGTATCCCGCATATAGGAGGAAAGACAGAGGGAACCTAATGTTAAGACACTCCGTTCCCCACTTTCCGCCGAATTGAGGCATTACGTGCTGAGTGGCGGAACTCAACGGGGCGCTTTGCCTTGTTATCATAGCCGTGGGTATCGAACCCACAACCTGTCACGCTTACAGTCGCACGCTTGTGCCTCTGCGCCAGCACAGACACAAGCGTCAGGCGTCAAGTCTTATCTAAATTTAAATGGGATCACATCGGAAGTACTCTATATGATATATAAAAAAGAATAGTAAACCATGAATACAATACCATGAACAAAGTTATCTGACATTCGATGTAAATGACAACACATCACACATTTCCTTATATCGCTGACGTTTTACGAGTCTCTTTGGAAATGGTTCTTTGTATATTTTTCTGCTAAGGAGATTTTTTAAAAACCATGTGCGGCGTTGAGTTCCGCCATTCAACACATAATGTCAAGAATTCGGAAGGAAAGAGGAGAATAGAGTATATTGACACTAGGTTCTTCCTGATTAATCTGCAACGCGGAAAAAAGCGTGAAGCCATATGATAAAATAAAGGTATTATTATTATTAATTACTGTAATTGAATTCATAAAACTTAAAAATGCAGTTTCACGCCTTTTTATGTCCCAGGTTCGAGTCTCATTTGAAAACGAACATGATTATTTTTTACATCTTCAAACAAGGGTAATAGAGAGAACCGAGTGTTCGAACCTAGACACTACTTTTTGCCTAAAAACGAGGCTCTGCATATTGATTGGTAAAACGCCGAGTTTTGTCTTACCAGAAGACTGAAATAAAAATATACACAAACATACATACATAGTTTCACGCTGTATCCCGCAAATAGCAGGGTAGGCAGTTAAGACGCTCCGTTCCCCACTAAAAATAAAAATATTTAAAATATAATTATTCCCCCATTTGAGAATAGAACCTACAACCAATTGGGTATACAAGAACAGCGTTCTAAAACTAAAAGCCATATTTTGATTTACAGGACTAAGAAAATATATTAAAAATAAAAACTCCCCCAAATGAGAATCAAACCTACTACCACTGCATATATCAAATATTCTTTCACCACAAAACAACTACCACAAACTACTCGCATCCATAAAGTCTAAATCTGAAAATATATGACCTACTTGAAAATTAATTTACCAACTTATTAATACTAGCAACATTGAAACGTCAGCGTCAACTTCGAATGTGGAACAAAGTTAGAAACAAGTGTTTATCACGTGAATCCCCTGTTTTCTAAGTTTACTGGCTTACTTTAGAAGCTTCATGGTTTATCCCACATAGCAGTTAGTGAACTTAGTGTCAAGACACTCCTAGATTCTCTCTATCAGAGTAGAGTCAAAGTAGGGTAACTTTGCGGGATATAGCGTGAAACTGCTCTTTAAATTAGTACTAAATATACTTCGTTCTCCACTTTGCCTCAAAATATGATACTGGAGATCGAACCCACAACAGTCTCAAATTTAGTTAGCCCTATTCTCACTGTACCATGATGACTTATAAACATTGATTACTTATTAACATTGATTTTTGATATTTTAATTAATAACAACAAAAAAGAACATAATATATAGATACTTATGCCTGTAGTGGCGCAGTCGCACAAGACGCACGACAGGTTGTGGGGTCAATTCCCACTACAGGAAATGGAATTTTTCATTTCCTGGGTTTGGTAACAAGGCAAAGCGCGGCGTTGAGTTCCGCCACTCACCACGCAATGCCTCAATTCGATGGAAAGTGGGGAACGGAGTGTCTTAACACAAGGTTCCCTCTGCCTACCCTGCTATATGCGGGATACAGCACGAAGCTATGTATGTATGTATACTTTAATTAAGAAAGCTCTGCAGACACGAGAGGTTTGGGTTCGATTCCCGGGAGTATAAATAAATTTAAATTACTTTAATTTCTCCGATCTAGTAAAGCTCTGGCGCTGAGTTCCGCCATTTAATACACAATATGTTGAATTCGGATGGAAAGCAGTAAACGGAGTGTCTTAACACTAACTTTCTGATTATACTGCTATATGAGATTAAACTAAAAAAAGTAATATAACAAAAACTTATTAAGCCGTTAGGTAATTGAAAATTAAAGGTTTCCATTAAAATTTAAATTTCCAACAAAATATAAATCAAATTGTAAACGTGCGATTATCCAACGAAGTAAGAACCCTTTAATTAGGAAAAGAGGCTTTTCTGAGAGGGACATTATAAGCTAATATTTCAATGTTTAATTGTAATATTAATTTAAATTTGAATGAAAATCCAACCATCTGGAATCCATTGGGCGCATTTAACATACATACATACGAGCTATTTTATTCAGATTTAGACTTTATGGATGCGAGTAGTTTGTGGTAGTTGTTTTGTGGTGAAAGAATATTTGATTATATATGCAGTGATAGTAAGTTTGATTCTCATTTGGGGGAGTTTTTATTTTTAATATATTTTCGTACATGCATAGCTTCACGCTGTATTCCGCATACAGCAGGGTAGGCAGAGGGAACGTAGTGTTAAGATACTCCGTTCTCCACTTTCCACTGAATTGAGGCATTGCGTTCTGAGTGGCGGAACTCAATGCCGCGCTTTGCCTTGTTACCAAACCCAGGAAATAAAAAAATCCATTTTCCGGAATGGGAATCGAACCCACGACCTGTCGCGTTTACAGTTGCACGCTTGTGCCTCTGCGTCACGACAGGCACATTTAACGGTTCTAGTAAGATAGAATGCGGCGTTGAGTTCCGCCACACAGCGTGCAATATCACGATTCCAGAAAGTGGAAAACGTAACATAACTATTTTGCGTGGAAAACGTGAAACCTTGAAGCGATATTAAAAATCTGTGTACAATTCAATTTCAATTAAAGCGGGTTTTGGATTGATATCTCTTTGACGTCTATTTTTTTATCACTCAAGATGTTTTTTTTAACTTCACGGTGTATTTTGCATATAGCAGGGAAGGCAGAGGAAACCTGATAACCTAGTGTAAAGACACTCCGTTCCTCATTTTCAACACACATTCAAAAATTCAACAGGTTCAAATTGTATTCTAATTCATTTACTGTATTAATAAATTACATATGTAAACATATCATACAAGAGATGAGAAAAATCCTTAGCATACCATGGATTAGTTGCGCGGGTGCCGGGACCATCACGTTATAGGAAGAGAAACTCGGGGCAGTGCCTGGGACTTGTGACCCTAGTGAAGGTTCTAGGGGCCCTTAAAATTGCTCATTCACGCTTGCCTCCAGAATTTAAAGATAGGCATAGAACTGAATACCGTACAACTTAGCTAGCAATTTTTCGTTTAATATATGGTATATTTATTTTATGTTCACACATACGTAGTCGGAGAGGACCTAGTGTCAAGACACTTTGTTCCCCACTTACTGATCAAAATCGAGATATCATGTGTAGAGTGTCGCAAATAAATGCAGCGGTTTGTCTTACAAAACGCATAAATGAAAACTTGATTAAACTCAGTGTTTCAAATGGGAATCAAACCCACTCCAGCCCACTGATCGTATTTACAGTGACACACTATCCCACTGCGCCATGCTGTCCTTACCTTTCTAAATTAACATTTTAATTATATTACCTAAAAGACTAATTTAATCCAGTTTAAGGTAAATGCCTAGGGTAATTACCATATTTCTTTATGTAAGGATTAACATTGTAATGGAGATAACAGTTTCGCAAATAATTTAATGATATTAATTAAATATACCTGACGTGGCAAAGACACAAGCATGCGACTGTAAAACGCGACAAGTTGTGGGTTTGATTCCCACTCCAGGAAATGTAGTATTTTCATTTCCTGGGTTTGGTAACAAGGCAAGGCGCGGCGTTAAGTTCCGCTACACAGCACGCAATGCCTCAATTCGGGGGAGAGTGGGGAACGAAATTGTTAAAAGAGATCGGAGTGTCTTAACACTAGGTTCTCAAGTTTCGTTTGCTTACCCTGTTGTATGTGGGATACAGCGTGAAGCTAAAAAAAAATTAAAAACAAAATTGAAAACTTCTTTGAAATGGAAAAATATTTTAGAAACAGAAATAGAACTAATGCGCAGAATAAGAATCCGCACCTTTTAGAATACGTCCACCCTCTAACCAATTCAACTATACGTTCTTTATATCATGTTATATCGAAATTGCAATAGTCGAAGTAACAACTTATTGTTCTTGATTATTACATATTTCTGCAATCCTAAGAATATATAGAAGAAAAATCATTTGAAAAGAGGGAAGGTATAGGTATATTTTGTTTTTCTTTGTTTTTTTTTAGTTTCACGCTGTATCCCGCATATAGTAGGGTAGACAGAGGGAACCTTAGAACCTATTGTTAAGACACTCCGTTCCCCACTTTCACACCGAATCAAGACATTGCCTGCTGAGTAGCGGAAATCAACGCCGCGCTTTATCTTGTAACCAAGTCCAGGAAAATGAAAATACTAAACTTTAACATAGAGTTGGAATCGAACCCACAATCTGTTGCATTTACTGTCGCACGCTTGTGCCTCTGCGCCGCAACAGGCGTCTATCGTATATATTTTTAAGCCTTATTTTTAGATTTAGTATAAGAATACCAATATTACATTAAAAAATAAATTGGTAAAGTTGACATGAAATTATAATTCTACCTAAACAGGTAAAAATCGTGTCCCTTTCAAAAAAATCTGTACCAGAATATAATCAGGAGGTAAATATTCAGGAGATAAAATCTTTAATTCAAAACGCAAACCGCCAGACAAGTTAACTCAACCTTTGGTTATGCAAAACAATGTCGACTGGAGTGTTTATTATTAGCTTTGTAGTGTGGGACAAGTTTATGATAAAATATATGAAAATTGATTCGTTTCAGGCCTCATTTCGTTGGAAAGTGGGGAACGGAGTGTCTTACCACTAGGTTCCCTCTGCCTACCTTGCTATATGCGGGATACAGCGTGAAGCTATGTATGTATGTATGTATACATCGTTTTAGGGTAAAAAGAGAGAATGTAGTGACAAATTATTCCATTGCCCACTTGCTATATGCCACTGAGTGACTAGACAATCAAATCTCCGCTTTCTATAAGTTGATAGTAACATGTACAAATCAATTCGCCAATGTCGCCTTGTATGGAGAACATGATAGGTAACCATATTTTTTTAAATATACTGACGAAACTGACATTGACTTTTGTAGCCCTTATGCTCACCTATACTTACCAACTGTATTATAATAACTGCTAGAAATAATTATTATAACTTTATTAACATCTTAATAAGCAAAATAAAATTGTAAGAATATAGATGTGAGAAAAGAGTGCCTCATCACTGGATTCCTGGATTCGATTATTTTTAACCAGCCTCAAAAAAGAAGGAAGTTCTGAATCTGAATTTCAATTCGACTATTATTTTTTTGTGTGTTATCGCATTTTTTACTGGGTGAAACAATTTTATTATTATTTTTTTTATATCATAGCTGATGTGGTCTCATTTAAATTTAGTTCAGATCTGACAAATAGTTTCTGAAGTATTCGTAATAATTTTACTTTCTATAATAGATCATTTGAATTCGATATTTTTTTTGTTATCGTAATATAATTTTGGCATTTTTAAATATTTTTTTTATAAAATCATAACGCTCCTAACTTAGACCACACACCACCAGTTACGAAACTTGTCATCCGTTTTCAGAGTAATCTTCATAACATGTCACGTGAGAAGTGCGGATAAACTTTATTTTTCTAATCTTTATACTACCTGTTCAAGGAAATCTGGTAATAGACTGTCTGTGTTCTTTAATATTAAAGCTAATATACTATAGGCCTGTCGTGGCGCAGAGGCACAAGCGTGTGACTAAGCGCGACAGGTTGTGGGTTCGATTCTCATTACAGGAAATGAGAATATTAAATAACATTTAGTATTTTCATTTCCTCGCTCTGGTAACAAGGCAAAGCGCGGCTTTAAGTTCCGCCACTCAGCACGCAATGCCTCAATGCGGTGGAAAGTTGGGAACGGAACTGTTAAAAGAGAACGATGTGTCAACACTAGGTTCTCAAGTTCCCTCTACCTACCCTGCTATGAGCGAGATACAGCGTGAATCAACAAAAGAATTTTTAAGCTTCATAGTTTTTCCATATAACAGGGTAGTCAAAGAGAACGTAGTCTCGCGACACTCCTTTCTCCACTCTCTGCCTAAATTGAAAACAATACTCATGTTTGTCAGTGTGTCGTCATATGCCGCGCTTTGTTTTACCAGAGAGAAAAGAAAATATCATAAAAACAATAATCGCCACTATTGGATATCGAACCCACTGCCATCATGCTTAAAATCTCCACTATACCACAGTGGTCTTACGTTTATTAATAAACAGTAGAACAACATAGGATTTAGTTTTAACAATGTTTGCTTTCATCGCGCCCGCAAATATTATACATGCAGTTGTAATGTAAAATGGAATGAAACGAAAAACTCACGCAAACCTTTATATCCTATTGATATATAATTGCAACCTTCTAGTTAGATAAGGAACAGCGTTGAGTTCCGCAAAGTAACATGCAATATTTCTTATTTGACACGACTGTGAGAGCCAAGTCACTGTGGAGACAGTTTTTTAGCTTCACCTATATCCAGCACATAACAGGTTAGGCAGAGGGAACCAGTCAACCTAGTGTTAAGACACTCCGTGCTCTTTTAACATTATCGTTTTGGAGTCTTGACACTCCGTTCAACTATTTTACCGCACAGGTTCTCTCTAACCCGTGCAATGCGGAATAAAGCGTGAAGCTTTTTTTATTTAAAAAATATCTCGAGCTTTTAACATACTTAGGATGAAAAAAAACAACAATACGAGTATACAAATTTTTGAACATAGCAGGATTCGAACTTACGTTTTGGGATACAAAGCAACAATACCTTGCAACAAGCGTACAAAAATCTCGATATAGTTCGATAGCAACGTATAGCTTAATTAGCTAGAGCGTTATGATAGAACCCAAGAGGCACGGGTTCGAATCCTGTTCGGTTAAAAATTTAATACGTTTCTATATATGAAGATAAATTGCTTATTACACTGCATTTTGCATACCCAGAACTAATACACACTCTAGTAATCATTAAAAATGTATCTATTATACCTTCTTAGGTTGAAACCTACTCATAATTGACACGGCCATCGTGGCGCAGTGGACAGCGTCTGACTGTAAGCCCAATTGGTTGTAAGTTCGATTGTCACTGAGAAAATGATTATATTATGTTTTTTTCCTATAAGCTATCTTTTTTAGCTTCACGCATACCATATCTCTGACTACACAGAGAGGGCCTAGTGTCAGAAAACCATTCGCCAATTTCCACCCGAATGGCGTATTGAGTAGTGGAGCTTAATGTTCAGTCTGTACCAGAGCAGTGAAATAAAGATAATTAAAATATGATCTCTATGTGGGGAACGCAAATGTTATAAAAACAGAGTGTCTTAACACTAGGTTCTAAGGTATCTTTTTTTTTAGCTTCACGCTATGTGCAAAATACAGTATATATTTATGTTGTATATATTTTTTATAGCACTTTAAATAAAAACACATTAAAACACACATAAGAAATGGAGTTACAATAGGTGGACTTATCTCTGAAGAGATTTCTTCCAGCCAACCTGTGGAAGTGAGTGAAAAAAATATTTAGCGGGACAACCAGAATGCAATATTCGTATAAATATAATAAAAATATAAAGCATAATATAAATTATAATATACCTAAAATACTTACATACACATCCATACTTCATACTTGTATACGTACATACAAATATATATACATACATCCTACATACATACATACACAAAACAAATATATACATACAATAGGAAAGTAATATAGTTACTATTGATACATGCTATCTGATTCATTAATTAGATGTTTTTTTTTAATAAAAACATCTAATCATGTGAACAGTGTCAAACTAAAAAAAATATGTTTCTTTCAAGTGGGAATCGAACTCACAACCAATTTTACACTCAGATGACGTGCCTCTGTGTCAGCATAGCCTAAAAAGTCGACAAAAGTCGTCCAAAAATTTTGAAAAAAGTTCCTAACCTACAATAAATTTCACAGTATTTTGTCATCGTTTTTTAACAGAAATAGGTAAAGCACAAAATGCATATAACGTTAGCGACCCTTTTGAACTTGCGTTCCAAGCTCTCTAATTGGACAAACAAAAATAAAAAGTGCCCTTCCTATTCCTGAAGTTGAAGCTTTTTTATAGTACACGATTTAATTTTTTTAATTTTAATACTAATTCACATATATATAT
>JAKGSA010000658.1:75526-90695 GCA_033558755.1 Philaethria dido
GAAAGTGGGGAACGGAGTGTCTGCAAGTCTGAGCATTGCGTGCTGAGTAGCGGAACTCAACGCCGCGCTTTTTTTAGTTAAGATCAGATAAGTAATTTTAAAATTATTATAAGTAATTGTACTTTTTAGTACATTATCATTAAAATCCGTTTTTTGTTAAAAGCTAAGTTAATTTTTGTAATATTTATGTAATAACCACTAGCAAACCTAAATAAATAAATAAGATATCCTCAATCGAAGTAAATATTCCTTTGAGTGAATATTGAATTTACAATTATCGTGTGTTACTAATGATTCAATTACTCTATAATAACATCTATAATGTTATATTTTTCTTAGCAAATTATTTGAAATTGTACAGAAATCAAATAAGTAAAAAAATATTCGAAAATGTTCTATCATGCAATCCTGATTTAAATTTCAATTTAAAAGTGTAATTCATATACAATAACTCAATTCGGCGGAAAATGGAGACTGGAAATTTTAATAGAACAGAGTGTCTTAACACTAGGTTCTCTTGTTTCCTCTGCCTACCCTGCTATGTATGGGATAAAACGTGAAGCTAAAAAACAAGGATAAAGTACTCTTCAGTCATCTTCACTTTCCACCCGAATCTGAAATATTGCATAAGGAACTTCACGCCGCCTTCCCTTTACTAGAGAGGACAAAATGAAACTAAATATAATAATCCTGGATGGGAATCGAACCTAGAATCATAGCGCCAATGAGTACAGATACTCTGATCTCCACTCTTACCACCTGAATCTGAAATCCGAGGCACAAGTATGGGTCTGTAAAAATAGCAGGTTGTGGGTTCGATTTCCACTCCAGGAAATGAAAATATTAAATAATATTTAGTATTTTCATTTCTTCGCCCTGGTAACAAGGTAAAACGTGGCGTTGAGTTCCGCTACTCAGTACACGATACCCCAAACCACCGGAAAGGGGGGAAACGGAAATATTAAATAAGAACGGAACGTCTTAACACTAGGTTCTCAGGTTTCTTCTGCCTACCTTGCTATGTGCGGGATACAGCATGAAGCTTAAATGAAAATATATTATAATCCGGGATGAGAATCGAACCCACAACAATCATGTCAGTCAATAAAGTCAGTATCTGTTCCACAGCGCCATAGAACACCATAACAAAAATATTTATTCGGATAAATAGTATCGTCGGTTTCATAAATCAAGATAAATATTCTTCCTTTTCACATTGATCAACATTTGTTCCATTAGTCTGAATGAACTGGTTTTAAAAATAAAGCTTTATACCTTTTTCTTATTTTAACAGTGTAGAGAGAGAGGGAGAGAGAGAGAGAATTTGGTGTTAAGTCTCTCGGTTCTCTATTAAATAAAAAAATCACATATAAACACTATATATACATATATTCTTACACTTTTATTATATAAGATTGTAGCAAAAAAAGAAAAGCTACTTCAAACAAAACATACTACGAAGTAGAGTTATTACGAATAACTCAAAAACTACCCGTCAGATCTTAACTATATTTAAATTAAACCATATTAGAAGTACTAGCTGTCATATAAAATCATCATCATATCATCATATCATCATATCATCATATAGAATCATCAAAATTGGTTCACCCAGTAAAAAGTTATGCGGTAACACATAAAAAACAGTAAAAATGATAACCTCTTCCTTTTTTAAAGTGGGTTAGAAATAAAATTTTGCTTATCACAATGCTTATCGCTTTATCGTGGTATAAATGCTTTGGGTTTTGGGATGCTTGAAGTTAAAATTATAGTAATTGTAGTAGTGGCCATCATGGCGCAGTATGACAGCGTCTAAACTGTAAGCACAGTTGGTTGTGGGTTCGATCCCCACTCGAGGGTATAATTATAATATAAATTATTTTTATATCTTTCCTCTGGTGAAACAAAGCGTTGATTTATGCCACTCAACACGTAGTGTCTCGAATTCGGGAGGAAAGTGGAAGATGAAGTGTCTTAACACTGAGTTGACATTCTCTGACTACCCTTCTTTTTTTAACGAGAAGCAATCCGTTATGGATATCCACCCGATCGAGGACTCGAAAGGTTTATATGGAACTCCGGTCTGACAGATATAGACCGTCGTATACCCACTAAAACCTCACGGTGCTCCTCGACCACCACTAACCGAGGCCAAGATCTTTCTGACTACCCGTACAGCATACGGGATAAAGCTAAATTATAATGAAATTGCATTTTTATTGTTTTCCTTAAATATTTTAGGTTAGTATGTAATCTGCTTATCATCATAATTCCTTGTTCGCGTAAATTTATATTTTATCTCCCCTTCTTGCATTATGTTGCAAAATAAATCTTGTAATCAATCATTTTATAAAGAAAAGATTTGTTTGTTTATTTAGAGCACGTTTTCTCCCGCATAGCATAGAACATAGAGTTAAGACACTCCGTTTTCCAGTTTCCGTTCAAAATTCGAAACATTTTGTATTGGGTGGAGAAAAACAAACATCGCGTTTTGTCGAACCAGAAGCGGACAATTGAAACTTACATATTAAATAATCATTTCGCTGAATGGAAATCGAATGTACAACCAACCGCGTTTATAGGCTGTCCTACTGCGACACGATGTCCTCTAATGTTCTCTTCACTTTGTCTTGCTATTTTAAAAAGAATAAAAAAGTATGATGTCTGTCGTGGCGCAGAGGCACAATCGTGCGACTGTAAACGCGACATGTAATTTTTCATTTCCTGGATTTGGTAACAAGGCAAAGCGCGGCGTTGAGTTCCGCCACTCAGCACGCATTGCCTGAAGCTATGTATGTATATATAACAAAGTATTTTCAAAATGAATGAAGAGTGTTTTAATAATAAGATCACTCTACCCTGTTATGAAAAAAAAATATTAAGCTGTTTTTTAACATGCATTACAAAATGCTTTGAAAAATAAGAATTAAAAAAATAATTCAAAATTATTACACTTTTTTCACTAAACTTTTTTTAGTTTCACGCTCTATCCCGCGCACAGCAGGATATGCAAGGGAACCAGAGAACCTAGTGTTAAGACACTCCGTTCTCTTTCAACAATTTCGTTCCCCACTTTCCACCGAATTGAGGCATTGCGTGCTAAGTGGCGGATCTCAACGCCGCGCTTTGCTTTTATATATATTTTTTTATACTATTATTAATATTTATAAAAATCTAAATAAATCTAAACAATTGATAACATCAACTTAATTTCCTAACACTTGGCAGCCTTCATTCATAATTCAATCGTCACATTGCCTAACAAAATTCGAAAGTCCTCTAAATATATGACCAGTGAATTCATTACGATTGTATGAGGTGAGGGACTTTATGAAGAGTTTTAGGGTTTGTTCGCAAACTGTTACTAAGAAGTTAAATAGTTGTTGATTCGATTACGCGGTAACTGTTTGGTGTTTCCTTTCAAATAAAGATACTGGACTGGACTGAAGGTGGATATTTATTATTTATTACCAAGGCAAAGCGTGGCGTTCAGTTCCGCCATTCAGAACGCAATGTCAATTCAGCAAAAAGTGGAGAAGGGAAACGTTAAAAGAGAACGGAGTGTCTTAACACTAGGTTTTCAGGTTCCCTCTGCCTACACTGCTATATGCGGGATACAACATAAAGCTACAGCTACAGCAACAACAACTGGTTATTTATTTATTATTCATTTCTTTTTAGCTTCACGCTATATCTGCATATAGCAGGGCAGAGAGAACCTGAGAACCTAGTGTTAAGACACTCCGTTCTATTAAGATTTCCGTTCTCATGATTTATTTAATATATATAATGAGCACGCAATGCCTCAATCTGGCGGAAAGTGGGGAACGGAATTGTTGTAAGAGAACGGAGTGTCTTAACACTAGGTTCTCAGGTTCCCTCTGCCTACCCCGCTATATGCGGGATACAGCGTGAAGATAAAAAAAAATGATTTATTTTTTACTTATTTACTATTTACCACAAATCCATTACCTTAACACGTACTATGAAAATTATAAAATAATTTTATATTAGTCGTATTACTGATTTTATACCCATCAAGTGAAATATATATCTACATTAATACATTCTAAAGCAATTATTTAATTTTTTGTGAAGGGAGTTTTACAAAATTTCACTTGCGTTGCTGAGTGGCTGACAGACAATGTACATGCGAAGTTACTACCCATAGAAGGCTGATGTTTGGCATCTACGTTCCTTGGAGGATGTCGAGACTCTCACTAAGAGAGAATTTGTCGAAATTCTTATGAAATAGGGTAAAAATTAAGTTCTGGTCCTATTACCCACGCAAACGAAGATGAAAATGCAACTAGTTTATTTATTTAAACTAGTGTCCCCGTGAATGCGTTAGTAACGCATTGCGTAGTGACGTCTATGTCACTTTATATAAACATGGATGTCAAACCATGATAGTGTGTGTAACATTTATTTTATTAATTTAATGTACTTTTTATGCATTAATTTAAAAAGATATTATCATTCTGCACTCCTTCTCTATACAAACTATAAGTGTGCCAAGTTTCATGCACCTCCGTTCGCGTAATGTCCAAAGTTTTTGCTTTACGCTTTTTCATATAAAGATATACTTATATATAGCAAACAAGATAAAGACAATATGCAAAAAATAACACGCAAGCTAAACAAAATATAGTAAAACTACAAATTTTTCGTCCCAAAACAAATAGGCTATAACTTTTTCACCAGGCGTCCTTTGCTAATCTTGGCACCGCCCTTTTAAGGTCGCGGTCATAAAAGGGACCACTTCAGGGAAACGTGCGCCAATAAAACGTCGAAACCGGAACTCCTCTCATGCTGTTTTGCAAATACGTGGGTTTCCACTTTCAAAGTGAAACGATTAAAAATATTATATATATATATATATTTTATATTAACTCAACATGCAATGTGTAGAAGTCTGGAGAACGGAGTGTCATAATTCGGTTCTCTATGACTACCCTGCTACGTGGGATAAAGCATAAAGCTGTTTTTTTGTTCCAAATGTATGAAGTATTAGATATTTATCATATTATGGTGAAATTACAAAAAATCAATTGTAGGCTAGGTGTTATTCGAATGTATAAGCTATGTTACTGTAAAGTTTCATCTACATTCGTTCAGTAGTTTAGTAAATGAGCGCACTGATCTGCCAATATTTTCAAAATATATAAATGCCGCATAAAATTACATCGAGGTTGCTGGCGGAAATAGCCACCGTAGCGTAGTGGCACAAAATCTGACTTTAAACACGATAGGTTGTAGGTTCAGTTCCAACTCCCATTCTCATAGATATGCTCGAAAAATTATCTGCACTTTTTCGCTCTGATAATACAAACCGCGTTACTCCTACCATACAAAACGAAGAACGGAGTGTCATGACACTACATTCTCTCTGCCTACCATACAAACAAGAAAAAACCACATTTATCGCGTACAAATTCCCAAAAAAGGTTACATTTAGATATCACTGAGCACTTCAGCCTGAGCTGATACCACAGTGTTTGACCAGCCGGGTATCTTTATAGCGGTCCGGATATCCGGCCTGACCGTACGTAATGGGTTGCCACCTCAATCAAAATGTCAACGCACTCACATTTACTGGCAAAACTCGATATCTGAATATTCGTCTACTTGTGCCTGTAGACGCGACAGGTTGTGGGTTCGATTCCTACTCTAAAAAATGAGAATATTATTTGTTTTATTATAATTAATTTTTTTTTTTTCTCGCTCTGGTAATAAGGTAAAGCGCGGCGTTGAAGTCTGCCATTTAGCACGTAATGCCTTAATTCGATGGAATGTGGGATAGGGAAATCCTAACACAACGAAGTGTCTTAACACTAGGTTAGATCAGGTAACCTGTTTTGAGCGGGATATAGCGTAAAGCTAAAAGAAAAAGGTTTTGATTGAATAATATATAAGTAGGTATATGAATTATTTTGAAACTAGTCTTTTTTATAAATATGATCATGGTGGCGCACTAGGACAAGGTCTTACTGAAAACGCGTCAAGATCGCCGGAAGCGGCTAGATGCGGGAGACGCAAAACTGATCGTCTTGGAAATCTTTGGAGGAGGCATATGTCCAACAGTGGGCATCGTACGGCTAAGACGAGAGAAACTTATTTAATTTCCCCGCTCTGGTAAAACAAAGGAAGACGTTAGTTTCGCCACTTAACATGAAATATCTTAATTTCGGGCAAAAAGCGGAGAACGAAGCGACTAAGCCCATACTAATCCACTATTCGATATAAAGCGTGAAGATGATTTTTTAAGCCAAAGCTCATCATACCTGTTAACTGGGGCAGTTAGTTGTATTACTTGATCTGAAACAAAAATAAAAAATAATATGATATATTATTATATGATTAAGTAAAGAAAAAAAATTGATAGTGTACATGGAGAAGTGCAGAAAATCAATATCTTTATAGTATACCCTCAACTATACATATTTGACATACATTTATATATAAAGTGATATTCACGTTGCTATGGCAACGCGTATGTTACGTCAACGGGATTAAAAATTAATAGTATATATATAAAATACAAGGGGAGAATTATATAAGAAGAAAAAAATATTGAATATCTAATAATAATATATCCGTTCCTCACTTTCCGTAGAATTTAGGCATTGCGTGCTATGGGGCGGAACTCAACTCCGAGCTTTGTCTTGTTACCAGATTGAGGAAATGAAAATATTAAATATTCATTATTATAATTATTAAATATTTCCATTTCCCTGAGTGGGTATTAAGCCTACAACCTACCGCGTTTACAGTCGCACGCTTGTACCTCTGCGCCACGACTGGCCGCAAAAACGAGAACGAAAGTGGGGAAAGAAAATCTTAAGAGAACGGAGTGTCTTAACACTAGGTTCTCAAGTTCCCTCTGCCTACCCTGCTATATGCGGAATACAGCGTGAAGCTAAAAAAATCTTCTACTGTATATTCGTTTACGCAATTACTGAGAGCTTAAAGTTTAATTAAAACTATTTATTTCCTGCGACATTATGAAAATGAACGTTTACTGCCATTTCCCTTCTTTCCTTTTTAACCAATTTCAAAAGAAGGAGGTTATCAATTCGACTGTTTTTTTTTTATGTGTACCGCATAATTTTTAACTGAGAACCAACTTTGGTGATTTGTTTTAAATATATTTTAGCTGTTGCTTTCGACTTCATTTTTTTTATTTAAGTACACGCTGTATCCCGCATATAGCAGGGTAGGCAGAGGGAACCTGAGAACCTAGTGTTATAATAAGACACTCCGCTTGTCCGTGATCCGAAAATGGGACCACAATTTAAAATAAGTTAAGATCTGATCAGTAATTGGTAAAGATTTTTATTTTGTTTAGAGGATGTTCTGGCGCAGTGACAGTGTTTGACTGTAAGTACAATTGATTATGGGTTCGTTACCCGCTCTAAGGAAAACTATACATTTTAATTTCACCACTGTGACTATCAACAAATAATCCTACCATTTAACCAGTAGTCTCGAAATTACTGACAATTGTACACTAAGTTGTCATTTCATATACAACACATTTCATGCTTACCCTGCTATATACAGAAGACCTATGAAATAATTAAGCGCATTTTGATACTGTAGGACAACGTCTGAATATAATACGATATTAGTAGTGGGTTCGATGCTTACTCAACTTCCTATATTTTAATTATTTTCATTTCTGGTCCAGTAAGAAGAAACGCGGAATTAAGTTCTGCCAATTTCAATACGCAATGTCTCGATTTGGGCTGGGAGGCAGAGAAGTCTTGTTACTAGATATTCCCTAAATAGTTTTGTTATGCGGGTGCAAAATTTTTCATAATTTTTCATAATATAATGATTATTTTCATTTCAACGCTCTGGTATGGCAAAATTGAACACTCAATTCTTAATTTCAGGGTATTAAAAACGGAGTGTCTTAGCTCTAGATTGTCTCCAGCTACCCTGTTATGTGAAAAATGTATGGATATAGAAAAACAAGATTAGAGAAAATAATCGTTTTGCACCAAGTATGACCATTTTTGTTCGTAAACAAAGACATTGTAAACAAAAACATAAAATAACTTATCTACAGTATTTCTCAGTCACTAAATGCTTTTTACTTAAAGGGTTAACATTAAGCTAAGAATGAGCTTTTAAAAGTACTTTACTATTTTTTTGATGTTCACGCTGTATCCCGCAAGTAGCAGGGTAGGCAGAGGGAACCTGAGAACCTAGTGTTAAGACACTCCGTTCTATTATCATTCATTCCCGACTTTCCGCTGAAATGAGATATTGCGTGCTTAGTGGCGGAACTGAACGCCGCGCTTTGCCTTGTTACTTGAGCGAGTTAATAAATATTAATTATTATTAATATTTTATAATTTCATTTCTTGGAATGGGAATCGAACCCACAACCTGTCGCGTTTACAGTCGAATGCTTGTGCGTTTGCGCCACGATAGGCCTCTTTATAGATAAAATAAGTATTTTAATTTGATAAAAAAACGGAATTAACAGTAAAGATTTAAATTATGTTGTGGGTTCGATTCCCACTCCAGGAAGTGGAATTTTTCATTTCTTGGGTTTGGGGTAACAAGGCAAAGCGCGGCGTTGAGTTTCGCCACTCAGCAGGCAACGCCTCAATTCGGCGGAAAATGAGGAACGGAGTGTCTTAACACTAGATTCCCTCTGCTTACCCTGCTATATATGCGGGATAGAGCGTGAAGCTATGTAATATACTTATTCACGCCTTCTTCAAATATAAAGCGACCACTTGTATCGTCCCTTCAATGTTTCAGTATTTTAATAAAATATTTGTTGAGACACTTAAAAGTTCGGTAATTTATTCTTTTGCGTTGTTCCCAGCTGCGGTGGAGTTTCAATCATTAAAGGCGGTTAACTAAGCCATGCTTGTTTATCGAATCAAAGGAAAATTTCGACTAAAAGAAACTTTTACTTCTTTTGTATAAATGGGGTAAATAATTTCGTCGTTTTCTATGGATATTAAAAATAAATATAGCATGTTTTGGCATCTAAATGTTGTAGGGCGAAGACAGGAAAGCGGAGTGTTTTGACACTAGGTTCTTCTATGTTTTGTAAGATATGTATAAAAAATCATAATTATCAGTTGAATAGTTTAGGGGCAACAAACAAATAAACATTACATTCATATTATTTATATTAAGAATTTTTATTAAATAAAAATTTGGCACCTATTACAACTCAAGATCATGTCATGTCATGTGACAACTATATTTAATTTATAAAAGCTTCACGCTATATTCTATATAGCAGGATGAACAAAAATATTATTTATTGCACGTAAACCTACAAAAAAAAACAAAATATACAGATTTTTCCTCAACAACTAATGTCAAGACACTCTGTAGTCTGTTTTCCATTCGAATATTGAGTAGCGGAACTCAACACCGCATTTATAATATTCAGGAATTTTAACAAAACAAAAATCGCATCCATAACCTCCTAATACCATATCAAGTCCCATGACAGCTATATTAGACATATTTATTTTTTTATAAGCGTTCCTATAGAGGAATAACACTGAACAAAGAATGAAGCCCGTAACAAATCCCTAAGGGAAATTAGGAGTCTAAAAAATACGCAAAAGTTATTTAAAGTAAGTGCCCTACTGTGATTTAATCAAATTTGAGCTTCCAGCCTCATGGAATAACAAAAAGACGAGTTTAATAAGAAGATGGCATACAGAAAATGCGGAATTTAACATGAAAATAGTAAGATTTTTGAAATTTTTACATTAATTTTGAGTTATAAATTGAATGGCGCCTGTCGCAGAAGCACAAAGGTGCGACTGTAAATGCGATAGATTGTGGGTTCGATTCCCACTCCAGTAAATGTAAAAGTTTAGTATTTTCATTTCCTGGATTTGGTAACAAGACAAAGCGCGGCGTTGAATTCCGCCATTTAGCACGCAATGCCTCAATTAGGCGGAAAGTGGTGAACGCAATGTCCTAACATTAGATTATCAGGTTCCCTCTGCCTACCTTTCTATATGCGGCATAAAGCGTGAAGCTAAAAAAAATGTTTCTTTTTTTAAATATTGAATGATATTTCTTATAGCAGATCTTTTGGTCTCGTTGACGCGTTAAATACGCATTGCTCTAGTAACGTATGTCCTATGTCCTTAATAATTATGTGCGTGTCAGAGTTATCTTGTTCATTTAATGTAATTCTAATTAATTCTTGTAAAAATATTATATTTCTGCGTAAGCTTTAGGTATGTCAAATTTTATGCCTCCTAGAACAATTGTTCGTGTCCCAAATATCATGAAACATAAAGAAAATATCTAACATGACAATAATCTGGTCATAATTCTCCACGTCCTGTCATAAATCAGTTGAGTTAAGTACGTTCCTTGATACGGTTGATACAAGGATTTTGTGAGCTCTCTTTGTAATAATATGACTGGTATTTAAGAAGAAAATATTATAAATATTTTTTTTTTTTAGCTTTACGCTAACGTAAGCTAAAACTTAGCGCTAGAACAGATCTACATACAAACTAAAAGTAGCTCCCTAAAGTGTTTTTTTAGCTTCACGCTATATCCCGCATATAGCAGGGCATATAGCAGGCATGCATGCAGCAGGATATAGCAGGCGGAAGGAATCTGAGAAACTAGTGTTAAGACACTCCGTTCCCCACTTTCCGCCGAATTGAGACATTACGTGCTGAGTGGCGGAACTCAACGCCGCGCTTTGCTTTGTACCAAACCCAGGAAATGAAAATATTAAACTGAAGTGGAAATTGAATCCACTCAATATGCAATGCCTCAATTTGGCGGAAAGTGGATAAAGAAAATGTTAAAAAAGAATGGAATGTCTTAACACTAGATTATCATATTCCTTCTGCCTATCTTGCTATGTGCAGGATACAGCGTGAAGCTAAAAAAAAAATAAAAAATATATAAAAGAGCTACTAATATTTCCAATGCCCAATATGGACAGTCAAATCGCTTACAAACTATTTCAATGCTTCTAAAAAATGTTATAATAATAAGGCACAACATAAATATCCCTCAAACAGAATTCAAACTCACAACCATTGTTAGCTAATCAAACAATTGAGATTCAACAGCGTCACAGATAACGTTAATAAATGACGAAGTAAGATAACGAAGTATTATGAACATTCAGTTGAAATGGTTCCAATCTTCAGATTATTTAGGTTTCCTGATGTTAATTGGTAAACTTCGTTTTACTTTTGTAAGTCTTGAATTTATGAATAATTAAGATTTTAACAAAAAAGAAAACTGCCTTCAAATAAAATACACTAAAAGGTACAATTATTACAAATAACTCAAAAACTACTCGTGAAATTTTAACTACATTTAAACGAGACCATATCAGAAGCATAGAGATGGGAAAAGGCAAAAAGGACGTCAAATAAAAAGATGGGAGGACGATTTACCAAAAGGATGGAGACGAATTGCTAAAAACAGAGAGGAATGGAAGTTAATGGGGGAGTCCTATGTCAAGAGACATCCTGATCAACAAACTGGCTGCTGATAAAAGAAAAATATATTTATGTAATAAATATTGTATCATGGTCAGAGAATAAAGGCTATTATTATTATATCAGAAGCACTAGCTATCATATAAAATAGAATCATCAAAATTCATTGGCCTGGTAAAACTTAAAATAGTCCTTTTTATTATAAAGCTAATAAGAAAAAGACGGCATTAATATGTTTATGAATTTGAATTTCCATAGATTAATATTTGTAGTTTCATGCCTTGTCCCGCATAGCAGGGTTGTCAGAGAGAACTTAGTGTCAAGACACTTATTCGCGGCTTTTCGCCCGAATTCGGAACATTGCGTGTTAACTGGCGGAACTCAACGCCGCACCGTCCGCAAAGTCCCGATGAATTTATTGCGCTGGTTCTTCTCAGGTCTGAAGCATTATATTTAGTAAACCAATGGTGAAATATATGACGTTCAAAAAATTTAGCACGTAACTTCTTATTTTGAATAAAATTATTTGACTTTCGCTTTGATATATTTCCATGAAACACAATTAACCAGTAAAGTCACGTACAACCCGATATCCGGTCTAAAATTTGAGTTATCCGGATGAACTGTACGGTCACGCGTTACAACTAACTTACGCATGCCAAATTGATTTGTGTGGGATCATGAGATTAATGATAATTGAACATTATATCTTGTGTCTGACCTAGACGTGAATAGGTTAACAAGTTTGTACATACATTTTTAGCGTGTCGTGGCGCAGACACAAGCGTGCGACTGTAAACGCGACAGGTTGTGGGTTCGATTCCCACTACAGGAAATGTATTGTAATGTATTTTCATTTCCTGGGTTTGGTAACAAGGCAAAGTGCGGCGTTGAGTTCCACTCAACACGCAATGCCTCAATTCGTAGGAAAGTGAGGAACGGAGTGTGGAGTAGAGAACGGAGTGTCTTAACAGTAGGTTCTCAGGTTCCCTCTGCCTAACCTGCTATATGCGGGATACAGCGTGAAGCTAAAAATAAAATACTACATTTTTTAACCACCTTTTAAGACTGTTGTTTTTTATTATGTCACTGCATAACTCTGGTGGGTCTAATTTGGATCATTCTTTTTGTATATGACGTCCGACTAGTCTTCTGATGTAGTCCTATTTATGATAATTGAAAATTATATCTTGAACGCAACACACAATGCCTCAATTCGGCGGAAAGTGGGGAACGGATTTGTTGAAAGAGAATGGAGTGTCTTAACACTAGGTTCTCTGGTTCCCTCTGCCTACCCTGCTATATGCGGGATACAACGTGAAGTTAAAAAAAATATCTTGAACGTACGGATAGACGTATAAGGTGTTAATATGTTGATAAGTCGACTAGTATATACACGTTATAGATATGATTCGTTTATTTATATGATGAATAAAGCATATGTTCCAAAAACTATTTCCCTGGTTTATTTAGAAAAAACGTTGAGATGAAGCCACTTAACTTAAATATATCGATTCTTTCTGAAACTACCCATAGCTTTGGAAAGAAGCCTAGTTTTCCTCGGTACATTTTCTGCCCATATTGCTATATAAAGATAGAGATAAAAATAATAATTGACTTTGACAAAATAAAACAAAACCGACTACAAATTACATGCACTAAAACGTAAAAATATATTAAAAATTATTCCTCTCATCCCACGTCAGATTCGTCTATTACTCGTGAGATCTTAATTGGATACAATTGAGACCACATCAAAAGCACTAGCTATCATATAAAAAAGAATTATCAAAATTGCTTCACCCAATAAAAACTTATGCCATGACACACGTAAAAAAAAAACCTCTTTTTTGAAATTGGTTACACCAAATACATTTTTTCACATAATGTACTTCATTTTTTCTTTCCTAAGTGAGCTTCCTCCATCAATATCGTGATTCGCTAACGATAATCGTAGGTACGTTGTCATTTCCGGTTCATTAAATACATTTCCGGTCTCAGATATAGCACTTAAATGTCAGCTTTGGTGAATTTATATACGGGTATGTTGATAGAAAACTATGAAATATTTTATATATACCTTCATAGTGTAGAGGGACAGTGTTTGACTATAATCGCGATATGTTGTGTGTTCGATTCCAATATGGGGTAATGATTATATTTAATTTTTTTCTATATATTCATTTCATAAAGCGAGGCATAAGTTCCGCCACTCAACACTCTGTATCTGGAATTTGGACAGAAAATGGAGAAAGTAGTGTCTTCTTTACTAGAAATATAATACAAAGTATAGTCATTAATAATAAGAATAATAAAAGGTTGTTACAAGGCGAAGCGCGGCGTTGAGTCCCGCCATTCAGCACGCAATGCCTGAATTTTGCGGAAAGTGGGGAACGGAAATCTTAAAAGAGCGGAGTGTCTTAACACTATGTTCTCAAATTCTCTCTGTCTACCTATAATTAGTTACCCAAGTGAATTTATACCAATTTTTACTCTTTGCCCCCCAATTCCTACCATTTAAGCTTATTGCTTTTCTTGTCCATAAATACAAGTATAGTGATTAAAAATTATTAAACTTCAATATAAATGAAAAAAAAAATGAAACTTTATTAAAACTACGAGTCTCTAAAACCGGATATTGCTGCCGGATCTCGTCCAGTATGATGAGATGCGAGATGCAACCTTTTAATATGAGCTGACCTATACAGTATACCTACCTATACACTATGAAGTCAAAGTCCACATGATATCATATATACTTTGCAAGAACATCATAAAGTAGGAAATAATTTAGTGGCAATAGTAGCAGTAGCTGTAAAGAGTGCTAAGTTCAAATTAGTGAAAAACGAGTTTGAAATTTCACTAAGATTTTGAAAATTCGGATGTATGTAGACCTAAATACTTCAAATTCAATTCCATCTCATTTCGATTCCATTTTTTTTTGCTTAACGCTGTATCCCGCACATAGCAGTGTAGGCAGTGGGAATCTTAGAACTTAGTATCAAGGCACTCCGTTTTCTTAAAATTTCCGTTCCCCACTTTCCGCCGAATTGAGGCACTGCTTGTTGTTTGGCGGAACTCAACGCCGCGCTTTGCCTTGTTACCAGAACGAGTAAATGAAAATCTATTTATTAATTACTATAAATATTTAATATTTTTATTCCCTGGAGTGGGAATCTAACTCAAAATCTAACGCTATATCTAGTCGCGCTAACCGTCACCCGTTTGTGCCTCTACATTATGACAGGCCTCTATTTCTTTCAAATTTAAGTTTTTAACTTTTTATTGCTATTTTCCTAATCGGTAATTTTGGACTTAGCACTCTTTACGCTGCAACCACAAAATTATGTAATTTATAATTAGGAAATAATCACATTCATACTTTGCATACTATATGTCAATACAAGGTGCGAATAAGTTAATAAATTGATATATATAGATATATAGGGACGTCATTTAATACGTATTGATATTTAAAAAAAACACTGATTAACCTATTCAAGAACGTCACATAACACGGCGTTGGGTCCGCCGTTCAACATTTCACAGTGTGCGGGAGTAAAGACCGGAGAGTCATGACACTAGGTTATCCTGCCTTGCGAGAGGTGTGAAACTGTGTATAAAAACACATGTTTCTATAACTAGACATGTAATTAAAAAAAAAGAAAACTGACCTCAAATAAAATGCACTAAAAAGT
>JAKGSA010000658.1:91097-213310 GCA_033558755.1 Philaethria dido
TTTTTTTTAGGTAAAGAAGTTTTTTTTTACTTACATACTTCTTTTGACACGTTTGAGAAAATTTATAAGAGTAAAGTTTTTCAGGAAAAAAATAATGAAAATATTTTTTTACGATGCTCGCGCACACTGCCACAAAAAATGGACACCGTGAAGACCGACTTCATGAAGTCGTTTAGTCTTAGTTGTTTAGTTCAATGTCTAGAAGTTCGGAGGTTGCTTAGCAACGTAAGGTAACATACATTACGTTACTGTCAAATAATTTATGTCAAATAATGAAAATGAAAGAAATTACTACTATATCAGCTAGCCAACATGTTAGTTTTTATTTATGTAAATAAATTTGAATAGAAAAATTGAATACTCAATCATCAATATATGTCTCTTTCATTATAATGAAACTAGATAACTATGTAGATAACAACTACATTATGTTTATAAAAATAAATTAATTCTATATATTTTAATACCAGCCTTAGGCCATTGTGGCGCAGTGGGACAACGTCTGACTGTAAACACGTTTTTGTTTAGATTCTATTCCCACTCAGCAAAATGAGTATTTTTATTTAAAAACAAATTTAATAGAATCTAAACAAATTTTCTCTATTCCGCTCTATTTAGATAAAACACGGCGTTCAGTTCCTCTTCTCAGCTCGCTATGTTTCGATTTTCGGCAGAAAGTGACGAACCGAGTGTCTTGACACTAGATTCTCACTGACTACGCTGCTGTGAAGGAAAAATTGTGAAACTGCTTCTTATATAATAGTTTTCTCTATAGATCCATATATTGGCAACCGCCTCTTAGTCTACACCACAAGAACAAACATGAGGGAGGCGATTAAATGAAACTTAATTGACCCATTACTAATAAACTCAAAGCATATTAAGTAAATTAATTGCTATTTTAATTTTCATTTCAGTTTTTTTCCCGTTTCGTTTTATACAATTTGTCAGGCAAAAGGTGATTTTTAACTGACTACAAAAAATTGAAGAGGCTCTCTGTTTGATTGTATTTTTTATGTATATAACTTTTCACTGTGTGAAGCAGTTTTGTTGATTCCTTTTAATATAATAGCTAGAGCTTCTGATGTGGTCTAAAGATTTGACGAGTAGTTGAGTTATTATATTCTCAGGTCACGTGACGCAGCCAGATAGAGGCATCTGATGAGGAACCTAGTGTTAAGACACTCCTTACCCCATTTTCTGCCGAATTGAGGCATTGCATGGTGAGTAGCGGAACTCAACGCCATGCTTTCCCTTGTTGCCAACCCAGAAAATGAAAAATTCCATTTCCTGTAGTGTGAATCGAACCCACAATGAGGGCCTCTTAAAATATATTTTACTTGAAAACCTAAATTCGACAATCTCATCACAATAAACACAACCAACAGATATCAAAATATAGACATAGAAAATTAATGGATCATTAACATTTTTGGCCAACATTCATTAAGACTTGCTCAATTATTAATTTCTAAGAAACAACCATTTAATCTCACTCGAAGTTAATCTCGCGATACAAACGGTATATAATTAATTCGTTTTCAGATTTAATATTCATTAAGAATGGATTAAGATTGACCAATTGAAAAGGAACACTGAGAAGGAAGATTAGTAGCGTAAGGGATAGGCGGTAACGGAAATAGGCCAAATTTTACCTTTATTTTTGAGGTATTCAAAGAAAATTTGGTGTTAAGATATTCCGTTCTATCTCTATTTACATACATATATAGCTTTAAGCTGTATCCCGCACATAGCAGGGTAGGCAGAGGGAACCTAGTGTTAAGACACTCCGTTCACCACTTTCCGCCGAATTGAGGCATTGCATGCTGAGTGGCGGACTTCAATGCCGCGCTTTCGTTGTTACCAAACCCAGGAAATGAAGAATATTCCATTTACTGGAGTGGGGATCGAACCCACAACCTGTCGCGTTTACAGTCGCACGCTAGTGCCTCTGCGCCTCGACAGGCTTCTGTATTTGTCGTCTGAATTCAATATATTGTGTTAAGTGGCGGAGCTTAACGCCGCGTTTTAGTAGAACGGAGAAATTAAATTAAAATCAAAAATCTAAATCGATTCCAAGAATGGAATTCTTATACATATTAATGTATCAATTACATAGGACAATAAATCTATTTAGACAGAAAATATATTCTTTTTTTCATCTTCGGTACGATGACGGTCAAAAATTTCGGTCATTTTGACACTTTTACATTAATTATATGACGTTCCTTCATTAAAAATGACTTCAAAAATAAAATGAGTATTTCCAATTCGACTGTATTTTTTATATGTGTTACCGCATAACTTTTTACTGGGTGAACCAATTTCGATGATTCTTTTTTTATATGATAACTAGTGCTTATGATACGGTATATCTAACGAGTAGTTTTTGAGTTATTCGTAATAATGCTACTTTTTAGAACATTCTCTTTGAAGTCGGTTTTCTTTTTTTACTAAATTTGACGTTCCAAAATTTAGCATACCTTTTAACTACATACACTTGAGTTCAAAAATTAAAATATCTCTTAGAAAATGATATAACGAAATAAGGCAAATCTTGAATAGCTCTGAGTCACTCGAGTGGATTAAATTCCTTGAAATGCGGTCGTCTGACTTGCATTTTCCTTTTATGATATGTTACTTGAGGGGTAATGGTTTGGCTTTAAGGGGTACAACCGAAATTTTATTTGTTAGAAACAAACTTTTAGATGAAATCCAAATATCTTTTGAACGATATTGTTCTGGTTTTAACCTACATTCAAAAAGGGGGAAACTTCATTTTTGATTAGAATTTTTCATATGTTATCTATTAGCACTTCTAATGGGGTTCTATTTAAATTAAGTTAACATCTGAAAAATAGTTTTTGAGATATTCGTAATTGGTTTATGTCATTTTTCTTTTGAACGATATTGTTCTAGTTTTAACCAACTCCCAAAAATAATATTTTCAATTCAACTGTTTTTTATATCCATCCATTTTATAGTGATATTATTATATTCTTAACAGATTTACAAAAAGATGAGGAATTCGATTGTCTATTTTACTGGATGAGCTAACTTTTGTGGTTTGGTATCTGGTTTGGAAGTCTGATGTATTCTTGTTTAAATTTAATTAATGAAAAATCTTTTTGAGTTTTTCTCTATATTTTATACCATTTCACTTTTATGATATGTTACTCGCAATTCGTTTCTTTGTTTCAACTGAAGAAGAAAAAATTCTGATAATATTATTTTATATTGACATTTTTCTATTTTTTGTGTGCCGCAGTTTTATCTGTACGTTTTCTATCAGCCACTCAGTAACGCAAGCGTTTTAGTTCTTATTTGTCCGCAGTCCACCGTTAAGTTCCACCCAGTAGTTATTGCATGAAAGAAACAAACATCCATCCTCACAAAATTTTGCATTTATAATATTAATATAATAACATGAGGCCTGTTCTGGTGTATAAGCAAAAGTCTGCGACTATGAACGCGACAAGTCGTGAGTTTGATTCCCACTTCAGTAAATATTAAATAATATTTAGTATTTTCACTTCCTCGGTCTGGTAACGAAGCACAGGCGGCATTGAGTTCCGTCACTCAGCAAGCAATCCCTCAATTCAGCGGAAATTGGGGAACGGAAATTTTAAAAGAGAGCGGAGTGTCTTAACACTAGATAGATAGATAGATAGAAAAACTTTATTGCACACTTGAAATTATACATAAAGAAAAAATCTTAAATAATATAACAAATGCACAAAGGCGGCCTTATCATCAAAAGTGATCTCTTCCAGGCAACCTAACTGAAAGGATCTACAGATAAAAGCGGGCATAATGCGGTGCAAAAAATATAACGGATATAACTAAATAAATAAATCAACCTAACATACTGTTAGTCCTACATACATATATATATTCCAATATAATAGTAAATATACATGAATGAATACATACATATAATATATACATACAAATATACATAAATACATACATACATATATATATTTCTATAATAAATATACTACATGTGGAGATAGTGTTCTCATACTAGGTTCTCATGTACCCTCTGCCTACCCTGCTATATGCGGGATACAGCGTGAAGCTAAAAAAATATAATAAAATAATTTCTAAATTCTTATTCAAATATCTAAAAATCGTGTAAATGTTAAATATATGTTTAACAAAAGCCGGCATCAATTTATACGCCTTACAAAATCCGACCTAAGCAAATAAATTCAGGGTGTGTCGAAAAAAAAACCTCCCTTGAGGCTATTGGAAGTATGAAAAAGGATATTTAAGCTTATTTTAGTAGAAGTTAAAATTATAATGTTAAAAATAATTCAGATTTAAAATAAAAGAAACCGATGTCAAATAACATGTAACATTATTGTCCAATTATTACAAATAACTCATAAACTATACGTCAAATCTTAATTAAATTTAATTAGGATCATATTAGGAGCACTAACTATCATATGAAAAAACAATCATCAAAATTGATTCAGTGCCAGTAAAAGGTTACGCAACACACATAAAATATACAGTCGATTTAAAAAGATTAGGAGTTGTCACTCCTTAAAAAAAATTTTGAGCCTATTCCTTTAGTAGAAGTTAAATAAAAATGTTAAAAATACATAATGTCATTGTTTGAATAAAATCGATGATAATAAAAAAAAGGACCGAAACTTAAAATTTAAAAAAAAAAAATCTCCCTATCTATTTTTGTAGTTGCATGCGTTATCCCACAGGGTAGGGTTGGGTAGGGTAGTCAGAGAGAATCTAATGTTAAGACACTCCATTCCCCGTTTTCCAGAGGAAATCGAAACGTATTGAATGGTAGAATTCAACACCGCGCTTTGTATCACCAAAGCAAAGAAATGAAAACACTTTAAATATAACAATTTCCCCAAGTGAGGCTATCATGGTTCAGTGATCTGATTGTAACCACGATTGTAGGTTCAATTTCCACTCGCGGTTAACAATCATAATTATAATTATTCTCATTTCCCCATTCTTGTAAGATAAAACACTCCAGGGAATGAAAATATTGAATATTTCTAATATTTAGTATTTTCACGTCATTGCCCTAGTAACAAGGCAAACCGCGGCGTTGAGATCCGCTCAGCACGCAATGTTTCAATTCGGCGGAAAACGGGGAACGGAACCATTAGTAGAACGGAGTGTCTTGTTGTCAACACTAGGTTCTCAGGTTTCCTCTGCCTACCCTGCTATATGCGGAATACAGCGTGAAGCTATAAAAAATAAGTTAAGCAGCGTTTAGTTGCGACACACAAGAATTCGAGCGAAAATTGAATATTTTTACTTTCTACCGAAAATCTATAGTGTTTTAACAAAACCCCATTTCGAATTTGCCTTTTCGAGTGTAGTACTCGTATAAAAAATTTGCGATCGGAAATTCTTGTCTTGAATCTTATTTCAATTCGTTTTGGTTGAACGCTTTATTTGTTTAGTCCCTTTTTTGTTGGACCGTAACACTTTAATTTTTTTTGACTTTATATATTTACATATATTTGTATGTACATATAATGTTATGTGATTTCGTCGCAGTTATTATGTAATAGATAGAAAGGACGTAATGTTGAGACACTCCGTTCTCTAGTTATCGTGTACATTTCGAGTTAAAAATAAGATTGGTTATGAGTGAAATTTCCTTAGTGAAATTATTGTATTTAAATTATTGTCTCTACTCCGTTCTGTCAAGGCAAAATGCGGAGTTGAGTTTCGCCACTTGAACATGCAGTATCTCGATTTATAAGCAAATTTAGAACGGAGTACCGTGGTACTAAGATATTATCTACTTTGTTACATGGGAAAACTTGCTATGCGTGAAGCTGCAAAAAAAATGTTTTATAAATAAATTTGCATATATTATATTTTTAAACAACATCAAATAAAATTTACGAAAAAAAAAAAATTACGAAAAACTCAAAAATTACGCATCACATCTTAACTAGCTTTAAATGGGACCATGAAAAGCACTAGCTATCATATAAAAAAGTGTCATCAAAATTGGTACATGCAGTAAAAAGTTATGCGGTAACATACAAAAAAATAAACTTAACCTAACCCCATATTAAGTCCTTCACAGTTCAAAGAGTTAAGACCGCCCTTGACATCGTCGTGACCTGCTCTAGCCTATCGAGTTTTTTTACAGCATACCTACTAACTATGCGTGAATATTTCGACTTAAATATAGTTTTTTTATCATTTCCCCAACTAGGAATCGAATCTACAATTTTTCCCTGTGAGGGACTGTCCCCTGTGGTTAGAATACAATTCTCCTCCGCCGCTGGGTAGAGTCCCGTAAGAGACAGGTAACCTAGTATCCTAATTAGGTAGTAGAAAATCGTCCTCGGACTGGCTCGCGACCTAGTGGTCAATCACGTCAAGGTTCGATGACATGTAAGCCAGGTTTTCCTGTACCTACCCATTCTTTTTCCTGAAAGTGGTGGTTCCTGCCTGTAATGTAGTGCATTGTCTCCTACCCTTTCATTTACCCTCTAGGCTGACAACGGATTTACAACTCCTCCGATATAGTAAATATCTATGGGCCAAGGTAACCACTTACCATCAGATGGTTCTTCTGCTTGTGTGCCTCCTTTGATCAATAAAAAACAACCAATCTCTTTTACATTCACATACTGCCCCACCCCATAATGATCTATTAAATTAAATAACCATAGTCACAAGGAAAACCGGAAACGGAAGCTAGTGTAACAAAATATGTTACTACAACTTAAATATGCTCGTATGTGAAAGAGGAAACTTTCAGAAAATATTCAAACTCCATTGAAAGGGATAATCAGTTTTATTATTGTTATTCTATTTGTTTATTTTACATAAAAGCGACAATATAATGTTATACTTCAAAATGTAATATTCTTTTATTTGATACGAAAGTATGTTAAGGGGTAATATTGTGTCGAAGTAACTGAATCCTGCGATTTTGTTCGCGTGGACTATAAAACTTGGTTTTTAGCTTCACGCTGTATCCCGCAAATAGCAGGGTAGACAGAGGGAACTTGAGACCCTAGTGTTAAGACACTCCGTTTTCCTTCAACAATTCTGTTCCCCACTTTCCGCCGAATTGAAGCATTGCGTGCTGAGTGGCGTAACTCAACGCCACGCTTTACCTTGTTACCAAACCTAGGAAATGAAAATGCTAAATATTATTTAAAATTTTGTGTGTTAAGCGACGGAGCTTAACGAATTTTGTTTCACCACAACAAGAAAAAAGAAATAATATAGTTACAATTACAATTGGCATATTCAGCAAAAAATGTTTCTTTAAATGAAAGCAGTAAGGCATGTTCAAGGCAAGCGCGTCCCAATCTACAGCTCATCTTGGACTTCTTTTAATCATGATTATCCTCAAGCTCGAGTCTATCTTCAAATTTTTAATAAAAATAGTAAAAAGTTTTAATCATAGCGAAAGCCCATTTTTTCAATAATTCGCTAATTATTTACCAAATTTTCATTTTTTTGTGTGATATTAAATTTACACTCTGTATAAGTACTTTAATTAAAATGGTTTTTTTTCCAAAGAGAGTCCAAGTGTTTTAGTTGCCAACTTAATATATTATTTTTACTTATCTATCATACTTAATATTACTTAACCTCACTTAAAATTACTTAATATTATTTAACATTACTTTATATTACTCAATGTTACTCAATATTACTTAATATTCAAATTAAAATGGTTTAAAGATGGTGTTAGTAAAATTAAACATATTTCAAAAAAACATAACCCATAACAGGTTAATACAAAAGAGACTTTTGTCATAGCAGAGTAGTCAGAGAGATTCAAATGTCAAGACCCTCCATTCTCTGCTTTCCACCAGATTTCAAGGCACAGCCCGTTTCGATATGTTTGTTAAACTAACTCATAACAATAAAATCTATAGCTTACAAAATTTTAACCAAATTTTCACGTATATTTCGATACTAGCTTTCCACCCGCGGCTTCGCCCGCGTGGAATTCGGCTAAAGAGTAGCCTATAGTCTTTCCCAAGGTCTAGGCTATTTGTCAAAATTGGTTAAGTGGTTTAGGTCTGAAAGTTGAACAATATTACATAATTTTATGTTTGACAATAAAGAACTTCCATACAAACTTTCATCCCTTATTTCAAACCCTTCTACCATTTTTTTCGCGATAAAAAGTATCCTACGTCCTTTCTCCAGTTCAGTTCTATCGTCATACCGAATTTCATAAAAATCGGTTCAAAAGTGGTTTAGGCGTGAAAGCGTAACAGACAGACAGACAGAGTTACTTTCGCATTTATAATATTATATAAGTAAGGATTCAAGGATACATTGCAGACAATCCAAAATTATAATATATAATCATACATTTTTTTTATATAAGTATGACAACCGTATTCAATCTCATTTTTTTTCTACATTTTTGTATATAGCTTATATATATTTGTATGTATGTATATGTTTTTATTTTTAATGGTGTTCATATATATATTTATATATTATAAATGTCTATTTTTGTATTACTGTTCGTTCTTTTTTTGTCTTTATTTTATTTTTCTATTGTACTACATTCCCGCTTGTTACTTACTTATCCACCTCCTGCGGTATACTGGAAGAGATCTCTCTTAGAGATAAGTCCACCTTTGTAAACTAAAAATTATATTTACTTTTTCTAATGTATTTTTTTATGTGAAATAAAGAATATTATTTCATTTTACAGTAGCCCTTGATCTTGAGTACCTATTCTAAGATTTAAGATTCCTTTGACTTTATGGATGCGATGTTTAAATAAGAAAAACACATTCGGCTTCAGATAAACCATATCGTAACTTTATCCATGATTTTTGCCAACATCGCTGATATACCAATTTCATTAAAACTTGCCTCTTCTTTAGAAGTAATTTAAACTTTAGATGATAGAATCTGAACTTATTCATACTGAATCGGCATAAGTCGGCGAAATCATTGGTTTTTATCTATAGTTTGATTTCTTTATAGTCGTTAACTTGGTTATTATGAGGGTAGATGGATATTTTCGAGAGAGGAATGGCCTCGAGTGGTCATTTTGAAATTAAGTTAATATTTATTAAAGGAAATGAGAATCTTTATATGAATTAATATATCGTGTAACAACACTAGCGTCGACGTTATAATTTTTAAAGTCTGAATATATTTCCGAGAAAATACATGGAAAATACATGGAAGATACATGGAAGATACATGGAAGATACATGGAATTTGGAGAATACATGGAAAAAGAGAAACGAAATATAATGAAATACATGATTACTAAAATGTTTGTCTGTCTTTTGTAGTTTGTCTGTTTGTACACGCATATCTTTGAAATTACTATACTGATTTTAATTAATGAAATCTTTTTTTTGCAGATTTGCACTTTGGATGTAGAACCATAATAGATCAACTGGACTACAAGAAAGTCTCCTTAACTAGAATAAGTCTGAAGGTCCAGAGATTTGTTTTCATACTTAAACATACAGTACGAAGTTAGGTTTCATTATTCAACAAGTGATTCAAGTTACAATACAGCGATTAATTACCATAAGTTTGTGGCGAAACAAAGCGCAGCGTTATGTTCCATTGCTTTATAAGCAATATATGGAACTGTTACGGAAAGCGAAAATCGAAGTGAATTAACACTACTTGACGCCTGTCGTAGCACAGAGGCACAAGCGTGTGTTTATAAACGGGCCAGGTTGTGGGTTCAATTCTCACTCCAGGAAATGGAATTTTTCATTTCATGGGTTTGGTAACAAGGCTAAGCGCTGCTTTGAGTTCCGCCACTCAGTACGCAATGCCTCAATTTGGCGGAAAGTGGGGAACGGAGTGTCTTAACACTAGGGTCCCCCTGCCTACCCTGCCATATGCGGGATACAGCGTGAAGCTATGTATGTCGGAATGTAATTAACACTAGGTTCTCTCTGTCTATTCTAAGAAAATATGTAAATAGCACTTTAAAAAGAATACCAAAGTATTTCCTTGTTATTTTTCATTTTGTAAACAATAACATAACATGAATATAGAATACAATTCAGTTGCATATAATATGTAAATATTATTGTAAGAATTTGAAATTCTTTATTGCACGTGTCATTTAAATAACAAATACAGCTTCTCGCTTTAAGCCTTACAGCAGGGTAGTCAAAAAGAAAAAACCTAGTGTTATGACACTCCGTTCACCACTTTCGATCGAATTACGTGTTGAGTGACGAAATTTATCGCTAAATATATAAAAAAACAACTTCACGGTTTATCCTTTATAGTCGGAGAGAACCTAGTGTTAAGACACTCCTTTCTCCACTTGCCACCCAAATTCAGATCGTTGCGTGATGAGTGAAAAAACTCAACGTCAAATATATATAAAAAGTAGCTTCACGCTTTATCACGTACAGTGGGGCTATCAGAGTGAATCTATTATCAGGATTGTTCGTTGCCTCAACACTTAGTTCCCTCTGCATACCCTGCTATATGCGGGATACAGCGTGAAGCTATGTATGTATGTATTGTTCGTTCACCGCTTTTTGAATTCAAGACATTGTGTCTAAAATAATTTAATAATAATATAAAAAGCCCGTCACGGCACAGAAGCACAAGCGTGCGATTGTAAATGCGACAGGTTGTGGGTTCGAATCCCTCTCCATGAAATGAAAATATTAAATAATATTTTTCTCACTCTGGAGGCAAGGCAAAGTGCGGCGTTGAGTTCCACCATTCAGCACGCAATGCTTCAATTCGGCGGAAAGTGGGGAACAGAAATATTAAAAGAGAACAGAGTGTCTTAACACTAGGTTCTTAAATCTCCACTGCCTGCCCTGCTATTTACGGGATACAACCTAAACCTAAAAAATTGTAATCATTCTCCGAGTGGGAATCGAACTCACTACCACTCCCGTTTATAATCAGACTCTGTTTCTCTATAAAATATTACATATCTATTACATATATATTTCCGCACAGTTGTTAAAGAGTAAAGTTAGCGCTAAGTAACTTCAACACGTTTGGAGTTACCAAATCCCTTATCAATTAAACAATAGAACAGTGTGGTGAAGTTTAACACCGGTATTTAGTTATCGTGGTAAAGTTAATGTAAGGATAGTCAGTTCGATTCCGATGGTGGAATGCTTATGTTTACTTTTAATTTTTCATGGATTTTAAAAAAGACGAGGTTCGCAATTTGACTGTATTCTTTTGTGTGCTACAATATATTTTGACTGGGTGATACTAATTAGGATGATTCTGTTTTTTATACGATAGCTAGTACTTCGAATGTAGTCTCATTTGAATTTAGTTACGATCTGACATGTAGTTTTTGGGTTATTCGTAATTTTATTTTTTAGTGTATTTTATTGAAGTCATTTTTATTTTTTTTTGTTGTTAAAATCTTTATTGAAGTTTTAAAGGGTTTATCACACAAAATTCTTAGGAATAGAAAAACATATTTATAAAACTAAATAGACATATGTAGAAAACTAAACAGCCGGATATAGAACGCATATATATAAGGCGCGGGTTCGAGTCCCGCTGCGTTCAAATTTTGATACGTTTCCTAAAGAGAAAAAACTGTTTAGCAATCCATGAATTCACCGTGCGGGTGCCAGGCCCATCGCGTTGCATAGAGAGGAGTTTGGAGAGTGCCTGGGACAAGTATAGGTTTAAGGGGCCCCTTTAAAATTGCTAAGGCAACGTATACTTTACTGCTCTATATAGCTAAGACAACAAATATTATAGCTTCCAGTGTAACGTCCTCCTAATAATTCCTAAAGAAGGTAAACAGTGATGTATCACTTGCTATAATTGGAATCGGCCCCTTCATTCTTCATCTTATTATAAACGTTTATTACGTACTATGATTGAGTATTTCTTTTTTTGAGGCTTTTTCTCACATAGCAGGGTAGTTAGAGAACCTAGTGTTAAGACACTCCGTTCTCCTCATTTTACCTAAGTTTGAAATCAGTAAATTAGCAATCGATGCCACAACAAACCGCATTTACAGTCATGATGGCGTATGATAAAATAAAAAAATTAAATAATCACGGGTATTGGCATAATCATTGGAATAACCCATGAAAATACTCATTCATACCATCGCGGAATCGTACGTCGCGACTGTAAACGCGACAGGTTGTGGGTTCAATTCCCAAAAAATGAAAATACTAAATATTTATAATAATTAATTTTTAATATTTAAATTTCTTTGCTCTAGTAACGAGGTATAGCGCGGCGTTGAGTTCCGCAACTCAGCATCCAATGCCTTAATTCGGCGGAGAGTGGAGAACGGATCATAAGAGAACAGTGTGTCTTAACACTAGGTTGTCAGGTTCCCTCTGCCTCCCCTGCTATATGCGGGATACAGCGTGAATCTAAAAAAAGTATTATAATTCCGCCATTCAGAATAGCAATGTTTAACATTTTCCTTCGCTTTTAAGACACAATTTTCAACAAACATAAGTTCGCGAAACGTAAATTTGAATTCCGCGAAGCCGAGAATGTTTGATTTCCTCCTTTTGTATACGAATTATAGATTCTACTGACAAACGTTTTGTTTTGTTAGTTTGTTAAATATTGTATTGCAAATAACGAGGTATTTTAAATTAGTTTTAAAGTACATCGGTAATTGGTTCATTTCTAAGATGAAGATGTTTTAGGTTCTTTTTTTATAGCTTCACGCCGTATCCCACATTTAGCAGGGTAGGAAGAGACAACCTAGTGTTAAGACACTCCGTTCCCCACTTTCCGCCAAATTGAGGCATTGCGTGCTGAGTGGCGGAACTCAACACCGCGCTTTGCCTTCTTACCAAATCTAGGAAATGAAAATATATGTATTTATATATAGATAGTAACAACTTAACGAAATAAAGAATATTATCCTTATTATTGTTAGAAACAAAATTAAATTGGTCTAGAAGAAACTAATCCATAGTTCCGATATTAATATTTTTTCCTACAACATCAATCATGTACGCCAAGCTCACAAGTTACAATGTGAAATTAAAGGTTACTTACAAAATATTAGAAATATTATACAATATCTATTGTAGCCCAGTGGATAGCATCTAACTATAAATGCGACTGGTAGTGGGTTCGATCCTACTCAGGGGATTTATTATATTTAATTTATAGTCATTTCTTTGCCCTTTTTTCTGTTAAAATATTATTTTGACTTACCAGTTTATTCACGGCCAATACGGATTTATATTTAACTTAATAGTTAACTACGGTAATGCCGTAGTAACGCCTGTCGTGGCGCAGAGGCACAAGCGTGCGAATGTAAACGCGACAGGTTGTGGATTCGATTCCCACTCCAGGAAACGAAAATTTTAAATAATATTTAATATTTTCATTTCCTGGGTCTGTAAACAAGGCAAAGCGGGGCGTTGAGTTCCGCCACTCAGCACGCAATGCCTTAATCCGGCGGAAAGTTGGGAACGGAAAATGTTGAAATAGAACGGAGTGTCTTAACACTAGGTCCTCAGGTTCCCTCTGGCTACGCTGCTATATGTGGGATACAGTGTAAAGCTTTTACCGTAGTGCCTTTCTTGATTGATTATCATAATACAAGAAACCACTAGCAAAGTTCCTTACTTTGATGTCTACAAGCGCTACATTACGTAGCGGTGAATTTTAAATTATTCATGTGACTGCCTTTCAGTAGTTTTAGTTTTTATTATAAACTTGCTTCCGTTAATTAACTGGAAATTTATTTAACATGTTAACCAGGGAATAATCTTTTGTTAATCCAGCTACAGATTGCAAGCACATGAATGGGTATCAAGCTGCTAAGCTGGTATCAAGGCAATGCGCGGCGTTGAGTTCCGCCAATAAGCACGCAATGCCCTAAACTGGCGGAAACTGGGGAACGGAAATGTTGAAAGAGATTGGAGTGTCTTAACACTAGGTTTTCAGTAGGGCAAGCACAAAAACTCGCAACATAATATTCGTATCGTTATCGAAAGCATTTTATATAGGAAAACTTTAGTTCCTCTTACGCACGGTAGGGGCGCTTTTCAATTCCCATACAGTCTTTTAGTTTTCATGACTGTCCTACAGGTTCCCTTTGCCTACCCTGCTAAGAAGTTATGCTGCTGTGAAGCTAAAAAAAAGAAAAAAGATATAAAAAAGCAATCCATTTGAGAACATCCAACTTTTTTTTAAAATAGGTTACTAATAAAAGTTATCTTCATTATTTTTTTAATAAAAGTCCAAATTTACTGTTACAATTGATATTTTTTAAGACAAAATATAATATTTCAGTAAAATAAAAAACACGATACGTATGTTCCTAACACCTGTATTTTAATAAAACATATTCTGGAGTGATTAAAAGTTGTTTGTTGTTCAGAAAATATTTAACATCCAAAGGGAGGATTAAAATTATACATACATAACCATCGTGGCGCAGTGAGAAATATCTAAGGTTATATATATACACGATAACTATGGGTTCTATCCGTATATTTTATAGCTTCACGCTATATCCCGCACATAGGGTAGGCAGAGGGAACCAGAGAACCTAGTGTTAAAACACTCTATTCTGTTTCAACATTTCCATTCCCCACTTTCAGTCGAATAAAGGCATTGCGTGCTGAGTGGCAGAACTCAACGACGCGCTTTCCCTGGTAACACCAGGAAAGGAAAATATTGAATATTATGTAAAATTATCATTTCCTGGAGTAGTAATCGAACCCACAACCTGTCGGGTATACAGTCGCACGCTTGTGCCTCTGCGCCACGACAGGCGTTAATGTTTGTCAGGTTTTTTTATGTGTTACCGCATAACTTTTTACTGGTTGAACCAACTTTGATTATTCTTTTTTTATATAAGAACTAGTGCACTAGTGTAGTTCTTTTTTTTTATATAAATATCGTGGCGCAGTGAGAAGTATCTAGTAATATATATGATAGCTACGGGTTCAATCCGTAATTTTTATGTTTTAGCATAACGCTGTATCCCGCACATAGCAGGGTAGGCATAGGGAACCAGAGAACCTAGTATTTAAACACTCCGTTCTCTTTTTCCGTTCCCCACTTTCCGCCAAATTGAGATATATCAGTAATTTGAGTTATTGTTAGAGAATTGTTAGAGAATTGTTAGAGAATAGGTCATTATGGCGTAGTGGGACAGCATCTGACTATATGGGATTGGTTGTGGGTTCGATTCTCAACTGTGAGAATGATTATATTTAAATTTTCGTATTTCTTCGCGCTAAGATTAAGCATGGTGATAAGTTCTGTCAGTTGCTATATATCGAATTCGGGCGGAAAGCGGTGAACGGAGTGTCTTGACACTAGGTTCTCTTTGACTACCATGCTATGCATTTTTCTCATGGTATATTCTATTCTACAAATAAAGCCCTTTCATTCAATATCCATATTGGGTGGGTTATATCAAAAAAATATAATCCTACATTTTGTGGCGATAGCCATTTTGAAGTGAATGAAAATATTAATTATACGAGCATATAATCAGAACCAAATACATTTAAAAAGAGGCAAAGGTGGCACAGTGGGAGTCTTACTGTAAACTCGATGATCGTAAGTTCTATTCCCATTCAGATTCCACTCAGTACACAATATCTCGAAATCCGACGAAAAGCATAGAAATGTCCTGACACTAGGATCTGTAACTAACGTGCTATGCGATTAGCCATAAAGTCCTAACACTAAGTGCTCTTCACGCTAAATTGCGTGAAACACCGTGAAACGTGCAAAATTGTTTCATACATTTTGATCTGTCCGTAGAAATGGCAATGCTAACAATTTCGTTCAAAACTGTCGTTCAACGCCACTTGTGCTTTCAGAGGGCGACGATGCGGGAAATAGATTTCTGTGGAACACTTTGTTTCCGATCCGATACGATGTTACGATATCTAGTTCGATATTTTTTTTATTTTTAGCTTTACATTGTATCCCGCATATAGCAGGGTAGGGAGAGGGAACCGGAGACCCTAGAACCTAGAACGAGCGTGATACGTGATAATATACGTGTAAACGTGATAGTTTGTGGATTCGATTCCCACTCCAGGAAGTGAAATTTTTCATTCCCTAGGTTTGGTAACAAGGCAAAGCGCGGCGTTGAATTCCGCCAGTCAGTACGCAATGCCTCAAATCGGCGGAAAGTGGGGAATGGAGTGTCTCAACACTAGGTTCTCTGGTTCCCTCTGCCTACCCTGCTATATGCGGGATACAGCATGAAGCTAACAAAAAAGATTATATTTATTATTGCGCTATCGTACACAAACATAACAATTTTGACAACTTCGTCTTAAGAATTTTCGATCAGGTTACGTCTCCTGAAGCGAGTTTACCATTTTTTAATCGCTTAAGAAGTTTTCAGTTCAAAAATCGGATCGTACGCTTTAAACGGTCGCACCATAGCGCAGTAGAGGCACATGGAATGAAACTACAGATTATGAATGGACACTGCGGAACCCATAAATAATTTCACGTCGCTTGAAACTCCCCTGTATTCGTAATAGAAATTGTACTCATAGCGTATCAGCTTAATGAAATAATTTTATGGCAAATACTTAGTGCCGTCGTATATGAGACCATCATGGCGCAGTGGGACAACGTCTTTACATGCGGTTGTGGGTTCGATTCTCACTCGAGAATGATTATATTTAAACTGTTCTCTTTACTCTTGTAAGACAAAACGCAAAGTTTAGTTCCGCCACGACGCGCAATCTTAGATCATATATATCTAGATCATAATCTCATGCAATGCGGGGTGGAAAGAGGAGAGCGGAGTGTCTTAGCACAGGTTTTTTACAAATTCAAAAAAATTATAAACCAAATAAATAACAATGGCGTGAATTAGTTGATAAATCAAAATCCCTACTTTTCCGGTCAGCCATTTTTTTATGTATTATAAAAATTTTATTTAATTTTTATATCTAAAGTGTTTGAATTATTGTTTTAGTTATTTATTCACCCTATTCATAAAACAAATAGAAATATGTATTAATATTTTAACCGATTTCATAAAAAGAGGATAATTTCATAAAAGGAAGCATAACCTTTTATTGGGTGAAATTAAAGTAAGATCCAGTAAATATTTTTTGAATTATTTAAATAATGTTACTCTCTTTAGTAAATTTTAGTGTCGTATTTTTTTTTTGTAAAAATCTTAATTATAAAAAATATATATGCAAAACTACTTTAAACTTCTTCATGCCTAGTTCGGCTATATATTTACTATACAAATATTTACTATAGGATATAAACCAATAACCATTACAGTAACTAGTTCCAAACAAAACTGCGCCACAATGTCATTTTCGAACATAACACAAAGTGCATTAGGTGATGGCACTCGTCCATGTCTACTCAGCTTTATTGTACACCGACCTAATAAAACGAAAATATTGAAAAAAGTTAAAATATTACAAATAACTCAAAAACTCGTCTCTAACTCTTCGTTAGATCATATCATAAGCACTAGCTATCATATAAAAAAAATAATTATCAAAATTAGTTCACTCAGTAAAGAATTATGCGGTAACAAAAAAAAAAAATTACGAAAAAAGTAGTGGAAATAATCACGAAATAATATATAATAGTCAACATAAAAAAACACATTTTTAATAATATTTTTTTCTTATCCTATTCGTCGTGTTTTTATTTTTTTTTAACTTCACGCTGTAACCCGCATATAGCAGGGTAGGCAGAGGGAACCAGAGAACCTAGTGTTAAGACACTCCATTCTCTTACAACAATTCCGTTCCCCACTTTCCGCCGAATTGAGGCATTGCGTGTTGAGTAACGGAACTCAACGGCTGTCGTGGCGCAGAGGCACAAGCGTGCGACTGTAAACGCGACAGGTTGTGGGTTCGATTTCCACTCCAGGAAATGTAAAATTTAGTATTTTCATTTCTTGGGTTTGGTAACAAGGCAAAGCGCGGCGTGTTTTTATGAGATCCGGAAACGTATTTGAATATTCTACATTGCACTTAATAAAATACAAAAAAAACAAAACTAAATATTTAAATAATTTGTAGACAAAGTTGGACTTATTCCTAGAAGATATGCCAATATATATATGATATGCCAATGATATATGCAAATTTTGAAGAAAATTGGATGACAAAAAACAGGTAAAATAGAACTGCAAGATTTTGATACATTGATTTATCTATCTATAGACTTTGGTCAAGATATTATTATTAGCTTCACCTAAAAGATTTTACATATTAAGAGGCGGAACTTAACGCCGAGCATATTAACTATCAATCCAAAATGATTCAAAATTCGGCTCATTCGGCTTTGTCTGGAACTATGTAGTTTCATTAACATATAATAGAAAAAAAAAATGCGTTACGAAACCGGAAGCAAATAATATGCGGTTTCCGTATAGCAAGGTAGTCAATGAGAACCTAGTGTTAAGACACTCCGTTCTCTTTAACATTTCCGTTCCCCACTTTCCGCCGAATTGAGGCATTACGTGCTGAGTGACGGAACTCAACGCCGCGCTTTGCCTTGTTACCAGAGTGAGGAAATGAAAGTACTATATAATATTGAATATTTCCTGGAGTAGGAATCGAACCCACAACCTCTGCGCCACGACAGGCCTATGCTAAGTTAGTAGTAATATTTTTGCGTTCAGCAACCCCACACTGACCTTACAATCTATCAACGTAAACTTAGTTAAAGTTTGTGTTTGTTAGTGCCATGGGAATATCCCTACAGATGGATAACAATGTTTTGTTTAGCAAAACCATTGGAGTGAAATTATTATATAGGATGTGACAAGTAGATTTAGATTTATGACGAAATTATTAAGATTTTAACAATAAAGAGAAGCGATTTCAAAGAAAAAGCACTAAAAAGTAACATTATTACGAATAACTCAAAAACTACTCTTCCGATCTTAATATAATTTAAATGGCAGCACATCAGAAGCACTAACTATCAAATAAAAAAAGAATCACCAAAATTGGTTGACTCACGAAAAATTTATGCACATAAAAGAATATTATCATAAATATGATGGTAAATATAGAATCCAGAACCTCTTCCTTTTTTTGAAATCAATTAAAATTTACCGAATACTATTATTAGCTATATATTATCTTTTAAACGGTTCTAACACCAGTCGTGGCGCAGCACAAGCGTGCGACTGTAAACGCGACAGGTTGTAGGTTCGATTCACTTTCCAGGGAATGAAAATATTAAAATAATATTTAGTATTTTCATTTCCTGGCTCTGGTAACAAGGTTAAGCGCGGCGTTAAGTTCCGCCACTCAGTACACTACGTCTCGATTCCACAGCAAGTGGGGAACAGAAATGTTAAAAGAGAACGGAGTGTCTTAACACTAAGTTCTCGGGTTCCCTCTGTCTATCCTGCTGTGTGCGAGATACAGCTATAAAAAAAATAAATGGTTCGAACAAGCTACTTTGCCTAAGTTAACATTTCAATCGCCTTTAAGCTGTGCTCAAAACCTAATGTATCTGTTTCAACTGTCGAAGCGTTGGATTTATTTGCTTCCGGTTCCGTAACGCAACCTCCTTTTCTATGTTGTCCATAAATATTACGATTTTCACGAAAATATACTGTGTTATTCTAACAATCGTAAAATAAAACAAATTTTCAATTGAAATTGTTTTAAAAATTCGTGATTGTTATGCGCAGTGTTGAACGCTGCCATTTAACTTGAATGTGTTCAATTGAGTTGGAAAGGGAAGAACGGAGTGTCTTAACACTAGGTTTTTTCTGACTCCTTTATGAGGAAAAGCGTGAAACGTTGTGGGTTAAATGATAACTAGAGAAACATCTGTCAGGTGTTACAACATCCAATCGCATAGACCAATATATGCGAGAAATAATAAAAAAAAATAACTAATGTTAAAAAATATATTTTTTTTATTATTGTGTTAATATTGGTTGAGTAATTTTTAAAGTAAACACACTATAAATAGAGATGATAATATGAGTTACCATCACAAGAGAGAGAAAAAAGTTGAATAGGTAAAGAGAGAATCTAGGACAGTGTAGGCAAGCGTTTATGCATATTATAGGGATGCCTTGCTCCTCTCAAAGTCAATTCCTCAAGCTTCTCTTCATGCAACCCGATGAGCTCGGCACCCAAACGGTAAATCCTGGAAATGCTAAGGAATCTGAGGTATAACAGCGAAATGTCTCCATAATGTAAAAAAACCAGCCTTGCTAGAACTATCACCACTTCATTTATAGCACTCTGATTACCGCTTTCCGACTAAATATTGAGACATAGCGCGTTAAATGGCGGAACTGAACACCGTGCTATGTCCTACCAGTGCAGAGAAATGGTAATGACATAAACATAATCATATCTTCAAGTGGGAATCAAATCCGCAACCAATCACGTTTACTGTCCCACTGTCCCACTACACCATGACCTCTGATTATCATTAAATATTTACTAAAATTGCCCGTCATATGACGGAACTATCAAAATTAGCTCCTAACACTGAATTTGTATGACCCATACACTATGACTATTAAAGTTATTCGTACAATTTACCATGTAACATAAATATGATGGTGTATGTCAGTGTTTCCGGCTTTTGTACAGGAATACAAACATACAAATATATTCAAACATTTGAATGGTTATTGCATACATAACGCTTTGAGATAAATGTAATAGGAATTTATGGTGGTGTAGTTTGAATGAGTTACGCAATGGTAGTCAGTTCATTTTCATTTGGAGAATGTTTCTATTCTGATAAGATATAGACGCGGCGTTGAGTTGCGTCACTTAACACGCAGTGCCTCAATTCGGCGGAAAGTAAGGAACGGAGTGTCTTAACACTAGGCTCTGCCTTAAAAAAAACAATATTTGGAATTCGGACGTATTTAAATACTTTTTTGTATGGCGACACTCACTTCAGTGATTTTCGAGACATCCCTTAAAAGGCAGAACTTATACTGCATTTTTTTATATATACAAGTAGACTTATTAACATATTCATGCCTGGTATATAGATGTGTACACCAGTGACGAGAAATGAAAATTTTAATTAGGTAAACCGGTAAATTTAGAAAAGCCAGTATATATTTAGGGAAGACGGTACATATATTTTGGGGAAGCCAGTATTTTTTAGAAAAGCCGGTACATTTAGGGAATCGAAGATGTAACGTAATTTGGTAATATCACAATCAAATTTTGGTGACGACCTTTTGTTTTTTAGGTGGTCAGAGATGTCAGAGCTTCTTTTTTTTTTGCAATTTATACCCAATATTTTTCTAACGACCTTGTTTTTTGTCTTATAAATATCGCTCTCAAATTTTTCCACAACATTTATTGTCATTTACAAAATGTAAGCCGGTGGGAACCGTGTTGTATGGAAGCCTTGCCACTAGGGTACACACTAAAAGAAACATTTCAATTTACAATTATATCCTATTTTCGATAACTAAAAGTGGGTTAGCCTATTAAACTATAAGCACATTTTTAGTTGCTGAGCTATTCGTGATAATTATAAATTACGCAAAAAATTACAATCACTACGAATAACTCCAAAACTACTCGCCAGATCTTAACTAAGTTCAAACGGAACCACACCAGAGGCACTAACTACCATATAAAAAAAATAATATTAAAAAAATACAATCTTTGTCCTTTTTTGGAATCGATTAAATAAGAATTCAATTTACAGTGAAACAGTAAACTGGGTTAATCTAATAAAACTATAATAAGCACATTTTAATGTAAAAAGTGGAATTATTACGAATAACTCCAAAACTACTTGTCATATCGTAACTAAAATTAAACGGAACCAAATCAAAAGCACTAGCTATCATATAAAAAAATAAACATTAAAAAATACAATCTTCCTCCTTTTTTGATGTCGGTTAAATAAGAATTCAACTTACAGTGAAACTGTAAACTGGGTTAACCTAATAAAACTATGATAAGCACATTTTTAATGTAAAACCGATGGTAAATAGCACTTGTATCTCAATAACAACGCGCCAGGATTTATTTGTCTTATCCCAGATCATAAAATGTTCCAATTCAATATTATTTCTGCTATATTACCCAGTGGAAGCAGTTTTTTGGCGTTTTACCAGATTATGGTAAATCTATTACTGGTTATTAGGTATTATGGGGGTAGTGACGGTAAACGCGATTGGTAGTGGGTTCGATTTTCGTCCAGGGAAATGATTATATTAAAATTATTTTCTAGTTCTGGTAAAATAATGAGCGGTGCTGAGCCCTGCCACTTAAAACTTAGTGATACAATTTTTGGGAGACTGGAAACGAAATGCCTGGACTATAAGTTCTTCAATCCAGAGAATAACTAAAATTGAAGTCATTTTGTTTTATCACTCTGGTAAAATAAAATCACGGCGTTGAGTTCCGCCACTCAACAGACAATATCTTGAATTTGGGCGTAAAATGGGTAACGGTCTTAACACTAGAATTTTTTTAATTACCCTACTACGCAAGAAGCGCCTAGCTAAAAATAATATATTTTCATTTCTTCCCTTAAGATAAAGCACGGCGTTGAGTTACACCAGTCAACACACAAAGATTTTGGTTAGAAAGTGGAGAACTCAGTGTCTTATCACTAGGATCTATCTCACAACCATAAAGCTGAAAATATAACTCACTCAGAAGACCAATACGGAATTGTGCTACATGCATATTTAAAGAGTAATCAAACTTTGGAATATCATCAACATGTGGAAATCCATGAAATATTTATATATTGACAATTTTTATCAAATTAAAATATTTTTTACTGTACTATAAATGTGAATAAATACTTAATCGCGCTCGTTTTAAACGTTAAACCTAATCGACGAAAGTGAATTACGCTTATATTTTTAAAATGTATATATTTTTTTTCAGTTTCATGCTCTTTTTCGTGAAGCAAGATAGGCAGAGAACTAGAGAAGAATATTTGTCTAGTATGTCAAATCAAAAATATAACTAATTTTTATAATGAAGAGAAAATAATAAAAACAAACAGTAGATATTAGTATTTTCACGTATAATTATAATTACAGGGCGTGAGTATGAGAGCGTGAAATTCTTTGTACTCTATTTCAGATTTGATTTGTATATCAAAATACAGTCTGTCGAATATAACTTATTTCTTATATTATTTACTAACCAAACGCCTGTCGTGGCGCAGAGGCACAAGCGTGACTGTAAACGCGACAGGTTGTGGGTTCGATTCCCACTTCAAGAGATGTTAAAGTTTAGTATTTTCATTTCCTGGGCTTGGTAACAAGGCAAAGCGCGACGTTGAGTTCCGCCACTCAGCACGCAATGCCTGAATTCGGCGGAAAGTGAGGATTGGAGTGTCTTAGCATTAGGTTCTCAGGTTCCCACTGCCTACTCTGCTATGTGCTATGTTACAGCGTAAAGCTAAAAAATATGTACACAAGCCCAAAAAGCCAATAACCAAATAATTATATTAATAACTGTAATTCCACAGATACATACATTATAAGATTGATATGGCGTGTGGTTTGCGGGTGTCATTAATTTTGAAGCTTAATAACAATATTTTATGGAAAATTAGTATTTTTCGGTACAATTTTTTCGCAATTCGAAATAAGTAAATAATTGAGTGAGAATCTAGCAGTGGCGAAGCGTCCATACAACTCGATTCCCACCGGCTTGTCTAACTTTTTAAAGTACAAGTACGAGACTTTTTTTTAGCTCGCCAGTAAATCGGCTTCCCTTAATTCACCGGCTTGCCTTACTAAAATTTTCACCCCTAGCCACTGGAATCTAGAAATATGCTTCTTTTCTTTATGGTTTGAATAAATTGACCAAATCTATATAAATTATAGTCTATGTGTATTCTGATGTATATTTTTTTAGCTTCATGCGATACCCCGCATATAGCAAGGTAGGCAGGGAATCTGGGTTCTTTTTTAAACTACGGTGAGGATAGTAATTATACACTTGGATGCTGAATATGAACTGCTTAATTATCACAATAATAATTTTTAAATGCTAGCTAAATATATCTATACTAATGATTAACTATAGAGGCAGGTCATCGTGGCGAAATGGGACGACATTTAACTAAAATCGGTAATTGGTAGTAATTATGATTTCAATTTCTACTTAGGAGAATGTTCATACTAAAATTATTTGCTTTTCTCCGCTTTGGTAAAACAAGCACGGCGTTCAGTTCCGCCAATTAACAGGCAATGTCTCAAATTCAGCCGGAAAGTGAAGAAATGAGTGTGTTGACACTACATACATACATAGCTTCACGCTGTGTTCCGCACATAGCAGGGTAGGTAGAGGAAACTTAGTTTTAAGACACTCCGTTCCCCACTTCACGCCGAATAGAGGAATTGCGTGCTGAGTGGCGGAACTCAACGCCGCGCTTTTCCTACTTTCTAAAATAAAATTTCATATTCCTCAAACAAACCCAAGATCGACAGCTACACAAATTCAAAAACTTATTCAATTTCTTCGCTCGTGTAAACGGGCTTATTACAAAACTACGCGCCCATTGGAATTGAAACAAGCCTTTGTAAGTAAATAATTAGTATTTCAAGTCGAGAACTCATCAAAGCTTTGCAGAGGCCCCTCAATTAATACAACCATTACATTCTATTCGACCTGTTCATATCGGCTTAATGAATAGTCTGTGATAGCACTAGAAATTTAGTACTACGATTTGGGCATCGGTTCCTACTGCATCCAGAGGATTTCTGATACTAATGCGATCATCGATTTTTACGCGATTTTCACACATATTAATTGAAGCTATTTTAACTGGATTAATCGCGTATATTTTAGTATTCGGAAATACATTTTTAGAAACCCGACGTTCCGAACACTTTACAGTACAATTTTACAGATAGACTACCTGTGACAGACTAAAAATAGTTAAAATATTTTCATTTATTATATCTGAGACTTGAGACCCAAGCTTAAACTGAAGCCCCTTTTATATATATAAAAAATAACCTGTATTGTCTAGCTCCACTCTCAACTTTACTATAATTATAACCTATACTTCCAATACTATTGATGTTATATATGTGAAAGTGTTTGAGAATGGATGTTTGGTACTCTTTCACGCAAGTACTAAACGAATCTAGATGAAAATTTACAATATATATAGCTCATACATCACCATAACTAATATGTAATTTATATTTTATATTCAATAGCGGAGCTCAGTACCGCGCTTTGTCTTATCAGAGTTAAAACATATAAAAAAAATAATGTAATCATTCCCCCGAGTCACAATGGAACTCACAAACCAATCGTTTTTGCAATCAGACGCGACGATGGCGTCTAATAATCCTCCTAAAAATAATTTCATGAAAAATATATCACATTCCGCCCAAATTTATTTTCAGGAACATATTGAAACCATAGTGAGGCAACAGCTGTTCTTATATCGCATGACTGAATACTTTGTATGGAACGAAGCATAATAGTATCTTTTACGTAAACGCTGCAGGTACTGACTCGAAAACTTTGCTAAACTTTTATCATGACATATTTTTGAAAATCACATGAAAATGTGATAAGTTTAAAGGTTTCGCATGCAGAAGGTGCCAACACGACCTTGCCTCTAAATTTTTCATATATATTACAATATATATGATACCATTGCAACACAGTTGGGGTGAATCTGATAAAAAGTGACTGACAGTCAAGGGTTCAAAATCTACTCATGGATATTTTTATTTTGAGCGCAACGAAGACTTTATAATATTACGTATATTTAAATGTTTTCTGCAAGGGACAACGCTATAAACACTTTTTCTTTAAGAGAGCAGTCCTCAGCATTCCATGGATTCATCAAATTCCAGGTTACAAGACTATCTCAAAGCAGTGCCTGGGACTTGCAACCGAAGTGTAAGCTTAAGAGCACGCTTAACGTGTATAAAAATTCGCCTATACTGTCCACCTTCCCTAAATAATTTTGACCCTCACCCTCTCTAACTAATTTTGATGATACTTTTTTTATAGGATAGCTGCTTTTGATGTAGGCAACAAATTCAATAAAAGAAGAAACTCCTTAGCACTCCTTGGATTCCCTATGCGGGTACCAGGCATATCATGAGAAAGAGGAACTTGAGGCAGTGGAACTTGCGACCTAAGTAAGTAAGCCTAAAAGGCCCTTTTAATATACCTTCACTATCCAAGCTCACATATCTACGTCTGTCTGTAATAAATTGAATTCCCAAATATCCTCATAATGACCTAAACTTCGGCACCTACAAATGTCTATTTCAAATGTAACCGTTTGCCAGTAAGCAATACGTACATATTAATCAAATAGGTTAACGAGAAACCTGGTACTTTGGTATGTAATGCCCATCTATGTATGTATGTATGCTCATTGAGCAAAGCTGAGTAATGTTTGGAGGTGAGACATTCGATTGAGTTATGTTGGTATGTATTTAGTCAAACATGATATGTTTAACCGATATTCAAAAATGGAGGTTCACAATTCAATTGCTTGTGAGCCTATTTTTATGTATTTTACTGTATAACTTTTTACTGGGTGAACCAATTTTGATGATCCTTTTTTATAAGATAGCTAGTGCTTCTGATATGGTCAAGCAATTCAATAAGAGAAGAAACTCCTTACTCTTTGGATTCACCGAGCAAGTGTTGGACCCTCTGAAACCTGGTACAGTAGTATGTAATGCCCATCTATGTATCTATGTATGCTCATTCAGCAAAGCTCAGTTAATGTTTGGAAATGAGACATCCGATTGAGTTATGTTGGTATGTATTGTATGATGGTTGCGGATTCAAATCAACTTTTAACCACTTTCAGAAAATGGAGGCTTTCAAATTGTATCTTGTTATGTGTGTCACTGCATAATGAATTCTCTGGATTTGTCGTTGTTTAAAATATGATTAGGTAGAGAGAAGAGAGCGGACAGTGGAGGTGAACGTTAATGCGTATTTTAAAGGGCCCCCTTAAACCTTCACATTGTGTCGTAAGTCGCCAGCACTCTCTAAACTCCTCTCTCAACAACGCGATAGGCACAGTGAATCCATGGTGCGCTAAGGAATTTCTTCTCTTCTTTTCATAAATAATAATAACAACTAGTGTCCCCGTTGACGCGTTTATAACGCGTCCTAGCAACGTATTTATATGTCACTTTATATAAACATTAATGTCAAACCATGGTAGTGTGTGTGTAACATTTATTTTTTTATTTTTATATTATGCGTTGTAGAGGCACGCGACTGTAAATGCGACAGGTTGTGGGTTCGATTCCCACTCCAGGAAATGAAATTTTTCATTTTTATGGGTTTGGTAACAAAGGCAAAGCGCGGCGTTGAGTTTCGCCACTCAGCACGCAATACTTCAATTCGGCGGAAAATGAGGAACAGAGTGTCTTAACACTAGGTTCCCTGTGCCTACCCTGCTATATGCGGGATACAGCGTGAAGCTATGTATGTTATATCGTATTTGTATTATTTTTAAAAAAATCAATTATTCTGCACTCCTTCGCTATATAAATTATATATGTGCCAAGTTTCATACTCTTCCATCCGGGCAATTTTCGTAAAAAGGGGTCCAAAGTTTTTGCTCCACGTATTAATATATAAATAAATATTTTTTTTTATTATCTAGAATAAACATGAATTATTAATATTTTTGGTAAATGAATTAATAACTAGACGGATCTTCCCTTACACAATCGTGGTAACACCTTTTCTAAATGTGAGCATTAGAGCATGAGTGGGTATTAATTTCTTTGTATTTCGTACCAAACTGTTCTATAATAGTATTTATTTACGTGTATTACCTTTCTTATGTAGACGAGAATAGATTCATCTGAAAATGAAATAAATATTAAGCATAATAAAAAAATAGAAATGTTAACTCTGTACACAAGACTTTTTTTTTTTAACTTCACGCTGCATCCCGCATATAGCAGGGTAGGTAGAGGGAACATGAGAAGCTAGTGCTAAGACACTCCGTTCTCTTTCAACAAATCCGTTCCCCACTTTCCGCCAGATTGAGGCATTGCGTGTTGAGTGGCGGAACACAAGACTTAAAAAAGATTACTTGGGTTGAAAAGAAACTCATTAGCAGTCCACGGATTCACCGTGCCCATCGAGTGGAGAGTGCCTGCGACTTTACGACACAAGTTGTAGGTTTAAGGGGGCCCCTTAAAATGCGCAGTAACGTTCATCTCCACTCTCCTTCCGCGTTTAGTCTTACCAGAACAGAGATTTTTATTTAAAATTATTCCGTAAAAAACATTTCCGTTCCGCACTTTCCGTCGAGTTGAGGCATTGCGTACTGCGAGGCGAAACACAACGTCGCACTTTGCCTTGATGCCAGAGCAAAGAAATGAAAGTACTAAATATTATTTAATATATTCATTCCTAGAGTGGAAATCGAACCCACAACCTGTGGCGTTTAAAGTCACACGCTTGTGCCTCTGCGCCACAGGCCTCAATTCTAAGAAAAACATATTCCAAATAGGCAACTTTAAGGTCCATCTTATTTTTGTTTTAATCAAGGATCTCTTTATCCCTTATATTTCTTTACAAAAATTTACCTAAAATTCGAAGTATTAAATATATAAAGAAAAATATGTTTTTTATTGTTTGTAAGCTCTTTTTAACCAATTTCAAAAAAGGAGGAGGCTATCAATTCGATTGTTTCTTTTTAATGCGATACCGCATAACTCTTTACTGGGTGAACCAATTTTGATGACTCTTTTTTAATATGATAGCTAGTGCTTCTGATGTGGTCTTATTTAAATTTTGTTAAGATCGGACAAATAGTTTTTGAGTTATTCGTAATAATTGTAGTTTTCAGTGTATTTTCTTTGAAATCGGAAGAGCTGATGAATAGTTTTTGAGTTATTCGTAATAATTTTACATTTTGAAGTCCTTCTAGTTAAAATCTTCATTACATTTTTGTTTTAATAAAAACTTCTTTGTCCCTATTTCTATACAAAATTCATCTAAAATTCCAAGTATTAAATATCCAAAGAAAGATTTACACGATACGCTACTTTTTTAAAAAGATAAATTGGCTTCCTAATAAAAGACGAAAGGTTAATCTAACGATGTTCTAGACAGAAAAGATATTAACAAAATCTACTTGTTACAAATTAGACGCCTCCTTGGCTCAGTGGGTTAGTTTTAACTGTATACGATTGGTTCGATTCGATTTCCACTCTTTTTTCTTTAGGTTCATGCTGTATCCCGCATATAGCAGGGTAGGCAGAGAGAACCTGAGAACCTAGTGCTAAGACACTCCAACCCTCACTTTCCACCGAATTCAGGCATTGCGTGCTGAGTGGCGGAACTAAAAAAAAAAACTTGCGACAAAGTATTCGTATCGGTATCGATAGAATATGTATGGAATTTGGAAAGCGTCCCTACCGTGCGTAAGAGGAACTAAAGTATTCCCATACAAAATGCTTTCGATAACGACAGGAATACTTTGTCGAAAATTTTCGTGCTTGCCCTACAGAGCGGGGAAATATAGAAAATTATTGGGAAATGGAAACAATTTAATGTAAGTATGATCATTACCTCAAGTAGGAATCGAACCCAAAAGCACCCACGTTACCAGTCGGATACTGTGCCACTGCGCCACTAACTCTTCCTTTATTCATACATTACATACATAGCTTCACGCTGTATCCCGCATATAGCAGTATAGGCGGAGGGAACCCAGTGTTAAGACATTCCGTTCCCCACTTTCCGCCAAATTGCGGAATTGCGTGCTGAGTTGCGGAACTCAACGCCGTGCTTTGTCTAGCTACCAAACCAAGGCAATGAAAAATTCCATTTCCTGGAGTGGAAATCGAACCCACAACCTTTCGCGTTTACAGTCGCACGCTTGTGCCTCTGCGCCACGACAGGCGTTTCTTTATTCAATATGCAAAGTACAGTAAATTCTAAATCCCAATAGGATTTCCACAAACAAAAGGTCTCGAAGCAGAATATGTCGTTAGTGATTTACAAAGTTAAATTATTAAAGTTCACTTACAAATACTTAGTGAAGTCAAGCGTGAAATAAGCTTTTGAGGCAAGCTTATACGAGTACGTACTTACATATATGTTCCAATATACTATAATACTATGGGAGAAATTTATTGAGACCATTATGGTGCAGTGGGAGAGCGTCTAACTGTAAACCTTATTTGTTGTAGGTTCGATTCCCACTCGAGGGAATGAGTATACTTAAAATTATTTTTATTTCCCCGTAAAAACTTGAATTTAGGCGGTAGGTGGATGACGGCGGGTAATAACATAACGCCTGTCGTAGCAAAGATTCACAAGCGTACGACTATAATTCGACGGAGTGTCTTAACACTAGGTTCACTCTGCCTACCCTGCTATATTCGGGATACAGCGTGAAGCTATGTATGTATGTATTTTATACTTTAGTGTAAAATATTACATGACACATAATTTACACTATCATATTCTATCTCATTCTCACTAACTTAGTCCTATAGGACTTCTTTTTTTATTTATTGTGACGCATTTTCGTTACATTTAGTTTCAAACAACATTCATTTTATTAAACTCTCTCCAACAAAATTATATTGCCTAAAATACAATATTCCCTAGATGGGAAAACCTTTTAGGCTTCCTCTAGTAGGTTAGGCCATTGCGTGTTATAAGGCAGTCTCAATGCAGTAAATCGTCTAACGAAAGGATATCTAGCAGGATTCGAACCTACGCCTCTTGGATACTTTCCAAGTGATCTAAGGAAGATATATATCTTTCATATGAAAATTCTACATGGTACAGTAGATTCGTAATTTCCTGTTATCATCTAAATAGAAAGAAGTTTATCATTTAAAGCAAGTATTTTTAATATTTTGAACCAACTTAAAAAAAAAGGGTCCTCAATTCAACTATATGATAGCTAGTGCTTCTGATTTTGTCTCATTTATATTTAATTGAGATCTGATGAGTAGTTTTTGAGCTATTTGAAATAAAATTACTTTTAGTGCATTTTAATGGTGCTGAGGTCGATTTTCTTTTTTTGTTAAAATCTTTATTATAACTATTTATTTTATTTTTTTTTCGGTAAGAGAGGTAAGGGGAGACCTCGGTTGACCTTCGAGAACACCATATCAATGATACTGGAGGAAGGTCACGTAAAAAGCATGAGGACCCCCCGGAGGGCATGCATGAAGAGGTTAATGACTGTGGACGAGGCGAAAGAGGTATGCAGGGACCATAGCGTTTGGCGCTCCGTTCTCTCTGACTACCCCGCTAGGGATAAAGCGTAAAGTTGAGTAAGTAAGTAAGTATTTTTTTTACACCTGCAATAATGTTAACATGAAATAAGTGTAATGCAATTAATATAATTAATTAATATAACCAAAACAAAATAAATATTAAAACAATTTAAATATAATTATTTCCCCAAATGGGAATCGAACCCACGATAATATCGCTTTTACCCACAGAGGAACAGTATTAAAATTTTACATAAACTTTTTAAATAAAACAGGATGAATCTATTCAAAATTATTAAAAAACAACCATTATACAAGTCATGTCATAGTAAACGAGGTCACGGTGTCAATCATGTCATAATATCTTATACTCTATACAAACACTACATACTAAAGCTTTTTCATTAAAAATATATTTATAAAAAACAAAATATCCGACTGCACATAAAAAAATTGAAAAGAAAACAATCCTAACACAGAAAATAGAAATTTTAACGTACTGGGTTTGGTAACAAGGCAAAGCGCGGCGTTGAGTTCCGCCACACAGCACGCAATGCCTCAATTCGAAAGTGGGGAACGGAGTGTCCTAATACTAGGTTCCCTCTGCCTACCCTGCTGTATGCGGGATACAGCGTGAAGCTATGTATGTATGTATTTTTAGCAATTTCCCTAACCTTGAAATATTAGATATATATCATGTATTCTTGTTATTGCAATGCGTAATAACTAGTGGTCATAATAGAGTTAAAAAAAAAATTACCAGAGCAAATTAAAATAACAGAAAATACCAGAAAAAATTATTTATTAATTATTTTTTAAATATATATTTAAAAAATAGGATTTCTTGAAATTCGTAGGAAATAGGCAAAGGAAGCAGCAATTTTACCTGGCCATGTTCCCCATTGAGCCACGACGGTCTCAGGAAAGCAGTTTTTTATTTGATTAATTATATATAGCAAGTATATAAATCTTAAGTATGTATATCGTGACGCAGTAGGACTGCTTCGGACTGTAAGCACGATTGGTTATGGATTCAATCCCTCCGGAAGAGGCTGGACGGGATTCATTTTATTTAAATCATTTTATTTTTTAAATTTTCTGGGGTGGGAAACTAACCCACAACATCTGTGACACGACAGGGTTGGACTCACGCAATGAATCAATTCAGCGGGGAGTGGGGAACGGAGTGTCTTAACACTAGGTTCTCAGGTTCCCTCTGCCTACCTTGCTATATGCAGGATACAGCGAGAAGCTAAAAAAACAAGATCAGAAAAAATATATATTTTTTGGTCTGATAAAAACAAAACCTAGCAAAAAGTGGGGTTGAGTTCCGCCACTCAACACGCGAAGTCTCGTCTTAGTGCGGAAAGTAAAGAACGGAGTGTCTTACCACTAAGTTGTCCTTGATTAGATAATAGATAATCAATACTCCATCCTAATTTGATTATACGTATATATCTATTTAATAGAATTTCACTTAAGCACAGCTTCAAAGGGAACCTACCTGTTTAGATATATGAGGAACGCGCTCTGCTCGTGCTAATAGATTTTGGTATTTTTAACCGACTTCGAAAAAGAAGTTATTAGTTCGGTTGTATTTTTTTATAAGCGTTACCGCAGAACTTTTTACATGGTGAATTAGTGTGGTTAATTCTTTTTTTATATGATAGCTAGTGCTTCTTGTGCGGTCCTCATTAATTTTATTTAAGATCTGATAAATAGTTTTTGAGTTATTCGTAATAATTTAACTGTTGAGTGCATTTTTTTAATGAGTTCTTTTTTTTGTTAAAATCTTAATGACGCATAAGCATGCTTAAGATTTTATATAATGAGCTTGAAGCAGAGGTGGTAATAATATCTGCTCTGCTTCAAGCTCATTATCCGGGCTAACAAATTAATCAGGGATAGCATAGTGTTAAGACACTCCGTTCTCTAAATCCCACCGGAAATTAAAACATGCATATTGAATGGCAGAGCTGAAGCCGTGTTTTATCTTATCAGAGCGAAGAAATGAAAATAATTTGCATATATCCCTCCAGAGGGAACCTAGTGTTAAGACACTCTATCGCTCTTTGACCAACCAGAGCGGAAAAATAAAAAATAATATAAATATAATCATTCGGGGAACGAGAATCGAACCCACAACCAATCACATATAGTCAGAATATATTATTAGTTAAATTGTATACCGCAGGATAAAACCCTGAATCCCACACTGATATATTCATCTACGTACAACTAAACTATTTCAATTGCGTTGTAAAATGTAATAGATTTTGTGACAACTGTATTTAAGCGAAGCTCTCTTTAATCGACTTCAAAAAAAGAGGTTCTCAATTCTTTTTTTTGCTTCACGCTGTATCCCGCACATAACGTGGTAGACAGAAGAAAACCTGAGAACTTAGTGCTAAGACACTCAATTCTTTTATGACCCGTTCCCCATTTTCCTCTGAATTGAGGCTTTCCGTGCTGAGGTGACGGAACTCAACGGCGCGCTTTGCCTGGTAACAAACCAGAGGAAGGAAATGAAAATACTAAATATTAATTGTTGTGATTACTTAGATATTAAAAATATACATATAAATGGAAAAAGAAAATATCGAATTCTAGTGAAAAGTGGAGAATGGAGAGTAATCACACCAAGTTTCTTTGCCTACTATACGATAAAAAGCTTGAAGCTATAAAAAAATATATACGCGTAAAAAACAATAAAAAAGTACATAAACATCATCCACAGCGTCAGATATTTTAAAATAATACAAAACAAAAGGATTTCAACAACAACGTATTGAAACACACTTTCCATTCATATTTAAGCATTTACATTTTAGCAATATCGAATATTTGATATGAAACTTGAATCAAGGCCATTGTAGTTCAGTGGAACAGTGTCTGATTGTAAATATGAAGGTTGGGTGTTCGATACATAATAAATTTGAAATGGAATGTGGAGTGTCTTTTATTTTAGTTTATTTCTTAGTTTAACAATAACATACATACATGCATAGCTTCACGCTGTATCTCGCATATAGCAGGGTAGACAGAGGGAACTTAGTGTTAAGACACTCCATTCCCCACTTTCCGCCGAATTGAGGCATTGCGTGCTGAGTTGCGGTCTCAATGCGCTCAGTCAACTCAATGCGCTTTGCCTTGTTACCAAACCAATGAAATGAAAATACTAAACTTTTACATTTCCTGGAGTGGGAATCGAACCCACAACCTGTCGCGTTTACAGTCGCATGCTTGTGCCTCTATGGGAGATGGTTCCAGGTCTGAGGCCTCTCATGGATGTCTTCAAGCATTAACATGGTTTGGTCGTTAGGGGAGACATTTCAAGGCCTTTAGTTGTCCGTTCCCGAGAGGGAATGGGGAGAAAATTGATGGGGAGCCCCGTGGAACCCTTGATTACTATGGTGGCGTTGATTCGCACTAATACATATTCTGGTGGTGTTCAAATCAACAACCAACGTCTACATCTCATGCACCTACCTTACAGTCACAAATTTCATAATTTGCTTACTGAAAAATTGTTTTAAAAGCTTCCGTAAAGCTTTACGTATAAGAAGAACATCCTTAGAAACTTGAACAGATTCGAATATTCGATCATATCAAAAATTGACATTTTAAAAGAAAGAAAAACCGACCCCAAAGAAAATACACTAAAAAGTAAAATTATTACGAATAACTCAAAAACTATTCACCAAATCTAAACTAAATTTAATTGGATCACATCTGAAGCACTAGCTATCATATAAAAAAATCATCAAAATTGATTTCCAATAAGAAATTTTATGCGGTAAGACATATAAAAATATACCTTTTGTTAAAAATTGCATCAAAAGCGTCGCTAAAGCTTTGTAAAAGCTTTTTGTATAGGAAGAGACAAAATACCTTAAAAACGTGAACAGATTCCACCATTAGGTCATATCAAAAATAAATCATTCTGCAACAAGCTAAGAAGGCAAAGGCATGACCAAGAAAGTTTGCAAAAAGTCCTCTTAGTAGTGTTTGAAGAAACCTTTTGCCCTAATTAGGCTTGTTTCCATTGATTTGCTTGATATATTGTTATTTTAATTTAATTTGAATTTAAAGGCACTATTCATATTTTACATTTTTTGATAGATATCAAAAAACTAGATAGCCATAAAGAAACGTAAAAAAAAGAACAGAGTGGAGTTTTTTTTAAACTCGTATAATATAGAAAAAATGCATTTAATATAATATAAAGGACGAGTACTATATCTACATACATACATACATAGCTTCAAACTGTATACCGTATATAGCAGAGTAGGCAGAGGTAACCTAGTGTTAAGACACTACATTCCCCACTATACTATATATACTTTATTAATAAATGGAAGGAGCAGAGCGGAGAAAATGTGAGAGTTGAAATATATATACATTGTTTTTTAAGTTATATTGTAGAAAAGCTTGTAATATATTAAATAATCATATTATAGAATAATTATTAAACTTTAATATTAAAAATCAATAAAAACTAAAAAAAAGTAACTTTTGCGTGAAAATGTAATAAACATTCCAAAATCCTCACTAAATTTTTACATTTATAATATTAATAGAATTTTTAAGCTAGCTTAGGTTTCATTTAGTTAATAGCGAGTTCAATTCCCGAAACAGTATCAAAATTAAAGAGAAAATCATCGCTTTTGTATACCAGTGGACACCAAGAATTTGTTAAAAGGTTAGCAGCATCGAATTTCTCTTAGTTGTTTCATTTTATTTTTACTTTATAAAACACAGCTTAAGAACATGTACATAGCTATAAAAACCACATGTTAGTTGGTCACAATATTGATTCCCACCAGTTTTTCTAGGTTTGAATTCTATAAATGAAATAATAAGTTTACTTATTTGAATAAATTCAAACGCCTGTCGTGGCGCAGAGGCACAAGCGTGCGACTGTAGGCGTTAGGTTGTGGGTTCGATTCTCATTCCAGGAAATGGAATTCCTGGGTTTGGTAACAAGCCAAAGCGCGGCGTTGAGTTCCGCAACTCAGCACGCAATGCCTCTAAATAAATTCGAGACGTTGCGTGTAAGTGACGGAACTCAACGCCGCTGTTTGTCTCGCCAAAGAGGAGAAATAGTAATAAAGTTAAATATAGTTAAGTAGAGAGAGGAACTCAGACAGTGGAGGCGAGAGAGTTAATGCGCATTTTAAAAGGGGCCCCTTAAGCCTACACTTAAGTTACAAATCCCATTAGTGGAACCGTTTTAATTTTAGTTAGGTGGTCAGAGAACCTTGTTCAGTGAAGGCAAGTTAAGGTATTAATGCGCATTTTAAAAAGGGCCCCTTAAACCTACACTTAAGTCCCAAGTTCAGGCAATGTTCAGAGCTACTCTCTCTTCGAGGCAATAGACTTGAAACACGTACAATGAATTTACAAAAAACTAAGAAGTTTCCCTATAAATATGAAAAAAGAAAAAATTAACATTGTTAAATCATTTCTTACTTAGTCAATTACATTCTTATATGTTACCGCATAACTTTTTATTGAGTGAGCCAATTTTGATAGATAGATGGTAGTATTTATTACACATTTTGATAAGATACATTGTACAGATGATTTAAATAATGTGCTAAGTCAAAGGCAGCCTTATCACTAGAAGTGGTCTCTTCCAAGCAACCTAATTGAAACGATCTACCGAAGAGCGAGCATAAAAGTTTAGATCTGACAAGTAGTTATTGAGTTATTCGTAATAATTATAATTCAAGTGCATTTTCTTTGAAGTCGCTTTTTTTTAATTAAAATATTAGTTATTTCATCACATTATATTTTTTTACAAATTGTCAATTACACAATAATTATCCAATATTTAATTATCGCTCTTAAGTACATATACTGTACTGTCCGCAAAATAGAATTACTACGCTTTATCCAGAATAACATGTTAGTCAGAGAAAACAGAATAAATCTCTCCACTTTTCACTTGAATTCTACACATGATGTGTTAAGTGGCACTTACCACTGAAATTTTAAGTGTGCTAAATTTTATACTTCTCTGCCTTCATCATTCTCATGGAAACGGATTCAAAGTTTTTCATTCTCATCTTAGTATAAAAGACAGCTTTACTATTGTTTAGAAATGTGACCAAATATAGATTATTTCCTGAAATTCTATTAGGAAGTTCTTTAACCATTGTATCAGAAAACACTACTTTACAACCATATGTACTTCCACTCAGCTATATGTATATAAAACGCTTCAAACGTTACCGGCGTACAGGCAAACTACTGGACATAGAAAGCTGTGGCATATAAACTCCTTGACAAATGTAGAGCTAAGGGAGGATTTCTCAAAATTCCTAAGGAAACAGAAAAAAATTGGGGTTCAAAATGAAACGAAACAACGAAAAATATCAATGATTTTAAAGCTTTTAGCTGTGAATTCAGAGAACAGTACCCAGTTGCAGTTCTGAATGGCTTCGTTAAAGGCATAGATGATACCACTATACATCTTATTCATATGACCTAATTCGGTCTATTGTGCGTGCAGTTACTCTGGTAGCAGCTATATATATTTTTTCGATATGACAAGGTAGTGAGAGAGAACCTCTCTTCAAGAAGACTTCTCTTCAAGAAACTCTCTTCTGTGCAATCCTGATGGTTGAATCATAAATATGTTTAAGTATAATTTTTCTGACAAATCTGGGTCTGGTGATGTATACCAATTTATAAATATTGTAATTTGTTATAACTATAATATAGAGATAGATTAAATAATTTCGAAAATACCAAAGTATTTCTAACAAAAAATCAAGCTTTATTCCGCATAGCAGAGTGTCAGAGAGTTTTCTCTCTGACTCATTATTTTTAATGTCAAGAGACACCGTCCTCCGCTTTTTGACCAAAATCAAAATTCTGCGTGTTGAGTTGTGGAGGTCAACGTCGCGCTATGTCTGACCTCAACGGATAAATCAAAAAATTATTTAAACATAACCATTGCCCTAAATGGGAATCAAACCCAAAACATTATAAAAAACCAGCTTCAATCTGTACGGAAAACGATTTGTAACCAGAAAAATAAAGGATAAATTACAGCACATATAGATTAATAGAATCTTGTCAAGGAGCTACTTATCAGTTAAGTACTAAGCCTAGCCTCAGGGAAAGCCACTTGATGTGGGTCAAATGAAATAGATTTAAGGTCAAGAAACGAAGCGTACAAGAAATGAATTTAGTATGCAGAATAATGAACATTGAAGCCTGTTTAGTTAGTTATTACAAATAACTCAAGAACTACTTACTAAGTAAATTTAAATGGTGGTCCCATTAGAAGCATTAAATCTCATATCAAGTAAGAATCATCAAAATTGGCTAATAACTTCACGCTTATCCCACACATAGCAGGGTAGGCAGAGGGAACCAGAGGGCCTAGTGTTAAGACACTCCATTCTCTTTCAACAATTCCATTCCCATAGAAAATAAATAAAAATAGATTCTTTTTCTTCACTCACTATATATAAATCAAATCATCATCATCAGTCATCAGATCAGTCTGCTAAGATTTTCATTCCCAACTTTACACCGAGTTAAGGCAGTGCGTGTTAAGTGGCGGAACTCAACGCCGCGTTTTGCCTTGTTATCAGAGCGAGGAAATTAAATGATTAGCGGGATGTGAGGAACCGAAATCTCAAAAGAACGTAGTGTCTTGACACTAGGTCCTTAAATTTTCTCTGCCTACCCTGTACGTACGGGATATAGCACGGGACGGATACGGGACGGGATAGGTACGGGATAGATACGGGATTTTGTTTGGTGGTAGGAGGGGTTCGTCCTCCGTCGGCTCACGACCACTATCATGTCAAAGACGAACCATAAATATCTTATGATGTGTTCCGGTTCGATGGCATGTAAGCCAGGTTTTCACCCATTCCCACCATCCTTTCCCAAAATGTGAAAGTGGCCAAGAAAAACGGAATACTACATTGTCCTCCTCTTCCATCTATATCCTCTATGTTGGCAACGCATCTACAACATCTCTGGTGTTGTAGATGTTCATGGGCTTGAAGAAAGGTATCCACTTACCATCAGGTGGTCCTTCTGCTCGTTTGCCATCCGTTATCCATAAAAAAAAAAAAAATAGCATGAAGTAAATATATATAAGTCAAGTCCTAAGTAATGTATAGTACGAAGGTCAAGAAACGAAGACCGTACAAAAGTGGGTGGTATTCAAAATAATGAACCTTGAAGCAAGTGGTCAGGGTAACGAATATATACAGTAGGGTTTTTATGAGATTGTTACTTAAATATGTATGACATCTGGAATTCTTTTTATCATTAAATTTTATTGAGTGATTTGTCCACTATAATAATATATATAGTAGTTATTATTGCTTAATGGTGCACTCAGGAAATATGCTTCCAGTGTTCATCTGGTATTAAGTTCGTTGGACTTAAAAAGATCTATTGCATATTTCATATTTCAATTTCAGTTAAGTATTAATTGGAGTTTCTGGGTGTGATGTTTTTATATATTATAGAAAAGTGCTTTGAATTCGCGAATATTTTATACTTTCCTGTCCTAGTAACAGTTACAGAAGAAAGAAAGGAATTAACATCATTAAATTTTCGATCGATTCGATCGATGATCGATTATTTAGATTTAAAAATGGTTTCATTTGTATGTGTAATAATCGCGAAAATTAAAGAGCTCATTATGAGAATTGTATAGTTTAATGAAATAATACATGGACTATATCATTTATCCAAAATCTAACCACTAAACCTACATTACAATCGCACTTAGCAAGATAGGCAAAAAAGTATTACGAAACTCCAATATCCACTTTACGTTCAAAATCGAGACATATGGAACTCAACGCCGTGCTTTCTCTCACCAGATTGAGAAAAATAGTTTAAATATAATCATTACCCAACTACGAAGAATAGAATCCACGATCATAGTGTTTTACAACAAACTCAACCACTTTGCCATGACAGCTTCAACAACAATAAAAAACAAAAAACCCCATAACATTTATTATATTGCACTACAAATCTATTTTAACGATCACGTTTTTGTTAACCGTACTTCAAAGTAATTGGAACCAGCATTTCAATCTGAGGTGAGAGCCATCGCTGAATGCAGTTAGAAGACGCAATATTTTTATATAAATATACTATATTATAGTATTTGCCTAATAAATTTAAACACTATTGCATATTCTTTTTTTTGAACATCCACTCTCAACCCTTGTTCCCATTTCTGCTGACTTTTCAACTGTTTTAAATGAGTTAATAGGAATAACTGTGCTTGGTTTTTATTTGTCTGTTTTTTTTGTATGAAAATGTATTAATTTTGAAGATTCAAACGTTTTCCTCAATAGGAGAAAGCCAGAGAATAAGCAATGTTTTTTTATTGCTTTTATAGTTTTTTTTTTTTTTATGCGAAAAGGACAAGGCCAGCAAGCATTCGTGCCACTTGACTATAGCAAGTGATCATCGCTGCCCACGATCCCCTGTAACATGAAAGCTACAAGGCGTGTTACTGCTTTTTAAGGTTAACATAGACGTTTTTCTTGAAGGTACCCATGTCGCATCGACCTGAAAACACTGCCGCAGGTAGACCATTGCATAATTGTGTTGCACATGGAAAGAAATTTCAACTACAACACGCCACCCTAACAGGGAGACCTACTAAAGCGGTGGCCATGTGTGGCTGAATGCCAGCGCAATGGGCAAGCGCAACCCAACTAAGACATTTAAACCGCTCACAAAAATTCCACGAGGTAGTGAGATGCACAATGGATTTTTTATAATGATTATTTTGATCACTACGGACATGTGGTCCGTTGACAAAAGGTGTCTTATCTATATTTTCATATTACTTAACTAAGGTTAGGAAATAAGATAAAATTATTTAAAGGTAAATAGTTCCAAAGAGAGTCCAAATATTGCAATCAATAGACGACATGAATTTCTGCTTGTAAAACATCCACCAACCACTATTATCAGTTGTGATGGACATTTCTAAGCAGAAGACTTAAGCGGTTGTGAAGACAATGTGACCAAAAAGTGATTCGGAAAGCAACAAGTGTAACAAGGAAAGACATGGTGCAATGCAATCTGAAGATTGTCATAAAAGATAAAACGGTTGTCTTCTTCCTTAGCGGTAATGCCTTTCATGTCCCAATTTCCCTAACCTTGAAATATTAGATATATTATGTATTCTAGTTATTGGAATGTGTAATAATTAGTGGTCATAATAGTTAAAAATAACTTACCCAACTAATGACGAATGCTTGCATTTCTCTCCACTCTGGTTAGATAAAACGCGGCGTTGAGTTCCGCCTTATAACATACAATACATCGAGTTCTAGCAGAAAGAAGATCTTAAGTTCTCTTTACCTATCTTATAAAACTGTAATATAAATATGATTTCTGCAAGCCCAATAATAAAATATTACCAACTTCATAATTTACTATGAGAAGTAAAATAATAAACGCAAATAAAAAAAAAATACATACACATTTTATAACTTACTTCCCTCATCTGCCGAGAACTTGTATCTATCTATATTATATCGCATCCCGTACTGGTGTTGGAGTACTTCAAGTGGTTCGCCTTATTTATTCTGCTACGTACGTTTTTCCATAGAAATTCCGTAATTCGTATATATAAAAAGAATATTTTATTAATCCAGTCCTAGTGCAGAGGTTCAAGCGTGCGACTGTAAGCGCGATAGGTTGTAAATTCGATTCCCACTCCATGAAATGAAAATATTAAATGATATTTAATATTTTCGTTTCCACGCTCTGGTAATAAGACAAAGCGCGGCGTTGAGTTCCACTTAGCACGCAATGCCTCAATTCGGCGGAAAGTGGAGAACGGAGTGTCTTAACACTAGGTTCCCTCTGCCTATATGCGGGATACAGCATGAAGCTATGTATCTATGTATGTATATCCATGTTTTAAATTCTTTCATCTATAGAGATGCAGAGCTCTCTTCTCTAGAACCAAAATCAGACTTGAGACAAAGTGGAAAACAGAGTGTCTTAACACTATGTTAACCTTCTCCATACACTATAACCGTGAATATAAAATAATAAGCCAACACAAGTGTCACTTCTAAAGTAAAAAGTGTATACCAACTAAAGTGAACGAGTTCGCTTTGTCTTTGACAACGTATTGTATTGTTCTAACAAGTCTATGTGACTATATTTTTTTATTATTAATTATCTACGTAGTACTCTTTGTAGTTTTCTGACGTTATGATTTTTGGGGCCTATTTTACATTTGGTAACCTACTTCGAGAAAAGAGGTTATGGATTTGACTGTATTTGTATTTGTGTGTGTGTGTGTGTGTGTGTGTGCTTAAAACTTTTTATTGTGTGTGTGTTTTTTTTTTAGCTTCACGCTGTATCCCGCAAATAGCAGGGTGGGCAGAGGGAATCTGACAACCTAGTGTTAAGACACTCCGTTCTCTTTTAACATTTCCGTTTCCCCTTTGTAAAATCTTCTGATGATATGATTTTTGGGGCCTAGTTTTTGAGTTATTCGTAATTTTTTTCCTTTTTAGTGCATTTTATTTGAAGTATAAGATATTAAGTTTTCCTTGAGTATTTTTAGGGTTCACAATTTTGGTCAGCTTGTTTTCTTGTAATCTCACTCCCAAATTTCTTTCGTTTGTCTTTTTTTTTTGTTATCCCTAGTTTGTAATCCGCCACTAATTTGTTATAATTTATTTTACCAAAAGTAAGCCGATAGGAATCGTGTTGTATGGACAACTTAGCCACTGCTATCTATCATATAAAAAGAATATAATGAAAATTAATTCACTTTCATTCATTAGGCGAAAGAAATGAAAAAAATAAATACAATTATTCGTCCTAGTCTGGTTCGAACCCAAAACCGCATTTACAGTTGGGCACTATCCCACTGCGCTGCGATAGCCTCAATAATATATAACAAAAACGACTCAACAGCACTTCGAACATAATGTCTCATTTACAGTCAAAAAGTGAAGAATGGAGTTACTTTTTTGCCCCTAGATTTTTTCTAGCATATATACATATATATACAAATATTGTTTTTTGGCTAACCACCTGGGAAACCAATATTTAAATGGATATGTACGTTCTGTTTAAGTTGGAAATTAAGCACAAAATATCAATACTCTAACGTAATTATTACAAAAAAAAAAAAAAAAAAACCGGTTTCGAACCGGCACCAACCTAACTAAGCTCTTAGCTGTAGCTGAAGAAGTAACATCGTTAAGTAATTTTATTAGGTACTAAAGAGCTTTGTCAGTTCGTCTTGAAATTCACTTAGTATACAACTTAAGTTAGCTTCTGTACCGTTGCTGGACTTGTTACATTGACACAATAAGACTTAAAAACTATATGAGGCAGGATATTTAGTCATCTTTGGTATGGAATCCGGATACAAAAATTACTCCTTCGAAGAAAATACTATTTTTATACGCAATTTTTATTAAAATAAAAATTATTTAGGATCCAACCAGAGATGATTACTATAAACAATACAAAAAAGAGATAATATAGACAAAGTTTTCTTTCTTAAAGCTTAAGCATGCATCATCTTTAAGGATACAAAGCATGCAAGCTGATTCAATACCAAATTAAAAATTTTAATTCACAATAAACACAAAAATAAAAAAAAATTGAACAAAATAATATTGTAAGTTAGGATAATAAGAAAAAGTTTTCTGTACAAAATCACCAAATAACTGAAATCTTGAGAGGAGAGTGGAGAACTTAGTGTTTGTTTATTTTCTTTTATATTCAGCTTCCCATCATTTATTGTGGCTAAAAAGAGTAAACGAGAGTTTTTTTATGGTCAATGAATGGCAAACGAGCAGAACGTGACCACACTGGTGGTGGCCTAGTTGCCTTCACCATAGATATCTACAACACCAGAGGTGTAGATGGTAAATGCGTTGCCGACCTAGAGGAGGACAGATATATTTATGCTGGGAGGACAATGTAGTGGTCCCAGAGCAATGGAACCATCGCCATTCTGGGAAGCGACAGGGAAAAGGGAAAAGTGCTGGGAGAAAAAAAGTACAATGCGTTAAGACATAGTTTTCCACTCATTCGCCCGAATTATATACTCGTGCTTGCGTGGAAGCAAATTCTAATGCGTCGCGATTTGTAACATTGATATAGACTCCAGATATACACTCCAAACAGGGTTTGATATTTAAATTCTCATTATGTGGTCCGGACATGTGTGAGCAAATCTACAACACCAGAGGTGTAGATGGTAAATGCGTTGCCGACCTAGAGGATACAGATGCAAGGGGAGGACAATGTAGTAGTCCGCTACCGGAACCACCAGTCTGGGGAAAGGATGGGTGGGAAAAGGGAAAAGGAGAAAAAGTACAATGTTAAGACACATAGTGACACTATCTGCCCGAATTATAGACATTTCGTGTTGAGAAGCGGGACTTAATGTCGCGATTTGTAACATTGATATAGACCTACAGATATACACTAAATATATTGATATTTAGTTCTCATTATGTAATCCGGACATGTGAGCAAATTTTCAAAAAAACTATTAAAATTTCAAATGCAATTTTCTCACAATACTAGAAAGAATGCTACTCAGAACGCAATATCTCGTTTTCGATCAAAAATCGAAGAACGGAATGTTTATGCGGGAAGTATAAGGGTGCTTTTTGTTCTTGTTTTTATTTGACAGATTCCAAAACCCGATAATTGTATATCGTATATTCTATTCAAAAATTTTTGAATTACGATTTTTTCACATTATAAAAAAGAACATCCCAATTATAGAAGAAAGAACGCCACACCATTCGCAATGTCTCGTTTACATTCGAAAAGCACAACAACACAACACAAGAAAAGAAGAAAAGAGTGTTTTGACACTAGATTCTCTCTGCGTACTTTGCTTTACGGGAAAAGCGTGAAGCGAGATAGTGTAAATGTCTACCATCTCTAAAAATAATCTAATGAATAGTGGAGAACGCAGTGTCTTAACACTTGTTTGTGCAGTAGAAACGTCAAACTTAAAAAGTGATTGAAGCTTTACCCACTGCCCATTAATTTATTATTATTATTTTTTTTAATTAATAAAGAATGGGAAAGAAAATGGAAAGATGGGAAAGTGAAGACCGGAGCACCTGATGGTAAATTACCTTCGCCCGTTGACATCTACAACACCAGATTCAAATACGTTGCGTTCAAATGGGAGTCCGCTATCGGAACCACCACATTCTGGGGAAAGCATGCGAAATAGGGAAAATTTAGCTTACATGCCATCGAACGGGAAAGAGAACATATTGACGAAACACTCCGTTCTCCGCTTTCTACTTGAAATATAATATTGTATCGTATATGAGTTTGATATAACGTCATATTTTGCTTATTATTTTAATATAGCGATTGAACGTCAAGCTTTGATGTTTTCGAGAGCCAATTACGGCATCTATTGAAAGAACAAAATATATTCGAAATAGGATATGAGTTTCATCTTTAATGCCAAAAAGGAGGTAATTATTTATGATTATTAAAAAGAGAGTAAAGAGATTAATCACCTGATTTATTTATTATATGATCCTTTGATTAAAGAAGCCATGGTGCAACGGGAGCTGTAGCTTAAAATGCAATCGGTGGTGTGTTGGATTCCAAGACAGGGATTGGTTAAGTTTAATTTTTTTTTCTTTTTTTCATTTTGGCAAGACATAGTGCGGCGTTGTTTTCCACTACTTAAGACATAATGTCTCGAATTTGAATGCTGATATAATGTCAGAATGCGGTGAACAGAATATCTTGATGTTAGGTTCTCTTTGACTACCATGCTATGCGGGATAAAACTGGTAAAAAAACACTTGTTATTTATTTACTTTTTATTTCTTTTTAAGATTCTTTGAAATTTCATTAAGTTTCACTTTATATATAAGCCAGGTTTTTCCTATTCCCACCGATCATGTCTCCAGAATGTGGTGGTTCCGATAACGAACTACTACATTATCCTCCCCTTCCATCTGTATCCTCTTGGTCGGCAATGCTTTTACAACACCTCCGTGTTGTAGATGTTTATGGGCGATTGTAACCACTTACCATCAGGTGGTCTTTCTGCTCGTTTGCCCTCCCATTATCCATAAAAAAACAGGTGCTATGACCACGGATTACTAAAGTGGTAAAAATGTTGCGTAAAATATATTTTCGAATACCGACCAATACATATATGTGCTATTAATTCGCTTGAAATAGTTCCATTAAAAAATTAAAAATCAAATATCTTTACCAATTTTTTTCTTTTCTCTTTCTAATTCGTTCATTCATTCATTCTAACTCGTTCTTTTGGCTTCCAAATTCATTATTTTGAAAAAACAAAGAATTGTATTGACAAGGGTGAAATTGAAATGCAAAACAAACTTTTTGAATTTTAAATACTTTTTTAATCCAAAAACATTGTTTTGATTTTCTTTATATATATATTACGTTTAATATTCGGTTGATTCTTCGGTTGGCTCATTTGACCTTCGAGAACACAGTATCAATGATACTGGAGGAAGGTCACGTAAAAAGCATGAGGACCCCCTCGGAGGGCTTGCATGAAGAGGTTAATGACTGTGGACGAGGCGAAAGAGGTATGCAGGGACCGTAGCGTTTGGCGCTCCGTTTTCCCTGACTACCCCGCTAGGGATAAAGCGTGAAGTTAAGTATGTAGTACGTTTAATATTGTAGACAGAGAGAATGTTAGGCTAAGACATTCAAATCATGATATTCCTTCACTATATTAAAACATTATTTATTTATTTTTTTAGAACAAAATGAGGCAGGCACTGATTCCAACAAGGCCATAGAAACTAAAGCACGATTTACAAACATTTCTCCGATTGGAAAATGAACTGACGTCCATCGCGTATATAGTCTTCTGAAACACTGCCCTACTGTGCCATGAGGAAGTTGACTAGAATAAAATAAAAGATTCTTTTTTACACACAAAAGATACAAAAAAATAAACAAAACCATATAGCCTATTAAATACGTACAAAGGCATTATTAATCCCAATAAGAATCGAACTCACGACCATTGCTCATACAGTCAGATTCTCCCACTGTACCATGATAGAGTATTATCATCTAACCGCCAGGAAGCAGTTATTTTCACGTCAATTATTTCGTAATTTACTACCGATATGAATTATGGGATGCCATCGAATATTTAGCACCCTAAATATTTCTTACTACAGAACGCAGTTGGAAATTCTTTAGACCCTCCTTATGTCATAGATTATGTTTTAATAAAAAAAAAGCAGGAAGTCAGAGGGAACTTAGTGTTAAGACACTCCGTACTTTCTGCCCGAATTTTAAACATTGCGTGTTAATTGGCGGAACTCAACGCCGCGCTTTCTCTTGCTAGAGTTGAGAAATGAAAATAATTTAAATATAATCATTTCTTCGATTGGGAATCGAACTCACAACCTATCGCGGTTATAGTCAGATGATATCCCACTGCGCAACGATGTTTTGATCTTGTTACTTATACACCATCATGACACAGTGGTATGTATAGTTTCAAAAGTCATTGGTTGTGGATTCCATCTCCAATCGGAAGAAAGATTATATTTATATTATATTTTATTTCCCTGCTTTACTTAAACAAGGCGCGGCGTTTAGTTTCGCCAATTAGAACGTAATATCTGGAATTCGATCTGGAAATTAAAAAACATAGTGTTTAGACACTACCGTCTCTCTAACTACCTTAATAAATAACAAAACGTGAAACTGCAAAAACATAAATATTACAGAAATCCTTTAAGTTACTCTCATAACTAATCGAAGCAGTTATAGTTTTTTTTTTATTCACGCTGTATCCCGCATATAGCAGGGTAGCAGAGGAAACCTGAGAACCTAGTGTTAAAGTCACTCCGTTTACCACTTTGCGCCGAATTGGGTTATCGAGTGTTGAGTGGCGGAACTCAACGCCGCGCTTTGCCTTGTTACCAAACCCAGGAAATGAAAATACTAAACTTTTTACACTTCCTAAACTGGGAATCGAACCCACAACCTGTCGCGTTTACAGTCGCACGCTTGTGTCTCTGTGTGACGACAGGCGTTTACTATAATGGTAACATAATATAAATAGTTTACCAAAGCTTTTCTATACAATAGAAATTCCTAAAATAACACTCTATAAATAAACACGCACTTAACGAGACGCCGCGTGATGTTGGATTAATTTGAAATTATAAATTTCACGTTACTGAAAAATTTATATAAAAGTTAAAAAGAAATCAGAGAGAGTTTTAAACATTGTGTGTTAAGTAGCGGAACACAACGCCGTGCTTTGTCTTATCCCAGCGGAGGAATGTGGATAATGTAATTATACTCATTTCACAGGATGGAAATCGAACCCACAACCAGTTTAATTTACAGTCATACGCTATCTAAAAAAAAATAATAACCAAAATATTTCAATAATTATAAAGGGTGTCCCAAAATTAACGCAAGATTTGACTTTGCCGCCATTTGCTATTATATTCATTATTCATTCGCTATTAAAAGACTAAAATGGCATTTTCTATTTAATTCAAATCTTGCGTTAATTTTGGGACACCCTATATTTATTTAAAAAAAATGAACTTTGAAAACTTAAATCAAATCGAATGATAAAATATATATGTCAAAATATGAACGTATAGTCTAATTGGCTAGAACACTTGGACGACATCCAAGGGGCACGGGTTCAAGTCCGTCTGCATATGAGAAAATTTTATGCTGAATTTCTAATAGAGAAATTCGCCATCGTGGCGCAGTGATACAGCGTCTGACTGTAAATGCAATTGGTTGTAGATTCGATTCAGAGTCGGGGGAATTATAATATTTCGATTATGTTCATTTTACGCTCTTGTATGACAGAGTACGAGGTTGAGTTACGTCACTCAACACGCAATATCTTGAATTCGAGTGGAACAAGTAGAACAGAGTGTCTTAACACCAAACTCTCTGTCTAAATAAATTATAAAGGGAGACTTAAATCATAATTATCCCTAAAAATTGCTAAACACAAAAGTTTTCGAATATAACAAAAAATATGTTCTGGAAAATTTTCTAAAAATTTCTATCCAGATTGCCGATTTTAACTGATTTTGCTAATATTTGTTTTCTTCATTAAAATGTAAAGCATACATACATAGCTTCACACTGTGTCCCGCATATAGCAGGGTAGGCAGAGGGAACCTAGAGTTAAGATACTCCGTTCTGACTGAATTCAATACATAACATATCAAGCTACGGAACTAAACGCCGCGTTTTCTACTACCAAACAAAAATATACATAGACCATAGTTAAAAATTCCGATATTGGAATGAGTGCCAAAAATCACTGACTATATTTTGCTATTCCCCCGCTTTAAGAATGTGAATAAAAATAACTCACAACGTACATGGGGAACGGGATTGTTGAAAGAGAATGGAGTGTCTTAACACTAGGCTCTCAGGTTCCCTCTGCCTACCCTGCTATATGCGTGATACAGCGTGAAAGTAAAAAAAGCAGGCTAGTGAGTAAACCTAGTGTTAAGACAGTTCGTTCTCTGCCCGAATTCGAGACATTATAGTTAAGCGGCGGAGATCAACGCCGAACTTTGTTTATCCCAAACCAAAATCTGCAAATAATCCTTAAATAATCCTTAGATAACTTTTAATCATATGATTGTAATTATTATTAGTAAAATTGCGAAAATGCCTAATAATAAGAAATTTATGTATAAGAAATATTTTGATTTAACAATATGAGGTGGATTTCCACTCTGAGGAATTTTAATTATTTAAATTATTTTCATCTCTCTACTAAGTAAGACATACGCGGCGTTAAAATCCGCCAATAATCACACAATGTTTTAATTTCTAGTGGATACTGGATAGATAGGAATAGATAGGAATCGAAATCTAGTGGAAATGAGTGTCTGAACACTACGTTCTCTCTATACCTCTTACGATGAAGTTACAAATAAAAATAAAAAAAATACTTACATAAAAAAAATCTTCTTTTTTTTAAATATATATATATGTATTTAAAAAACTTAACAGCAAATCCACAACACTTGCACACACAACACGACACTATATACTTTTGTACTGCGAAACGCGTGCTTTCCCGTCGACGGTCGGGAGTTGACTGAAGAAACTTCTGAAAATACTACTTGTATAATATTTTGTCTTTGTCTTGCATTAAATGAAGTGTATATGAGGGAAAGGGATGGAAAATTTCTATAATGAGAACTAATGCAAGAATGTGGAACGCGAGGTGACAATATCCGATTGATATTAAAATAAAATTTATATTTGATTTATTAATTTTTTTAATATATTATTATTTTATTATTATTATCCTTTTTAAACTATTTTCTAGTTAAATTTAATAGCGGAACTTAACGCCGCACTTAAAACCTAAAAGTGAAATTATTTTTATTATAATCATTTTCTTTGTGGAAGTCAAACACAGTTTAGATTGAAAAAAGTATTCAAATAACATAAGAATTTGAAAACCACTGTCATTATATGTATGTATGCATTTTTAATTTACCAACTTATTCACGCTTGGTACAGATATTATGTTATAATTATTATGGCAAGCTCAAATCATAATATATATAAAACGCTTGCGGTACTGACTGACTGACAAATAATTTACACGCGAAACTACTGCACATACTCGTAGATAGTCCTAAGAGAGGATACGAATAAAAGAAGAAAGAATAAGGATAAGAGAGGATTTCTAGAAATTTCTACGAAAACGCAAAAAAAAAACAGATTTTAGGTTTTATAGTCCACGTGGAGTCGCGGGATACATATGTTATTATAGTTATTCCATATTATGATATTAATATGGTACTGATACAGTCAACGTGTCTAAGAATATAGTACTAGTAGAGGTCATCGTGACGCAGTGGGACAGCGTCTTACTGTTAACATGATTGTTGGGTTGTGGGTTCGATTCCCACCTGTTTTAATGATTATATTCAAATTATTTTCATTTCTCCGCTCTGGCAAGGCAAAGCGCGGAGTTGACTTCTGCCACTTAACAAGCAAATGTCTCGAAATTGGACAGAAAACGAACAGAGTGTCTTGACACTAGGTTCCCTCTGCCTACCCTGCTATATGCGGGATACAACGTGAAGCTATGTATGTATGTATGTAGTTCGTTGCAACTTTGTATACCTCATAAACCTCTGATCTATTATTTATATTACTATCTTCCTAAATTTTGATAGTAAAACATAAAATGTTTTCCGATTCCCGCAAGAATTCGAAGAAGTCCTCTCTCAGCGCTTCCTTATTGTCCCTAAGGAGCCTTCATACCAAAATTCAGCTTTGTATGCCTAGGAGCTTCAGCTATACGTTGTCTGTCAGTCACTTAATATCGGAAGAGTTTAATATTGATGTTAAAGAGAGTCGAGTCGCCTGTCGTGGCGCAGAGGCACAAGCGTGCGACTGAAAACGCGACAGGTTGTGGGGTCGATTCCCACTCCAGGAAATGTAATATTTAGTATTTTCATTTCTTGGGTTTGGGAACAAGGCAAATCGCGGCGTTGAGTTTCGTCACTCAACACGCAATGTCTTAATTTGGCGGAAAGTGCCCACAACCTTTCGTGTTCACAGTCGCACGTTTGTGCCTGTGCGCCACGACGGGCTATGACTATTATTATAAATAACGTCTGTCATCGCGCAGAGGCACAAGCGTGCGACTGTAAACGCGACAGGTTGTGGGTTCGATTCCCACTCCAGGAAATGGAATTAATGAAAAAAATCATTTCCTCGGTTTGTTTGCAAGGCAAAGCACGGCGTTGAGTTCCGCCACTTAGCACGCAATGCCTCAATACGGCGAAAAGTGGGGAACGGAGTGTCTTAACACTAGGTTCCCTCTGCCTTCACGGCTATATGCGGGATACAGCGGGAAGCTATGTATGTATGTAATAAGCTAGATAAGTAGGATTTCTCCGCTCTGGTAAGACAAAGCATGGCATTGAGTTCCGTCACCTAACACGCAATATCTCGAATTCGGGCGGTAAGCGGCGAACGGAGTGTCTTGACATTAGGTTCATCTGACTAACCTGCTCTGCGGGATAAACTATGAAACTGCCTTTTTATATGTATGATTATTTCAATTTTAATAAAGGTCTTAGTACACTCCGATCTATAAAACTTCTTATTAGAGGTAATAAAAAAGATGCTGAATCTAAAATTATAGATGTAACACTCTCGTACACTGAAGTAAGGAAAGTGTAATAAAAATTGGATTTCGGAAAAGGGTCCGCAAATCACAAATTTACACAATCATGTGTCATTTTTTTTATATAAAGCATTTGGAGGTATTGTGTATGTCAAAATATTTAAAAACATACAGAAAAAATGTATTTTTAACCCTTTTTTAAAAAAGAGGTTCTCAAATTCGATTGTATATTTTATATGTGTTACCGCATAACTTTTTACTGGGTGATCCAATTTTGATGGTTCTTTGTAAAACGTCCAGAAGGAATTTCAATAAGAAAACTGATAATTAACAATTGAATCGGTGAGTGCAGAAACAACATAAGTCAAGATTTTCAAATTTTGCAGGAAGAAGAAAAACAACACGCATCTTGCCTTTCTAAACTAGTTTAAATCGATTACGATTATTTGCATTTTTTGTGACTTACGTTGTTTCTGCACTCACCGATTCAATTATATATTTATAAATTCACCTAAATTACATTAAGTTGCGACTTCGTTCAATCACATTTGAATGACCCGCGCTCGTTGACCTTTCCCCTCCAAAACTCTCTACCACAAATTAAAAAATATATTAAGATATAATATCATAGTGTAAAATTTGTTTATATGATAGGTAGTGCTTCTTACGTGGCCCAGTTTAAATTTAGTTCAGATATAATAAGTAGTAGTAATAATGAGGGACAAGCGTGCGACTGTAAACGCAACAGGTTGTGGGTTCGATTCCTACATTTCATTCCAGGAAATGAAAAGCTTAGTATTTTCATTATCTGAGTTTGGTAACAAGACACGCGGCTTTGAGTTCCGCCACTCAGCACGCAATTCCTCAATTCGGCGGAAAGTGAGGAACGGAGTGTCTACACGAGTTTCTCAGGTTCCCTCTGCCTACCCTGCTATATGCGGGATAAAGCGTGAAGTTAAGAAATAATGAGTAGTTTTTGAGTTATTAAGCGTTAAAATACAGACACACACACATAGGTACAATGTATTTTTAAACGCTTTTATTTAATTACGTGTCATCTTCTTCTTAGCCTAAGATAAATAACTCCTGAATGTCACTAAAAATAATTCCAATTGCATAATAAATTAATAGTTATTATGAACCTTAAATATGTATGGTTTTTTTTATTCACGTTTTATCCCTTGTGTTAAGTAGCGAAACTTAACGCTACGCTTATACTTACTTACTTAAAGCAGGAAAATGGGGACCGAACCCCCTACCAAGCGCACTTACAGTCCCACAACCCCACTGCGCTACAACAGCCTCTACATACAATATTAACCACATTTTAATATGATTTTGTGGCAAACAATTAAATTTATTAACATATTGTATCAAGTGGATTATAATAAGCTCATGTCTGACAATTGACAATAACAGTATGAAGAATTAATATGAAATCTATAATGATTCATTGAAAAGGAATATAGTGGTGGAATTATATTTTTATATTAAATATTTAATTTTGTAACTCTTTGGTGTAGTGGTTCAATTAGACTTGTTAGCTGGTTTGATTCCCGAGTCGGGCAAAATCTGGGATTTTCAGAGCATAAAACATTTATGTAAATATTTAATATTTCGATTTTTTTGCTTTGGTAACGAAGCAAAACAAAGCAAAGCGAGTTCGGCCTCTCAGCAGGCTATGCCTCATTTTGGACAAAAAGTGGGGGACAGAAATTTTAAAAGAGCTACCCTGTTATATGCGGGATATAGTGTGAAGTTAAAAAAAACACATTTAGAAGTGTAGAGTAATTTCTCAGTAGGTTCTCTCTGTATAAGGTTTTTATCTTATTTCTTTTTTTTACGTGAGGAAATCATTTACAGACAACACGCCCTACATAACTCGCCCGAGTCCCCAAATCGGTAGGGTTATGTAGGACTCCGGACCAGTAGATGACCGACGTCCTTATACCCACTAAAACCTCACGGTGCCCCTCGACTGCCACTAGTCAGACCACGAGAACACTCCAGTCTACCGTGAACCCCGACCTTTCTGTCTAAACCTACTATGTGGGAAACTTAGTGCTGCAGTAAATATAATAACAATATTTTTATCTCATTATATGAGAATTGAACCCACAACTAACCGCGTTTACAATGAGACGTTCTCCTACTGCGCCACAATGGTCTCTACAGCATTTAAAAATACGTACACTTGTAGAGGCCTCTGAAATCGATATCCTGTAAAATGTGTGAAAAGAATGTTGTTTCAGCTTTACAAGCATTTACGTTGCTGAAATCCACATTAACCTTTGGTTTTCTTCTAAACGTACAAATACATCGAATGAGGCAGTTTTCTGAAAATAGTTTTTCCTGAAATTAATTTATTTTTTACTTAATGTGGCGCAAGGGGACAGCGTTTCATAGTTACCGTTGGTTGTGAGTTCGATTCTCACTCATGCGCATGATTATATATACATTATTTTCGTCTCTCCGCTCTGTTAAGACAAAGCTCGGCGTTGAGTTCCGCCCCTTATCACGTCTCGAATTCGGGCGAAAAGAGAACTTTTTGATTCATTTGTTAATATCGGTCTTAGCTAGTGGCGAGAGGTGAAAATTTAAAAAACATAAGCCGGTAGACTTAGGGAATCCGGTAAACGTAGAGAAACCGGTACATAGAGGTAAGCCGAATAGGGATGACAGTATAGGATGTTAATATTTTTTGCAATCTCACTCTCAAATTTTGCTGAAGACCTTTTTTCAGCACTCACATTGTCGTTGAGCTTGTTTTTTTGCAATTCTACTCCCAAATATTCTTCAACCTTGTTTTTCGTTTTAGCCGTCACTAATTTATTGTACTTATATAGGTAAGCCGGTGAGAATCGTGTTATTTGGGCGCTTCGGCTTTTGGGTTTTAGTAACGTTATATAGAGAAGGAGCTTTATGCATCTAGAGAGTATTTTAGATAAAAAATATCTTAGCAGTCCGAAATAGCATTCATATTTCTCCTGCTTATTTCCAAATATACAATGCTATCCTGCATTAGTAAAGAGCTGAGGTATACGATTTTTTTGAGGTAGACAAAGGTGGCCAATGGTTATTTTGAAAGGTAATGTTAGTGTTGTTTTCATGCTTTCAAATATTTTGTTTTTTTTTGCATTTACTTGAAATCTGACTTCCTCAGACGACTTTTTCAGAGCACAATGTATATGTGATGTTTAAATTTACCTAAAATATGATCAGTAGTTTATGAGTTTATCGTAATAATTAAATAAAAAAAATTTATTCCAAAAAATAAAAAAATTAAACCCCAGTTTCCAGTGGGTCTTCTCCTTTTGTTAAATTATAAACACATTGCTTCGATAAGAGTGTTTGAATGGTTTGGCATCAAATAATTAGGTGAATAATATATTCGCACCGTATTTGCTCATATTTATTCTTAACTAATTGTATCCCACGACATAATTTACGTTAGTTATAAAACCAAATACCCCTTTTTTGTGTTTTCTTAGGAATTTCGAGTTCTCATCTCCTAGTGTTCCCCTACACTGCTTAAGGAGACTAAATGTTAAATTTCATCTTTCTATGTGCAGTAGTTTTGCCTATACCTTCTCTATCAGTCACTCAGTAACGCGATCGTTTTATAAATTTAAATAGCTCAAAGGCATCTTGAATATCTCAGGCAGTTTGAATCTCTGTAGCCTGCTTGAATGACATACTGCGTTAAGTTACGCTACTCTATACAATATTTTTATAGAGAAAGTAAATAACAGTCACTTATCATATGTTGCCTCAGACTCAATAAATAAAATCGTTCTGTTATTTTAAATACAATTTCTTTGAAAACAAAAGTCAATATTAAATGAATCCACAAATAATAAACCAGGTAACCTTTAATTAATACAGTAGACAAGAATATAACTCTTTCATAAATTGTTTAGGTCCTTGTTTTTTTTCTTCTTTATTTGCTGTATTAATAGGATTAGACTAAATTAAATAAAAGTTAAAAGTTGAGTTACAAAAGTACAATTATTATGAACATATATATAGCATAGCTTCACGCTGTATCCCGCATTAGCAACAGGGCGAAAGATCCAGTGTTAAGACACTCTGTTCCCACTCTCTTCACCGAATTGACACATTGCATGTTGAGTGATTTTGGGAACCCGAATCGCTGCAGCTTTGCCTTGTTACCAAACCTGTGGAATGAAAAGCCTGGGTTTTCTGGAGTGAGAACGCCCGAACCCACAACCTATCGCCACGACTGGCCTTCGGTAGATATTCATTAAATCATAATTCCACTTGACATTAGAATACAAAGTTAGAATAGAAGCTAAACTTAAACATAACCGTATGCTTAACTTTTTATGAACTTTGTTCTGTTTTTCTTGAATGAGAAACCATTTTATTATTTATTTTAATTTTTATATGGTAATACCATTTTCCCTATATAAAAGAAAACTAGCTGGATTCCGCGACTTCGTTTGCGTGGTTCATAAAACTGCAGATTGGGATCTTAAAAATGAAATTTAAAGGTTCCATTCTTAGTGCCCGCCTACATCTACAATTTCATCTTTCTATGGGCAGTGTAGTTTCTGCCTGTACGTTATCTGTTAGTTACTCAGTAAACCTTATATAATAATAACAACGCTCTGGTAACAAGGCAAAAGCGCGGCGTTGGAGTTCCGCCATTCAGCACGCAATGCCTCAATTCGGCGGGAAAGTGGAGAAAGGAAAAGAGAATGGAGTGTCTTAACACTAGTTTCTCTGGTTCCCTCTGCCTACCCCCTGCTACGTGTGCGGGATAATAAACTTTAAAAAGCCATCATGGTGCAGCGGGACCGTCAGACCGTAAACTCAGGTGGTTGTGGGTTCGATTCCCAGTCGGGGAAATACAAATTACAGTCTACAGTGTTGAATACAAATTAATACTGCCTTGTTATTAAAAAAAACTATGAATATAAATAAAAACATTTAAAATATGACTAGCTAAGCAATAGAAGAAAACAAAGAACTACTAAACCTATCAAGGTGAAACTGTTGCCAATTACGTTTACCTTTACCTAATTTGGGTAGACTTACCCTAAACTTTACTGTAACAAAGCTAGGTAATCGGTCGTTACTTCCGAAAACTACATATAATTTAGTTCTGTTTGTAAGAAAATATCGCTGGGGACTACCTTGTGGGGCCTCAGTGTAAGCGAGGTGTAAAAAACTGATTTGGTTCAAAATATTGTGTTTTGTTAGAAATACTCATATTTGGGGGTTTTAATCAGACTTCTACTGGGAGAAACCGGGAAATATTAAAGAGGCGGGCGATCTCAACACTAAGGTTCTCTGAATTACCCTCTGTCTACCCTCCTATACGCGGCATGCAGTGGCTGAAGTTAAAGAAGAAAAAAGGAAACATATATTTCTTCTATAATTATTTAAATTTGTATCCACGTCTCTTTGGTTCAGGAAGTAAATATAATTAAAATATTCACAAAAAAGAAAACTGACTTCAAATAAAAATTCATTAAAAAGCAACATTATTATAAATAACTCAAAAACTACTTATCAAGTCTTAACAATCAGCAACACTAATTATTTATGATATCATTTGATATTTAGTGTTTCTGTTGACCAGTCCCATTCAAATTTAGTTAGATTCTGCCAAGTAGTTTTGAGTTACATTTCATAATAATTACAAATTTTTTTTATCAATTTTATTTCATGTCATTTTTCTCAATTATTATATAGTTTTCCTTTAGCGATATCTCCTCTCCAATAATGACCACATTTTGTTTGGTGGTAAGGAGGTTCTGCGTCCTCACCGTCTGGCTCATGACCACTATCATGTCAAAAGACGAACCGCCAAATATCTTATGATGTGTTCCCGGCGGTTCGATGGCATGTAAAGCCAGGTTTTCCCTTTCCACCCATCCTTTCCCCAAAATGTGGTGGTTCCGATAACGGACTACTACATTATCCTCCTTTTTCCCACATCCGTATCACTAGGTTGGCAACGCATCTGGCGTACATCTCTTGTGTTGTGAATGTTCATGGGCGAAAGAAGTAACCCACTTACCATCAGGCAGTCTTTCTGCTCGTTTGCCATCCACAGTATCCATAAAAAAAAAAAAAAAAAAAAAAAACACAACAACTATAAACTTACACTTTATTGTTTCTATTTCGTTCAACATGTCATTTTATACAAAAGCGTGCCATATGGTAACGTGAGTAATATTTGTTTTTATTAATTTAATTCTGATATATTCTTCTGTATTTATACTATATGTTTGCCACTTTTATACTCCTCAGTATTTTATAAAAAACGGAAGAAAACATTTTACATACATACATACATACATACTTAGCTTCACGCTGAATCCCGCATATAGCATGGTAGGCAGAGGGAACCTAGTGTAAAGACACTACATTCCCCACTTTCCGCCGAATTGAGACATTGCGTGCTGTGGCGGAACCCAATGACGCGCTCTTCCTTGTTACCAAACCCAGGAAATGAAAAATTCCATTTCCTTGAGTGGGAATTGAACCCACAACCTGTCGCGTTTACAATCGCACGCTTGTGCCTCTGCGCCACGACAGGCGTTAAAATTTTTCCCTTCACGTATAAATATTCACAGCTTCACAGGGTAGTCCTAGAGAACCTAGTGTGAAGACACTCCGTTTACCATTCTGTCCGAATTTGAGACATTGCATGTTAAGTGGCGAAACTCACCACATCTTCGTCTTACCAGATAATTTTTGATTTTAATATTTAAGAGGGACCTTCGAGAAGGAATTGAATGTGGAATGGTTTTGGAGCCACTCGCGGTTGCAGTGAAGCGGCCCATTGTGCCGCTATGGCCCCAACATATTAAATGAAATATTGCTATTAAAAATCGCTACAACTATCACCATACTCAGTTTACCTGCCTGACCTATTTTCTTGACGAATGAGGCAATATCCCGACGTCATTAACTTCATGAAATGCTGAACGTATTTAGTCCATTATAAACCCCTTTACTATAATTAATTTTATATTTGTACTCTGTATGGAAATGTAGTTTTCAAAGTGTTTCAAACCAACTTTAGAGAGGGGGTATACCTTTACCGATTTCAAAAAGCAGGAGGTTATTATTTCGACTGTATTTTTATACCGTACGTATGTTACCGCATAACTTTTTGCTGGATTAACAAATTTTGATGATCCTTTTTTTATATGATAGCTAGTATTTTGGATTTTGAAATCCCATTTAAATTCAGTTAAGATCTGACCAGTAGTTTTTGAGTTTTTGTAGTAATGTTGCTTTTTAGTATATTTTATTTCCTTATTTGTTAAATTCTAATTCTTTAAGTGAGGAACGGGAAAAGAATGGATCCCTCTCTCTCAGGTTCCCTCTGCCTGCCCTGCTAAAATTCCGTTTTTTTTGTCCTTTTTATAATAATATCTAGAAATCCTCTTTTGGCACTTCCCTTCACTTCCCAATTAGCCTACATGACAAATTTCAATTTTTTAATTCCAGTAGTTTCGCGTGTACGTTGTCTGTCAGTCACTCAGTAACGCAAGCATTTTGTATATAGATTATTAAGTCGAGATTATCATCATTTAACCTATAAAAGGTTTCCGTCGTATTTCACCTATTAAAAAGAGTCGTCGTCGTCGTAGCGCAGTGAAAAAGAGTGTGACTGTAGACTCCACTGATTGTGAGTTCGAATAAGTTCCCTCGAATGGGGGCGGAGAAATATGTTCCGCCACTCAGCATGCAATGCTTTAATTCGGGGGAAAATGGGGAACAGAGTGTCTTAACACTAGGGTCCCTATGCTTACCCTGCTATATGTGGGATACAGCATGAAGCTAGGAAAGAAGAAAAAAAAGAAACATGCTTAAAAAAATTGGTTATGATGTCCGCCACTCTCCACACAGTACATCGATTTGGGAAGGACAATGGAGAACGGAGTGTCTTAACACTAGTTTCTTTATATATACGTGGAAAAAGGCGTCAAACTGAAATAATTTATCACTATACTTATTTGTGTATTTAAATGAAAGAAAAATCATTTAATGAATGCTGTACCGCAATCAATTGAGTTATTCCTGAAAAATCACTTACTGCTGAAGCTCGCCGTCAATTTACTGGTTCAGCGGTCAGATTTTGAAAACACAAGAGGGAGAATTCGTTTTTTTTTAATTTTTACACGTTTTTTGCATTTGATAGAATTGACAGAGGGAAGAGTGTTTCTTTTTAGGTTTTAGTTTTCAATACAGAAATATAGTCCTTTTTTTAGCTTCATGTTATATCCCACATATAGCAGGGTAGGCAGAGGGAACCTGACACTCCGTTCCCCACTTTCCGCCGAATTGAGGCATTGCGTGCTGAGTGGCGGAACTCAACGCCACGCTTTGCCGTATAACCAAACCTTTCTGGTTTTGAAAATGAAAATTTTCTTACTTTTTGAGGTTACCGCTTTTTCCAGAGTGTTCAAAGAGAATTTATGTCAAGACACTCCATTTTCTACTCTTCGCTAAAATTCAAGACCATTGCATGTTAGTTAGTGGAACTGAACGCGAGACTTTATCTGATCAGAGAAAGAAAGAAAGTTATTTTTATGCTTAAATTCTTATATAATACTTTTTAGTGTTATTCTTTATCGAAGCGTTTGGCGCTCCGTTCTCTTTGACCGCTAGGGGTAAAGCGTGAAGCTAAGTAAGTAAGTAAAAAGAGGTGCTAATAAGTTACATTATTATGAATGACTCAAAAATTATTCGTCAGTTTTTTACTACATAAAAATAAGACCACATCTACAGTGTCGTCAGCCAGAAGACGTCCACTGCTGGACATAGGCCTCCCCCATAGATCGCCATGTAGCACGACTGGACGCCTCCTGCATCCAGCGCTTTCCCGCAATTTGGACTAGGTCGTCGGTCCATCTAGTAGGGGGCCGTCCCACGCTACGCCTTCCGGTTCGTGGGCGGGCCACATCGCTCGTAGAACCGACATCTACAGTACTATATCATAATTAAAAACCAATCAAAATTGATTGATCCAGCAAATAGTTACGCGGTAACATACAGAAAATACAATCGCATTAAAAACCTCTTTTTTGTAAATCGGTTAAAAATATATTTACTTTTAACAAGTTTCCTTCTCGTATGTTTCTCAAGTTGAAATTGAGACAGAAATTCAATTGAGATGCATTTAGCTTTCGAAAGTCAATAAATGAGACCTTTTTACCTTTTATGTAACTTCTTTTTGCTAAGAAGTTTATAGTTCATTGATTCTAGAGCATGTAGCGTCTGTCGTGGTGTAGCGGCACAAGCGTGCAACTGTAAACGTGACAGGTTGTGGGTTTCCACTCAAGGAAATGTAATAGGGAACGGAGTGTCTTAACACTAGGTTCTCAGGTTCCCTCTGCCTACCTTGCTATATGCGGGATACAGCGTGAAGCTAAAATAAAAAAGACTACAAAAAAACAACGGTTGTCAATTCGACTGTATTTATTTATATGTGTTAATATAATTTATTACTGGGTGAAACAATTTTAACGATTCTTTTTTTTTATGATAGCTAGTGCTTCTTGATGTGGTCTTATTTAAATTTAGCTAAGATATGACAAATATTTTTTGAGTTATTCGTAATACACTATTCTTCTTATATCCTCGTTTATGTTAAAATTTTAATTATATAATTGTATCTCTAGAAATGTAGAAGTAACCAAGAGACACTTTATCTCATAGCAAATGTCTCCAGAAATAAATTATTAAAGCCAAAATACTGTTTTCACTTTTCCTCTCGAAATCTCTAATTTGTTAAATTTATCACGTCTGAACGGGACACTGAAAATTATCTATATATTAATACGTGAAGCAAAAACATTGTACCCCTTTTTACGAAAATTACGCGGACGGAGGAGCATCAAACTTGATACACTTATACTTTATATAGCGAAGAATATATTTTTGAAATAATGCGTAAAAATATATGAAATTAATAAAATAAATGTTACAAACACTACCATAGTTTAACATTCATGACTATATAGTATGACATATACGTTGCTAGGCAACGCGTTGTTAACGCGTCAACGTCAACAATAGTTTAAGTACAATCATCATAAACAAAGACCTGAATTAAAATAAGTACAATCATTATCCTATCTGGAACTGAACCCACAACAACCATATTTACAGTCATGTACTGTCCCACTGTGCCATGAACGACCTAACTATTCACCTGTCTGCACTAATCAATGAATCCGGTAGTAAATACTGGTAAGACACGTCTATATGTCCGTAATTGAATTGAAGATGTGTGTGCTAATGATGCAATATGTGTGTCTAGGAGACCTGTGATGCAGAAGCACAAGCGTGCGATTGTAAACGCGACAGGTTGTGGGTTCGATTCTCACTCAAGGAAGTGAAAATATTAAATAATATTTAGTATTTTCATTTCCTCGGTCCGGTTACAAGGGAACGCGCAGCGTTGAGTTCCGCCACTCAGCACGCAACGCCTCAGCTGAAAGTGAAGAACGGATATGTTAAAAAAGATCGGCGTGTCTTAACACTAGGTTCTCAGGTTCTTTCTGCCTACCTGTCTGCGGAACTCAATGTCGCGCGTTCTCTATAAATGCCTATTAAAATTTGCTAATTTTTTGGGTTATTTACAATAATGGTACTTTTTAGAGCATTTTATATGAAATCGATTTTCTTTTCTTGTTACAAACTTAAATATATACCAAATAGAAATAGTATAGCAAGAATCATAAAATCAAAGCAAACAAAACTGCAGGCAACATGTAGTTAAGACAATCATTTCTCAAGACAATCTGTAATTGCGCCAAGATTGCTTTTAATTTTAATTGAAAATAAATACTGAATATCATTTTATGATTTCTATTAAACCAGAGATGGGCAACCTTTTTTAATAATAATAATAATAAAATTCTTTATTTCCGGAATCAAATAATTCCAATAGAAACAACATACATAATTTAAGAACAATAACTATGAACCATTACAATAAATTCAATTAAAATAAAGTAATAATAATAATAAATTAACAATAATAAAATTTAAAATTATTTATCAAAATTATAAAATTATTCAATAAAAAAATAATAATAAAATAAATTACAAATTATCATTCATATTCATTATCAATATCTCTATATAAATTCATTTTAATTTTTTTAGAATTCATTTTAATTTTTTTAGAATTTTTTAAGAATGAATCTATTTTGTTTTTTTTTTCAGGATACACTTCTTAATTGTATTTAAAATTGTATTTACATTATAAAATACGAAAAAAATATCAGTGCGTATACACACGTAACAAGTTGTAATTCTTTGGTGTAATAAAAATCTTTCTATATATAATATAATGTGGACATCCACTAAGGGATTTTGAAAAATTTTAAGCCTAAATCGGTGAAATAGGGGTCGAACGCTTGTATGGAAAAATATTTAAATCAGCACTGATTTTTTATAAAAATTGAAATTAAGACTATAAAAATATTTTATTGAACACGTGTTTCATGATTTGTAAAAATTCGCAGGCGAAGCCGCGGCCAATATAGCTACCGTCAACCTTTTTTTTAAATAACAGACTAGCAGTCTGTAATATATATATATTAATACGTAAAGCAAAAACGTTGTAACACTTTTTACGAAAATTATGCGTACGGAGGAGCATGAAACTTGGCACACTTTTTAAAATAATACATGAAAAAAGATAAGGAAATAAATGTTACACACACTACCGTGGTTTAATATCCATGTTTATATAAAGTGACATATACATACATACGTTGCTAGGACGCGTTATTAACGCGTCACCGTGGCCACTAGTATAAACAAAAACTTGGTGGCTCACAAAAAATAATAAGCAGGCTGCGGGTTCGTCACCCCTGTATTAAACGAAAACAAGTGATTTGTTAAAGAAAAAATTAACTAATGGCCTCCATTTACAATAAAGTATACATACAATAGAAATTTCACAAAGCATACGAATTATGAAATGAAAATATACGAAAGAATAATAAAAAGCTATAAGTATGAAATATTTTGTATTTGTAAAATAAATTATTTTCATTTCTCCGCTCTGGCGAAACAAAGGGCGGCGTTGAGTTCCGCCACTTAATACGTAATGTCTTGAATTCGGACAGGAAATAGCGAGTGTAGTGTCTTGACATTATCTTCTCTCAGAAAACCTTGGCTTGTAAGCGTGAAGCTGCTATAGGTATTTAAAATCATTTTGACTGGAAACGCCATTAATATTGATATGGTGAATAATCATATTTAAAACCTGTCGGGGCGCACAGGCACAAGCGTGCGACTGTAAACGCGACAGGTTGTGGGTTCGATTACCACTCCAGGAAATGGATTTTTTTATTTCCTGGGTTTGGTAACAAGGCAAAGCACGGCGTTGAGTTTAACCCCTCAAGCACGCAATGCCTCAATTCGGCGGAAAGTGGAGAACGGAGTGTGTTAAGACTAGGTTCCCTCTGCCTACCCTGATAAGACAGCGCGGCGTTGAGTTCCGTCACTTAATATGCAATGTTTTAATTTCTTGCGGAATGCGGTGAATAAAACTCTCTCTGATCACCTAGAAGAAGAAGATGAAATAACAATTAAATTTCATAATTCCTTTGTTGGAATTGAAGCTAGAACCATCATGTTAGACATCACTCAACTCCTTTACTACGACATTTTATCCTAAGGGACAAAAGAAAAGTAATGGGGTTAAAACCCCATTACTAGGTAGTCAGAGAGAATCTAGTGTCAAGACACTCATACTTATTCATTTTATACGGCATATAAAATGGCAAAACTAAACTCTACGCTTTATCTTACCAAAGCAAACAATGAAAATAATATAAACATAACGATTTCCCTCAACTGATAATCGAATATACAACCAATCGCGTTTACAATCACTGTCCCACTGCGCATAATATAACACATTACATACAAAAAGACTCCCAACAAAATGGCCTACATACATTCGTAGTAAAAAAATAAGGAAAAATATAACAAAAGATATAAAGTAAATAGCTTTTTGATGAAAAGAAACTCGATGCAACCAGAAAGAACATCTGCTCCGATTTATTGGCACTGCAGTGGTTACTGAGGTCGGAATTCGGGTATTTTGGTGGAAAATTGTACTATATATTGACTTTATATGTTATAGCTCAGTGGTATGCGACTATAGGCGCGACAGTCATGTGTTCGTTCTCTAGGAAGTATGTTATATATTTGTACCAGACGTGAATAAGGTAATAAGTGTAAGCGCGACAGGTTATGGATTCGATTCGTACTCCAGAAAATTTAAAAGCTTTTTCATTTCCTGGGTTTGGCAGTTTTAAGAAGGCAAAGGGCGGCGTTGATTTCCACCACTTCGCACACCACAATTCGGCGGAAAGTGGGAACGGGAGTGTCTTAGCACTAGGTTCTCAGGTTCCCTCTGCCTACCCTGCTATATGCGGGATACAGCGTGAAACTAAAAAAAAAGTACTTAAATAATATTAAAATAGAATTTACAAGCAAAACTTAAGCCTACATGTACTATCTACTTGTGTGTACTAACTTATTGACGTATATATTTACGAAGACATTTAGAATACCTGTAGGAGGTTACGAATGTTTTTTTTTTAGATTTCATTATTTTCAATTTTTTTTTCTTGTATCGAACCCATAATCAAAGGTAAACTTCATGCTTTATCCCACTTAGCGGAGTAATCAGATTGAAGCTATCAAGACAGTCCATGTTGAGTGACGGAACTCAACGCCGCGCTAATTGGAGCTGTAACAACAAAACACAACAACTTAACTAATGCCTCACTTCGGCGGAAAGTGGGGAACAGAAATGTTAAAAGAGAACGGAGTATTTTAAAACTAGGATCTCTGGCTCCCTCTACCTATGTATGTATGTATATATTTATAACCCTGCTATGTGCGGAATACAGTGTGAAGCTAAAAAATATCTACACTTAAAATATACTACAATGATATCTTCCAGTAATTTCAATAGAAAACACCAAATAAAGCCGCAAATAAAATTTCCTACTAAAATATGTTAAATTAGAGCCTACCCGTATAATGATCAGAAATGATTGATGACGAAAGGGTTCTATAGAGAGGGTACAATGGGGTACATCATCATAGTGTTCATTATTCTCATATTTAAATGCCCATCAATCATAGAATTTTATGGTAAATAGTCCTTTACTGTGTATATTAGGGTAAACTAGGTGGAGCACGCTATACCGTTCAGATATTTTTGTTTTTTTTATGTTTTTGAGTTATTCGTAATAATTTGATGTCGGTTTTCTTTTTTTTTTTAATTTTTAATACTTTATGTCAATTCTATTCAAATAAAATACTTTAAAAACAAACATTATTAAGAATAATTTAAAATTCTCGTTAAATTCTCCTTAAATTTTAAATAAATTAAATGGGACCACATCATAAGCACAAGCTATTATATAAAAAAAGAATCATCAAAATTGGTTCATCCAGTAAAAAGGTACAGTCGAAATGAAAACCTCCTTTTTTTAAGTCGGTTAAATAAATGTGGGTACAGTTCACACACTATAGAACCAAAGAAATGAAAATTTAGATTTTATGATGATGATCTTTAATTCAATTTTATATTCAAAAAAAAAATGATAACTATATATTTTATATTTTATACTATATTATATCTATTTATTGTATTGTTACGACAAAAAGGATTACTATTTAAAAGTTAAACTATCTCACTCACTACAGTCGTATGTTCTCTTTTCTGTATCGCTTTTTCGCTACACCAAGTATCAAATCGTAACGATATATATTTATATATTTATTTCTCAAGAAACACAACAGCACTTGACTATTAAAAACTTTTACAAAAAACCAATAACAGGCTCCAGGCATACATGCTTTTCACAATAGTAGACACATTGAGATTCCAAACGTTAAACAAATTTCATTTCAATACAAAATGTTTAATTCCCCAAAATGAACTTCGAACCCGCAACCCTTCCCATTCTATATAGAAGAGAAAATTCTGACACAAGTAGCATTTATTAAACCACTACTAATTGATACAATCGTGGAATGGCTTAACGACGTCACTGAGGTCGTTTTATAGGCAATATTCGATGTTTGATAACGGTTACTATCAATTCACTTTATACGAGTATGAAGTGGGAAAAGGTCAGTTTTAGCACCTTTAGTGATCAATGTTATAGTTTCTTTATCATGTTACAGAGAAATTAGTGTCTAAACACTCCGTTCTCGCCTCTTTTCGTTTGAAATCGAAATAATTCTTGTTTTATATGACAACTAGTGCTGATGTAGTCCTATAGAAATTTAATTAAGATCGGAAGAGTAGTTTTTGAGTTATTCGTAATAATTGTACGTGATAGTACATTTTATTTGAAATCGGTATTCTTTTTTAGTTACAATGTTAATCATCATTTATTTTAGACTCATTTACGCTTTATTCCGCATGGTAGTGTCAAGATAGTACGTTCTCCTCTTTAACGAAATTGAGACATTGTATGTTGAATGGCGCAACTCAACTCCACGCTTTGTCCAAAACGGAGATTTTGTTATTTTATTTTTTTTATTTTTTTTTTTTTATGGATAACGCATGGCAAACGAGCAGAAGGACCACCTGATGGTAAGTGGATACCTTCGCCCATGAACATCTACAACACCAGAGATGTTGTAGATGCGTTGCCAACCTAGAGGATACAGATGGAAGAGGATGGCGGTTCGTCTTTGACATGATAGTGGTCGCGAGCCAGACGGAGGACGAACCTCCTACCACCAAACAAAATATATTATTATTAAAATATATTAATATTATTATTCAATTCACTTTATACGAGTATGGAGTGGGAAAAGGTAAGTTTAGCTCCCTTAGTGATAAATGTAATAGTAAACATAAATAAGTTGTAACAAGCATTGTATAAGAATTTCGACGCAGCCGGATGTAGAGCGCATGGCTTAGTGGTCAGAGCGCTTGGACGGGTTCCAAGAGGCGCGGGTTCGAGTCCCGCTGCGTTCAAAATTTTAATACGTTTTTTTAAAAGTAATAGTTCTTTTGATTTAGACTTATCCCATATGAAAGTGGGAAAGGAATTAGTGTCGAGACACTCCGTTATCCTCTTTTCATCTGAAATCGGAACTTTGGGGGTTGATTGGCGGAACTTAATGCTATGCCTTGCTTTTTTTTCTATATAATAATACGTGAAGCAAATACTTTGTACTCCTTTTGACGAAAATTACGCGGACGGAGGAACATGAAACTTGGCACACTTATAGTTTATATAGCGAAGGAGTGCAGAATTTTTTTTTTAAATAATGGATAAAATATATATTAAATTAATAAAACAAACCCTTATATACACTACTATTTTGACATTCATGTTTATATAAAGTTGCATATACGTTGCTAGGCAACACGTACACGTTTCCCCTTTCCCACCCATCCTTTCCCCAAAATGTGGTGGTTCCGATAGCGGACTACTACATTATCCTCCCTTTCCATCTGTATCCTCTAGGTTGGCAACGCATCTAGTACATCCCTTGTGTTGTAGATGTTCATGGGCGAAGGTAACCACTTACCATCAGGCGGTCCTTCTGCTCGTTTGCCATCCGGTATCCATACACTAGTTATTATTATACCGTCTTCAATATTCGATGTTTGATAACAGTTACTATCAATTCACTTTATATGGAGTGCGAAAAGGGTAGTTTTAGCACCTTTAGTGATAAATGTAATAGTTTTTTTTGTTTTAGACTTATCCTGTATGAAAATCGGAAAGGAATTAGTGTCGAGACACTCCGTTCTCCTCTGAAATCAAAGCTTTGAGTGTTGAGTGGCTACGCTTTGCTTTTTTTCTATAAAGGAACATACATATACGTTGATGGGCAACGCGTTGTTAACGCGTCAATAGTAACAATTTATTTTCGTTTAGAAAAAGTATGCTTAAGTTTACGTTTAAAAGCTAAGCTGGTGGGAATCGTGTTATATGGACGCTTCGCCACGGATTCTGCTATATGGAAGAACAGCTGAAGCTGAAAAAAAAATTCAACACAATTTAGCAACTCCAAGCAATTTACAATCATGTAACAGGATATAACACAAACCTACATAAATTATAACACGCGTACAAAAACATAATATTATTTTGTGGCGAAATTCTGAGCAGAAGCAATGTCGCTTAAGGCTAAATTGAATAAGGCAATTAACTCAATAGCGACCTTCCTGAAACGCGATTTGAAAAATTCATTTACTTTTTACAATATTTTTCACGGTGGAAAAGGACTGAAAAATATTTGTCCTCTTTTTATATTCACGCTTTTACTTGCCTACTCGATTAACAGGGTAATCAAAGAGTGGCCTAGTGTCAAAACACTCCGTTTTCTGCATTCTGCTCAAACTCGAGCCATGGTGTCTTTAGCTAGAACTCGAACTCTACGCTACACTTTGTCATAAATGAGCAGAGAAATTTTAAGACCAGAAGTGTTGTAGATGCGTTGCCGACCTAGAGGAAACAGATGGAAGGGGAGGATAATATAGTAGTCCGCTATCGAAACTACCACATTCTAGGGAAATGATGGGTGAGAGAGGGGAAAACCTGGCTTACATGCCATCGAACCGGAACACATCATTAGACATTTGGCGGTGCGTCTTCGTTCGTCATGATAGTGGTCGCAAGCCAGTTGGAGGATAAACCTCCAACCAATAAACTACTGGGATACCCGCCTCTTACGCTTCCCAGCGGCGGAGGGGAATTGTATTCTAACCCCGTCCCCTCACAGGGTACCAGAATAACACATAGGCCATAATTTAAAAATATTTTGTGTATTTCGTCCATAATTAAACGATAAGAATCATAAATTATAAATTTTAAACTGACAACACGACAAAACACATCCACTAGTGGTAATTAATTTCATATTAAAATATTGAAGTTATTAAGATTTGAACCCACTCTTCTTTGATACCCACAAACACACTAGTACTAGACAAGCGCTCTAACCAATTAAGCTCGGTCAAGACAAGGTCCTATCTCGCTACGAAGAAAGTTCTATGTAAGTACTAAATCAGTAATAGAAGTACAAGTTTCTTTATACTATTGTTCAAAAGGCAAATACGGCGTTAAGTTCCGTCACCAACCACTCATAACACTATACTATTACTTACAATAATAAGCAACTTCTTTAACTATGAAAAACACTAATAATATAAATGTAGTGATATATCACTCCTTTCACCAAACCACTTAAATCCAGATAAAACCGGTTAAAACCAGATGAAACCGGTAAAATCTTGATATTTAATTGTACTTAAATGCATTTCTCCTTAACCGAGACGTTAATAGGAAGTAATTTAAAGGAGTACCTTTATTTATAGTAATCCAATAACAGAATGGAACGCGACTGACCCAATTGTAAAGAAACGCGAAGACTTGGGACTTGGGAACAATTTTTAATTTAAATTATTTCTATTTTCTTTCTTTGGTAAAAAAGCGTGGCATTGAGTTCTATCGAAAATGGAGAATGGAATAGTTTGACAATTTCTAGTTATGCGAGAAAAAGCGTGAATTGAAAACAAAATGTTTACTCATATATGTCGTGACTATAATTATATATTTTTAACATTTTTTTTAAGTGTCAATAAAGACCTAAAATACATTAAATTAAGCAATACTAATTCCTATTAATATTTTAAAAAAAGTACCAGCAGAAGTCAAAACTTTATCATGGCTCAGTAGGAAACGCTCAGGTGACAGATTCAAACCCAACAAAAAATCAAAAGCAATAAATAATAGCTCATCTAGAATATTTATTATTTGAATTGAAACGATTACGGGGAAACTTTTTACAAACCATCACCGAAACAATTCTTGAATTAATTTCTAAGATTAAAAGATTGTCTAGTTTTTCATTCAGTTGCGCAAGTTTAACATTGTTTATCCATCACAAAAAGTGTACCAAAAGCGCCTGTCGTGGCGCAGAGGCACAAGCGTGCGACTGTGAACGCGACAGGTTGTGGGTTCAATTCCCACTCCAGGAAATGGAATCTTTTATTTCCTGGGTTTGGTAACAAGGCAAAGCGGGGCGTTAAGTTCCGCCACTCAGCACGCAATGCCTCAATTCAGCGGAAGGTGGGTAACGGAGTGTCTTAACACTAGGTTCCCTCTGCCTACTCTGCTATATGCGGGATACAGCGTGAAGCTATGTATGTATGTAAAAAGTGTACAACGCCGCTAAAGAACTTTTCGCTTCAAAAATGTGTAAGCAACTCGGCATATCAATCATATACACAAATATTTTAAAATTGAACCTGCAACCTCTAAAATATCACCAGTCTAAACTCAACGTAGTCAACATCAGCAGTCAATTATTTCCCGACTTGCGGCACCGGGGTCCCACAGAGTTGGCATTGTACGGTACTTCTCTTTGTTTCCTTTCGCAACTAATGTTTTTTTTTACTCTTGAACCACATAATAGTATGAAATGAACGTAAAAACTTGTTTATCCTTTTTCTATATATATGTATTGAAGGGAGAAAAATATATGAGTTAGTTGAAGCTATCGTGGTGCAGTGGGATAGCGTACTATTAAACGCGATTGGTTGTGGGTTCGATCTCTACTGCCAGAATGATTATATATAAACCATTGTCCCGCTCTCATGTGATTAAGCGCGGCGTTGAGTTCCGCCACTAAATGAGCTTTGCTAAATTTAGGGGAAAAGTCACTACTTTTCCCCTAAATTTGGTAAAGCACGAAGCTTTCTTAGCACGAAGTGTCTTAGTTTTACCAAGTTCTTTCTGCCTCTCGTATTATTCAGGAAAAATCGTATGTCAAACATAAAGGTATCGATTTATTCTAACCTGTTACTAATCTAGTAATCATATATATCCTAACAGATACCACAATCAAGTATAAGATAAGTTTAATTTTATTATTACCAGCTTCCCGAATAACAAGGTAATCAGATTGAACCTTGTGTCAAGACATCCATTTTCCACCCAAGGTGTTGAATAACAAAGCTCAACGCTTACCACAGCGTAAAAATATAATAATTTAAATATCTCTCGAATTAGATTGAAGCACAACGTTTACAGTCAGTCCCACTGCACAACGATGACCTATAACGATAAAAAAAAATACCAATCCAACCTAGTGGGTTAGCGCCACAATGATCTATATTCTACATTATATATCAATTATTCGCGTCCTTCTTTTATTGGGACAAACCTTTGACATTCTCTATTTTTCCCTTAAACAATATATATTAATTATAAATATAAATTTACCTCACAAATTACTATTTATTAATGAAAATCGCATTAACATCCATTGTATAGAAAGATATAAGAGAGGCAGCAAAATCGACTTTGTTTTATACTATGTAAACTTAACCGCGATTTAATTCAAAGTAATTAATGCACCACATCAACAGGTCCTACGTACAGTGGTACAAGTACAAAAACACAACTTTACAGGGTCATTCACCTATGAATATAAATCCTAATTTATTAACAAGCCTAATCCCTAATTATATATATGTTTGTAAAGGAAACTGAACATGATTTTGACCGACTTCGAAGTATCGGATAATGTCATTTTTTGCAAACTCATCAAGGACTGATGAATATAAAAAAAAATAAAAGTAGAAAAGAAACCAAAAAACACGGTTTTAAAAAAAACTTGGGAAGTATTTTTTTCACAAAAGTGTGTTGTTTACTTTTATAAAGTATTATTTATGATTACTTTTAAATTAAACTATTTATTATACACTATTTAATATCATTATCTAGTCATTATTCATTATTTAAATAATTCATTTACTTCGAATAATGATAAAATCTTAATTAATCTTAGGTACTTTTACTTTTCTCCTGCAAAAATGTGTTTTGGCACTTGTACCACTGTACGTGGGACTCCAACACTGTACTCTAACACTAATAGTAAACGAATAGCTCTTAGCATTCACTTCCTGTTGTAAAAGTAGATTAAATATTTAAGACAGATGAAAGCTCGCGACAAGTTAATGGTGAAGTTTATGTTTTACATGATAATATAAAATTTAAACACTTTTGAGTTTTAGTTTTACGGTTTAAGTAAGTTTTGATGTACTTTAGTTTGGTGGTAGGTTCGTCCTCCGTCTGGCTCGCGACCACTATCATGTCAAAGACGAACCGCCAAATATCTTATGATGTGTTCGGTTCGATGGCATGTAAGCCAGGTTTCCCTTTCCCACCCATCCTTTCCCAAAATGTGGTGGTTCCGATAGCGGACTACCACATTATCACTCCCTTTCCATCTGTATCCTCTGGGTTGGCAACGCATCTGGTATCTCTTGTGTTGTAGATGCTCATGGGCGAAAGTAACACTTACCATCAGGCGGTCCCTTCTGCTCGTTTGCATCCGGTATCCGTAAAAAAAAAAAAAAAATGGGAAGAACTTTTTGCAGCTTCCACACTCTTTCCTTAAAACGGTAGTCAAAGACAACGTTAACGTTTTACAACCAGTACTTTCACATTCAGACGCTGTCTCACTGCGCCACAATAGCTGATACAAGAATATTATGTTATTTTAATTTTTTTTAATAAATTATTTTTGCTACTTGCAAATTTATACTAATGATGTGTTCCGGTTCGGTGACATGTAAACCAGGTTTTCCCTATCCCTACCCATCCTTTTCCAAAATGTGAGTTTATTTATGGGCGGAATGCCGTGTCCACTCCATTGTCTCCCTCCTTCCATCTACCCTATAGGCTGGCAACACGTTTCCAACTCCTCTGGTGTAGTAAATATGTATGGACGAAGGTAATAACACCATCAGATTGGTCCTTCTACTCGTTTGTCTCCTTTGATCAATAAAAGAATTTGTCATACACTTTTGTGTAAAGTGACATAAAATCCTCAGCACGCAATGCCTCGATTCGGTGGAAAATTGGGAACGGAGTGTCTTAACACTGAGTTCCTTCTGCCTACCTGCTATATGCGGGATACAGCGTGAAGCTGTATGACATAGAATTTGGATAAATCGCTTCGTTCAGCACTCTATTAAAAAATATCTCCACACAGACTATAAAAGTCAATTTAAAATAAAATATAGTAGCAAATATTCATTGTACGTAATTAATACCACCACGATCTCTAGTAGCGTGTCGCTTGGAAATGTGCACATTCTTGGCACATACCATAATGTATGCTTTATTTTTTTTTTTCTTTTCACCAGCTTTACATTAAAAGCATTCAATTCTTGCGATAAAAATCCTTTCCGTGTTTCGTTGGTTTTACAAACAGAATTATAAACGCTGTGGCGTTAAAGTATGAGAATATGTAAATTTGGCACGTTTTCCACGATATTACAATTTTAACCAACATTTTGATATAAGGAGGTTGTTTTTTTTTTTTTTGGAGGTTTTTGGTGTTACTGTATTTTTTACTGGGTGAACTAATTTTCTATTGTGCCTCTGTTATAGTCCCATTTAAATTTGGTTTCAGATCCTGACAAGTCACGTTTTTGATCTATTACTGATAATTGTACTTTAATTATTGTAAATAAAAATCACTAATCCATCATCGATAAAAAAGCACTACCCGTTTCATCTGAAGCTCCCTTTTCTTTTTTTTTATTAAAGCTTTTAACTTATTTGTGTTATCTAATAACTTTTTACTGGGTGAACTAATTTTAACGATTCTATTACTTGCTGTAGTCCCATTTTTTTCTTTTTTTTTTTTTTTTTTTTTTTTATGGATAACGGATAGCAAACGAGCAGAGCCACCTGATGAGCTCAATCCCCACTCTTATCAAAACCAGAGAGATGTTTGTAGATGCGTTGCCAGCACAGAAAGACTGAGATGGAAAGGGGGACAATGATCCTATCGGAACCACCACATTTGGGAAAAGATGGTAGGAAAGAGAGAAAACACAACTTATAAGCTGGTACTATCATAGACTATTTGGCGGTTACGTCTTTGACATGACAGTGGTCTGAGCCAGACGGAGGACGAACCTCCTACCACCAAACAAAATTTGGTTCCCATTTAAATTTGGTTCAGATCTGATTTATTCGTGATAGTTGTACTTTTCAATGAGTTTTATTTGAAACCCCCTTTCTTTTTTTGTTCAAAATAATTATACGTGGAGTAATATTCATGAAATAAAATATGAATATGTTTTAATTTCACTTAGTTGATCATATCTTATGTGTATCTTATATATCTAGTTAGTCACAGTACGGCCTTAATTTTCACCCAAACAACTACAGGAAGAAGGAAAAATCATAGTGACTAGACACTTTCACCAAATATTAGCAAAAACATTTATTTTTTCTATGGCCAAAATAAATCATTAAAAGCTATGCATAAATAAGTTTGTCACCTGAAATTCATTCAACATTCCAGTAAAAGTGTCTAAAAACAGTTCAGTATTTTATGAAAATGGGTGAAATTTTAAAAGTTAGAATCATTATATTGTAAAGCAGGTGTGAGCAACCTTTTTCTTACGATTCTTTTTTATATGATAGTTAGTGATTCTGATGTGATCTGTGATATGTGATTTATTTTTACTCTTACCAGATTTTAATCTGGCGAGTAATTTTTGAGTTATTCGTAATAATTATACATTTTAGTACATTTTCTTTGAAGTTGATTCTCTTTTTCCATTAAAATCTTAATTATTCAGTAACTATTCAAACTTTGTTTTTTTTTGGCTGGCTACACTTCTTAATAATATTTGAAATTGTATTCATATAATAAACATTGGAATACAGAAACATGATATCTGAAAAAAAAATAGGAATTTAATATATTAAGTCCCTGACTAAGCAACATATGGTAAAACTACAAGTGGCACAAAGAGAAATGAAACGTGTCATGTTGGGTGTTTCCATAAAAGATCGCATACCCAATGTTTCTATTAGATAAATAACTAAGGTATCAGATATTCCACGTATCATAGCACAGCGCAAGTGGAGATGGGCGGGACACGTATGCCGCAAAACTGACGGAAGATGGATGGAGCTGATGAAGATGGATGGAGCTGATGAAGATGGATGGAGCTGATGAAGATGGATTTTAGACTGGTGACCTAGGCAGGATAAAAGGAACGCGGGACGACACCCGACACGATGGAGCGACAATCTTGTCAAAACGATGGACCGAAATTAGATTACAAAAGCATACGATCGAAACGACTGGAAATCCAATAAGTAAACCTACACCCAACAATGGGTCATTAATGGTTGACAAAGAAGAAGAAGAGGATTGTATCAGCAATAAAATAAGAGCAGAATATCTGTAACAGTATTATAAATGAAAGCTAAGCGGGTCGCATTAAATTATTACTAAGCGGACTATAAGTTGCTCACCCCTGTTTTAAAGTAAGGTAAGTAGTTTTTTCATGTCTTCAATTTTCTGTCATTTCTAATAGACTTATGGGATTTCGTGAAAGTTACTTTACAGTCTGTGGAGGATAATTTAGAAATTCCTATGTAAGAATTTTATATCCTTTTTTTTATATATAAACAATTTTTTTATTATTTCACTATAGTATATATAGATAAAATTAATTTTAATTACATATATATCTTTTAACCAACTTCAAAAAAGGGGGAGGATGTCAATTCGACTGTATTTTTATGTGTCCGCATATTTTTTTACTGGGTAAACAAATTTTGATATTTTTTTTTTATATGATAGCTAGTGCTGATGTGGTGTCATTCAAATTTAGTTAAGATCTGATGAATAGTTTTTGAGTTTATCGTAATAATTTTTATTGGAAGTTATTTTTTTTTTTGTTAAAAATTTTAATTATTATATTAATAAACGTGGCGTCGAGTTCGACTAGTCAATCGCAAGTGCCTTAATTCAGCGGAAAGTGGGGAACGGAAGTTTTAATAGAACGGATTGTCTTAACACTAGATTCTCAGGTTCCCTCTGCTTACAATGCATATGCATGCATATGTTGCAATGTGCGGGGTACATGAAGTTAGAAAAAATATTAAAAAACTCGCTTCGCCATATTTCCCAAAAGTAAACAGGTTTAAACCTCTAGAACTTTATTTCAAAAGCTTTATAAATACATTTCAGCCTTACGCTGTATCCCGCACATAGTAGGTTAGGCAGAGGGAACCAGAGAACCTAGTACTAAGACACTCCGTTCTCTTTTAACATTTCCGTTCCCCACTTTCAACCGAATCGAGGCATTGCGTGCTGAGTGGCGGAACTCAACGCCGCGCTTTGCCTTGTTAACATAGCGAGGAAATGAAAATACTAAATACTATTTAATATTTTCATTTCCTGGAATGGGAATCGAACCCAAAACCTATCGCGCTTACAGTCCACGACCTCTTTTCTAAATACATAATATATAAAATAACTATAAAGAAGAGCTCTAGAAAATATAAGAGAAACCTCTGAAATTTTGTTCAGTAGTCTTGTAGCAGCCTATCATAAAAGTTTCAGGTATTCACGATGATAACATTAGTTACGAAGTGCTTTAGTGTATAACAAGCTTTCTTAAGAGCTTTCTTCAAGATGTGAACGTATGGCTTATTTTTATTATGTAACTTTATAAGTAATGTTAATGTTAATATTTTGCGGTGTTAAGCTCCGCCACATAACATGCAGATATCTCGATTTCGGAAGGAAATCGGCAAACTGAGACACTAAGTCCGATCTGCCTACTTTATAAAAATAATTTATGAATACTAATACGACTCTATGGACCAATAGTTTTTACTGCAAACATTTTATTTTCTCTCACATTAATATTGCATGTGGTGTTTATCGTAACATACATGTGTACGGTTACTGTATTCTTCTAAAAATGTTTTTTTTTTTAAAGTGTAATTGTATTTTATATATATTGTAACTGTACTTATGTGATAAACCAATAAACCAATAAACAGTACTCAATAGATTAAATATAATAAAATAATGAAATTAGTAGTAATGATAAAAGAGCGAAAACGTTTCGATTTTGAGTTGAGTCGCGGAACTTAACGCAGCGCACTTTATTTTTTATAATTTGTGCAAAAATTAAGAAAAAACGTTTTAAAATATTATTTTTGAACAAAAAACCAAAATTATTTAAACAATATTTTTTTCTATATCACTTAATATAAGCCCGTATCGTGAATAAGTTGATAAGTCGACCTACATAAACATTTTATAAAATAATAATTTCTAGGATTATCTTTTTTTCTTTTTTTTTTTATGGATACCGGATGGCAAACGAGCAGAAGGACCGCCTGATGGTAAGTGATTACCTTCGCCCATGAACATCTACAACACAAGAGATTTACTAGATGCGTTGCCAACCTAGAGGATACAGATGGAAAGGGAGGATAATGTAGTAGTCCGCTATCGGAACCACCACATTTTGGGGAAAGGATGGGTGGGAAAGGGGAAAACCTGGCTTACATGCCATCGAACCGGAACACATCATAGGATATTTGGCGGTTCGTCTTTGACATGATAGTGGTCGCGAGCCAGACGGAGGACGAACCTCCTACCACCAAAATCTAATAAGAGGTATATTATATATATGTTGTTGCTTGACATTGTCGGATATGAAAATCGGAATCTATACAAGAGAGCTCAAAGTTTTTTTTTTTATTTTGTAACTGACATAAATAAAAAGGTTATCATCAATTCGACTGTATTTTTATGTGAACTTTTTACTGAGTAAGCAAATTTTGATGACCCTTTTTTTTTAAATTAATCTATTGCTTCTGGATATGGTCCCATTCAAATTTAGTTCTGACGGGTAGTTTTCAAGTTGTTCGTAATAATTGTAATTTTTAGTGCATTTTCTTTGAAGTCATTTTTCTTTTTTAATCTTAGTTATTTTCAAATTGGTTAAAAAAAATCAACATACATTTAATATATTGATAAGTATACTGACATTGAAAATATTTCAGTCCATGTTTTACCCGGACATCCGCATAGCAGACAGAATAGACAAAGAGAAACCTAGTGTATTCGAGAGACATAGCGTGTTGAGTGGCGGAACTCAACGCCGCGCGTATTTTTACCAGATAGAGTTGCCCATCGATAGTTGACGCTATATAAATAGTATCGATAGCATATCGATAGTATGGATACAATCGACTCTATTGATACTATTGATAGATACTATTGTCATATGAAAGTAGTATCGATATTATCGAAAGTCAATACTATCAATACTATTGATAGTATCGATACTATCATCAACCGATTTATATCGGTTATTCTTATGCTTAGATGTAATACTAACTGATACAGATAGAATCGATATACTCACACAATCGAAAGTTTAACTAACTGCGATAGTTTAATACTATTGCTACTATTTATATATTTTAACAATTGATTTGTTAAAATGATCGCACGCTTGTGGCTCTGCGCCACAAGCGTGCGCCACTGTAAATGTGACAGGTTGTTGGTTCGATTCCCACTCTAGGAAATGTAATGCTTTGTATTTTCATTTCTTGGGTTCAGTTCCGCCACTCAGCGCGCAATGCCTCAATTCGGCGGAAAGTGGGGAACGGAGTGTCTTAGCACTAGGTTCCCTATGCCTACCCTGCTATATGAGCGATACAGTGTGAAGCTATGTATGTATGTATGTATGTTGTTACAATGATACTACATATAATATCGATAGGATCGACAGCATTACGTGAAAAAAAAATTATACTATCGATACTATTATCGATCGATCGATATTATTATCTCAAGGTCATTATCGATAGAGAAACTATCGCAATTTGGGCAACTCTATTACTAGAGCATGAAATTGTTGAATATAATTTATTCCCCTGAGTAAGAATCGAACCTATAATGAATCGTGTTTAGGTGCAGTCAAACTCTGTACTACTACACCACGATGGTCTCCATTACATTGAATTAAAATACATATTATATTTTTCTTAGCGAATTTACAGAAAAAAAAAGTTTTCTTTGATTAAATAATGAATAAAAAAGGAAAAAATCATATACATTATACTTAATAGGAAGAGGCGATGAGTTTGTTCTCTTGATACAAACTGCTTAAGTTCAATACTCAAACCGCATCATTACAAAGAAAGTACTAGCTTTGTTGAGTACCAAACTCGCAATATCCAATTTTAAACTGTTATAAAGTTGCTCGGAATGACTTTGCCTCAACATATGAACCTGGACCCTTTCGTCATACAAATAAAGTCTATACTTCTCTAAGAAATAAGACGCAAGGCAGTGGTTATACGAAATGACGGTCATATATCGGACTGTAAAGATTCTAGAAGTTTCCATGTATTGTATAATAAACATTACAAGTCGAGTTGTTAATTTTGTGTAATATTTGTTTGAATAAATACATATAGATATAGGCTTTTAGATTTCGAATATATCACATATTATTCCGAATACCAACGTGGGCAAAGAAAAAAGAGTATTGACACTTGCCCCAACTTCCGCCCGAATACAATGCAAATAATACGTCATAGCAGAAATGAATATAGCTTTTAGTCTTATCTTCTAATTATAAACACGATTGGTTGTGGGTTCAGTTCCCACTCGAGAAATGACGATATTCTTTTTCTTTTTTTTTTAACTTCACGCTGTATCCCGCATATAGCAGGGTAGGCAGAGGGAACCAGAGAACCTAGTGTTAAGACACTCCATTCTCTTTCAACAATTACGTTCTCCACTTTCCGCCGAATTGAGACATTGCGTGCTGAGTGGCGGAACTCAACGCCGCGCTTTGCCTTGTTACTACCCAGGAAATGAAAAATTCCATTTCCTGGAGTAGGAATCGAACCCACAACCTGTCGCGTTTACAGTCGCACGCTTGTGCCTCTGCGCCACGACAGGCGTTATTCATATTATGATAATATCATATTATGTCATTAGAAATTATGATATTAAATTAGTTCCATTTCTCCGCTCTGGTAAGATAAATTGCGGCGTTGAGTTACGCTTTTTTTACACACTTCTTGAATTTAAGCGGAAAATAGCAGATCAGAAACACTAGCCTAAATTTACTTAAGATCTGACTTGTAGTTATTGAGTTATTCGTAACAATTGAACTTATTATTGCGTTTTATTTGAGGTCACCATTTTTTCTAAGTCAAATCGAACCCACACCTGTAATTCTAACACATAACCACTAAACCACGATGGTTAAAACGGCAATACTTAGAAAACAGGTAGACATCAAAGGGCAGACATCGCCTAGAGCTCCAGTTTCTTAGTTACATAAAACTATGATTAAACCAAATCAATCTCAGCCCTCTATTGAACATTTGGCAATATTGGTAATTGTACTTTATGAAATTTCCTACCCTATAGTACAATGGTTAGGTTAGGAAATGATTGTTACAGATTCGAATACAGCTTGATGTATAATTTACTACTACTACAGCTTCTTGCTTTATTTCGCGTAGGTAGTAAGAGAGGATCTGGTGTTAAGACACTCTTTTCTCCTTGTATTTATTTGTTGAAATAAACAAATATAAATTTTGATATAGAAGCGTCTGTGTGGCGCATAGGCACAAGCGTGCGACTGTAAGCGCGACAGGTTGTGGGCTCGATTCCCACTACAAGAAATGTAGTGTTTTCATTTCCTGGGTTTGGTGACAAGGCAAAGCGCGGCGTTAAGTTCCGCCACTCAGCACGCAATGCCTCAATTCGGCGGAAAGTGGGGAATGAAAAGAGCGAACGGAGTGTCTTAACACTAGGTTCCCTCTGCCTACCCTGCTATATGCGGGATACAGTGTGAAGCTAAAAAAGAAATTATTTATGCTAAATCTATCAAAATAAAACAGAATGGTATTACATTATATCCACTTAAAACAATATCATGAAAGGAACATAAGGATAAAGGCAAAAACAACAATTCTACTCTAGAAACCTAATTAGAAATTTCAAGACCTCATCAACTAGTAACAAAGTGCTGAAACGTTGTATGTGTGTAATAATGTCACCATTACACTGCTTTAGACGCTTTTAGCGCAGTTGAATATATATTTGTAAAAGCGATAGTTGTTGGTTCGATTTCACTAAACAATATATTTATATGTCATAATAAATTAATTTTAAAAAGCGAGGCGTTCAGCTCCGCCACTACACGCGATGTTTCGATTTCAGACAAAGAAAGAAATAATATGATATTGTTTACTTTAACAACAAAAGAACACAAATTCGAATATTATAAATATACCATAAAAATCCGGACACATGTGCAATTTTTTTCTAAAATTCAATTTGGATTGAGGGACGAAAATTCTAATATTAGTATATAATATAGATTATAGATAATGCAAGTAAAATTAAAAAAAGGATTTTATAAATATTCACCTTTACCCAGCTTCCATAAAAAGCGCGGCGTTGTGTACTGCCACCAAATGCGAAATATTATATTTCTTAAAATGTGGAAAATACATAATATACATTCTTTTCTGCCTATGATGGAGTCTTCATGTCTAGTAACAGGATAGTAAAGAAAACCTAGGGGAGGCACAACAATTATTCTGAGTTATATCATTCTCTCACTTTCTGCCCATCTGAGCAATATTAAATGACTAGTACCGGAACTAAACACTGCCTTAATATCATATCATAGAATTATTTAAAATATAATCATTCTATCCTATAGGAATCGAACCCACGACCAACCCAAACACTTTTCCAACTGTTCCAGTCAGTACTAGAACATAGAATATATGTAATAAAACCATTAAAATTGCATTAAGCTGCACAGTGGATCTCGAATGCAAATTTAGTCGAGTGTTCACTCTTTATTATACCATCGCATACTTTTTGCTCCTACTATGGAAACTAATATTATAATAGTAATAAATTTTAAAAATGAGAAGATAGTGAGGACACTGCGACTGGAGCCACCAGTGTTTCCCCTTTGATTGTTAATGAGATGCTAATCGAAAAAAAACAGAACCTAGTGTCATGACACTTAGTTCACTTTCCACCCGAATTCTAAACGTTGTACATGAGCGAAAATCAATATGGAAAAGAAATTAGTTTAAATATGATCATTCCCCAAAATGGGAATTGATTCCACAACCAACCGTATTTACAATCGGACGATATACAACTGCGCCACGATGGCGTCCATGGATTTATTGTATAAAATATTCACTTTCTGCACTTCTCCATATAAATATTAACTATTTCAAATATCATTTTTTACATTTCCTGGAGTGCGAATCGAACCCACAACCTGTCGCGATTACAGTCGCACGCTTGTGCCTCTACGCCACTACAGGCGCATTCATATTTCTACGTCCGCATAATTTTCATAAAAAGAAGTCAAAAGATCTTCTTCACGTAGTAATATTATTTAGGTCTTCAATTTTCCCCTGAGAACCTAGTGTCAAGACACTCCGTTCTCAACGTTCTATCCGAAATCGAGACATTGCATCGAGACTTAATATGTTAAGTGACGGAACTCAACACCGTATTTTGTCTTAATTTGTCTCTCCTTTTGTGACTTTCTATAGTAACTAATACTAAACGAGACGAAAGTATTTCAATAAAATAAAACGCGACCCCCACTCGTGAACACAAGGTATTCATGCCAAGTTTTTATTGATTTAAACTTTTAAAATTTTTACAATTAAAAATATATATTAAAAAGCGGTTGCATTCCTCATTACATGATAGACAACGTACAGAAAAATCTACTGACCACAGGATAATGAAATTTGTGACATATAACCATTTTCTAAATTCATACGAAAACGAGAAATAACTGTATTTTCGAATTTTATATTTAATGCATACGAAGCCGCAAAATATGCCTAGTTATGCATAATAAATTGAAACTAACAGGATTTGAATCCACATCTCTAAATATCATAACGTTATAAAACAACCATTTCTAAGTTTTTCAGGTTCTAACCCTGCTATTTTTATTTTTTTATAGAGAATTATAATAACCTTAGCATTCTATGAATACTCATCGCATTACAGGTAGAAAAGTTCAAAGCTCTAAGTCAGTGATTCTCAATCACTGTGCCGCGGCACTTTTGTGTGCCGCCAAATTCGGCAAATATATTAAATTTCTTAATTAATCATTAATTAATATTATATTATATCACTATTTATGGAGTGTGTTGTCGTAAGTAAATAATTTTTATCTTTCTTTTGTGTGCTGCCAAATTTTGAAATCGTTAAATATGTGCCACAACAAAAAAAGGTTGAGAACCACTGCTCTAAGTGTAGGTTTAAGGGCCCCTTCAAAATATACATTAACGCCTACACTATCCGAAATCTTTTTTCTAGCTAACTAATTTGAAAAGATATAACTAATACCTTTTAAAATTCATTTTACAAATAAAACTGGTGTTCTAGATAAACCAAGAGTCACTATGATACTACTCGTACTCCTACAATTATAATATTAATGGTAGAAAAGTGGAGAAAAAATTATATTGAAATTATGTCTTAAATTCCACCAGAGAGCGTAGAACGGAATGTATTGACACTTGGTTCTCTCTGTCTGAATTAATAACACATCAAAATCGATTATATATAAAGAATAAACAAAACTAACAACGTATCTATCTGTAAAAGTCCACAATACAAACTAAATTATGTAAAAACTGGTTTAAAAAAGAAACTAAGCAAATACATTCTGACTAGAACTGAAAGAAACTCTTTGACGAAACATATTTCTGTAACGACTATAGAAAACGAAACTACAGAAAAATAACTAGTAGTCTTTCTATAGTAAAAGCAAAAATATTTTGTAAATTCAAATAGAAATTTTAAGATGACACCATTAGGGTAAAATGGGATATTATCTAGCTTTTTTTATGGGAACAAGGCAAATAAGCGTTCGGGTCACCTGATGGTAAGTGATCTCCGCCACCCACGAAATCTGTATCCCGTATTGTAGGGTTATAGAGAACTTTGTCACGACACTACCTTCCGTGTTTTCATGGCTGAACTCATGGCCGCGCTTTGTCTTGGCGAAAGTTATATTCATATGTGTTATAATAAAACCCAGTGGATTGATTTAATTTAATTCATTTTTTACTGGTGAAGACAATTTGAAGTCCTTTTCCTCCTAGACTATTAAGAACTGTCGTGAAATAGGTGTTGAATAGTGGAGGATAGATTACCTTACGTCTAAATGCTCTCTGCCATGCTATATAGAATACCAGCAAGCTACAAGTATTATACAAAGAAAATCTTTTTAAGAACAATATTTTCGAAGACAACTACAGAGTTGAAGCTCCGTAGTTAGACGTCTCAACTCAAGGTGGAGTTGAGACGTTCAAAATATATATAAAAAATAGTAGCTAGTCTTTGTGTCTTTATTGTGTTTTCTTAAAAGAGCATCTTCACGATTTATCCACCTTAACTAAGGATAGGCAGAAAGAACCTAGTGTCAAAACACTCCGAGTTAAGTAGCGGGAAGAGACATTGCACGTTGAGTGACAAAACCCGAAGCTGTTTTTTAGTTCAGGATTGATTTTTTTTTTCTATGGATAACGGAAGCAAACGAGCAGAAGGACCACCTTCGCCCATAGACATCTACAATACCGAGGTGTAAGGTGGAGGTAAACGCGTTGCTTACCTAGAGGATACAGATGGAAGGGGAGGACAATGTAGTAGTTCGCTGTCACCACATTCTGGGGAAAGGATGGGTGGTATTAGGGAAAAACCTGGCTTACATGTCATCGAACCGGAACACATCATATTTACACATCATTTTAGATATTTGGCGGTTCGTCTTTAACATGATAGCGGTCGCGAGCCAAACGGAGGATGAACCTCCTACCACCAAACTACTGGGATACCGCCTCTTACGGGACGCTACCCAGCGGCGGTGGGGAATAGTATTCTAATCCCGTCCCCTCACAGGGAAAAAGCTGAGCTATGAAAATATTGTATAGTTTTCATCACGTATGCATATTTTCAAACATATCATCTGATATGTTTGAAGACAAGAAATTGGTCAAAATAACGTTAGCAAGGTTTTTCGAGATTACGAACGAAGCAAATAGATAAAACCTAACTAGACGTTAGTAAACTGAACTTTTCAAAATGAACTCAGTCTAATATTCAAGTTACCACTGGCTGTGTGTTGTTAATTTGCATGCCGAATATTCCGTGTCCCCCGACGGCGATATCCACCGAGAGCGAATGTATTAGTCATGACCATGAATGTAGACCTGTAACAATGGGTTTGGAAAAAACTCTTTTGGGGTTTTTTTATGGTGGCCGTATGAATGTGGAAAGTGGAACTGTATTTTATTATGTGGTTCATGGTTATAGGTTCACAGTCGGAAGAACAATTGTAATTATTGTTATACTATTTTCCTTTCCTTGTTCTTGTGAGATAAAAGGAGGAGTTCGTCCACTTAATTCCACAAGTAATTACAGACCTGACATTTGAAAAGTCGAAATTAAAAATATATTATTAAGGAAAGTATATCATTCTGTCCAAGAATACTATACAGATGTTCATGTGTGGAATTAAATGCTGTTGATGCTCGCTCAGGAGGCTTATCGTTGCTGTAAATTTATTATAAAATTTTATTTGACGATTCAAGAGTGCTTGTAATAGCCTATTTGAATAAAGAATATTTTGATTTTGATTTTGATTGTGACAAAGTTAGGAACGGAGTATGTTAAATCTAGATTTTGTCTGATCTATCCTCTTAGTGTAAAAAAAGTTGCTTTTTTTAATTATTGTTACTGTATCATGCCCCATAAAAAAGACAAAACGCGATGTTAGAAATTCTGCGCCACACTGCTTTTTATGTTGTCTCAAATTAGACGAAGTGAACGAAATGTCTTTCAACACTAGATTATTACTCTCTATACATCTAAACATGATATACACTCGAATGGCGTCATACATTTTTTTAGATTTAAATTCTAGCTGAGAAGAAGAACATTTATAATATTTTTAATTTCTTTCAGGTCTTCCGATTCTGAAGGCAGTTCGACTGAAAGAGCCAGCGAGAAACTTAACAGTTGCTTTCTTCATATATTATCCAACAAGTTTACAAAAATCGTTAGTTTTTGACTGAAATCTATTTTCATGTTATTTTAATAAATATTTATTAGAAAATATTTGATTTACTATTTTTTTTAATTAATTAATTTAAAGCAAACGAAACGTCTATTAATATTTAAAAGAACTGTATATGTAGTCGATTTATCAACCTATTCACGCCTATTTATTACAATACATTAAAAACTACTATTCTAGTAGTAGTATTCTACAGTAGTAGTAATAAGTAATAGAATAGAATTTAATTATCTCCAGACTGATTCTTTACGTTTGTAACACGAAGCTTTTGCCACAATATTCGAGTTGACCTTCAAAGGTGACAATCTATTAAATTAAATAGCTGTTTACAATGAAAGCTTATTCTAACCTTTTATAAGTAATTTTATTCTAATTAAAGGCCTAGTTCTCTTGACGCCTGACGTGGCGCAGAGGCAGAAGTGTGCGACTGTAAACGCAACAGGTTGTGGGTTCGATTCCCACTCAAAGAAATGGAATTTTTCATTTCTTGAGTTTGGTAACAAAGCAAAGCACGGCGTTGAGTTTCGTCACTCAGCACGCAATGCCTCAATTCGGTGGAAAGTGGGGAACGTTAATGTTATCTTTAATAATTATTGAATATAATTAAATAATTGAATAATTTGGTACTTTTTTTTTTAACTTTACGCTGTATCTGCCTACCCTAGGCAGAGGGAACCAGAGAACCTAATATTAAGTCACTCTGTTCTCTTTCAAAAATTCCGTTACCTAATTTTCGCCGGATTGAGGCATTGCGTGCTGAATGGCGAAACTCAACGCCGCGCTGTGCCTTGTTTCCATACCCTGGACTTATATTTTTCTCCAACCGAATTATGTAAAAGATGATCTTGATGCTTAGAAATACTATTTAGAAAAAAAAATAAAATAAGTTGAACTCTGGCAAAAAGCCATTATAGAACATCTTAATTATTTAAATATAGTTAAGTAATGAAATTTCAAAAGTTCTACAAGATTTTACTGAAGATAAATTCTCTTGAAGTCAAAATGCATATTACTGCTAGAAGTAAAATTAAACTTTATATATTAAATTCAAAAAGCCAAATCATTTGTAGTAATTTATAAAATTATTCACGTATTATATATTTAGGAATACTAATGTAAAACCATAAAAAAAAAGAAAATAGAATTAGTTCTATAAAGAGTTTTTATTAAAGAATTTAGATTCTCTCTTTCCCAGTTATACGAAGGAGAACCGTGACAATAAAAATCTTAATAATATGTTATAGTTTCCTACATTTCCTGGAGTGGGAATCGAACCCACAACCTGTCACGTTTGGCTTCAAGGCTTGTGCCTCTGCGCCACGACAGACTTTAATAATATGTTATAGGAAAATGAGAATATTTTGAATATACTTGCCCAAAGTGCTGATCGAATTCACTAATCATATTTACAGTCAGTCAGCTTCTGTCCCACTGCACTATGATAGACTCTTATCTTATATTTAAAATCAAGAACAAAACCAGTAAAATACATTATAATTCTATAGATCTAATTTATTTTATTTTATTTTTTTAGCTTTGCGCTTTATCCCGCATATAGCAGGGTAGGCAGAGGAAACCTAAGAATCTAGTGCTAAGACACTCTGTACCCCACTTTTCGCCCTATTGAGGCATTGCGTGCAAAATGGCGAAACTCAACGCCGCGTTTTGCCCAGGAAATGAAAATAACAACTTTTAAATTTCCTGGAGTGGCAATCGAACCTACAACCTGTTTAGTTTACAGTTGCACGATTGTGCCTCTGCGCCACGACAGGCGTCCATAGATCTATCATACAAAAATTGTATCTTTTGTTTTAAAAATTGTACTCTATAGCTCAATTTACACTTTGTTATTTCAGTTTGTACTGAAAAATTACATTATAATCTCGTTTTTTTCATTTTCTACCTAAAATTTATTAAAAGGAGAAATAAATTACTGCCAAGAAAAATAATGAAATTTTTCTTCATCATTATGTGATTTGTTTAATTTGTGGGAAGAAAGATCGACGTGATTAGTTATTATTACTTACTTTGTTCTCTCAATGAGGTGCCTCTATATATCTATATATACTAGTGTCCCCGTAAATGCGTATATAACGCATCGCGTAGTGACGTATATGTCACTTTATATAAACATGGATGTCAAACTACGGTAGTGTGTGTAACATTTCTTTTATTAATTTAATATATTTTTATGCATTATTTTTAGAAAATATAATCATTATGCACTCCTTTGCTATATAAACTATAAGTGTATCGAGTTTCATGCTCCTTCGTTTGCGTAATTTTCGTAAAAAGGGATCCAACGTTTTTCCTTCACGTATTTATATATAGATAACATACAGGCGAAATTACTGAAATTTGGCATATAGGCTTTTTAGTACTAAGAAGTGCTTCCCTATACTCCCCAGATTCGGATTGATTCCTGAAAATTCCTACTAAATCGAGGACTGCTGCTGAGAACTACATGATCCAATGACTCTACGGACTGAATAATTAAAGTTTGACAAATAATCCAGAATTTATCTTATCAGATCGGTGTACCCCAGTATAAGTAAAATGACAGTTGTGACGCAGAGTCACACGCGTGAGACTGTAAGCGCGACAGGTTGTGGGTTCGATTCCCACTCCAGGAAATGACAATATGGAATATTTATAATATTCAATGAAAATAATAAATATTTATAATACCTACTCAATATTTCCATTTTCTAGCTCTGGTCACAAGGCAAAGCACGGCGTTGGGTAGCACTACTTAGCACACAATGTCTCAATTCAGCGGAAACTGAGGGACGAATATCTTAATAGAACGGAATGTCTTAACACTAGGTTCTCAGGTTTCCTCTATCTAGCCTGCTATGTGCGGGATACAGTGTGAAACTAAAAAACTATTATGACACAATGTACCACTGGCCCATTTAAAAGGGCTCTTTAAGTGTAGGCTTAAAGAGCCCTTTTAAATATTGCGCCTCGAAGGCATCAATAGCATGTCTTTTCTTAATCTTAAACACGCTTGACAAAGACTGATTACCTTTCTCACCTTATAAAAGACGCGATAAAAAATAATTTAATCCGACAATAGGTTATTCTATGGGGCTTTTACTTCATTTCTTGGGTAATGAATGGGCCTCATTATTTCTTATTAACTCTGTAAATAGCGTTACTATAAATAACAATATATAGATTTAGTCATGTTTACACTAAACAAGGAACGAACGAAACGGTGAACGGAGTGTCTTGACACTAAGTTCAATCTGAGTACCATTTCTTTTTCCTTTGTTTTACACTTACTTACTTACGTAGCTTCACGCTGTATCCCGCATATAGAAGGGTAGGCAGAGGAAACCTAGTGTTAAGACACTCCATTCCCCACTTTCCACCGAATTAAGGCATTGCGTGCTAAGTGGCGGAACTCAATGCCACTGCTGCTTTGCCTTGTTATCAAACCCAGGAAATGAAAAATTCCATTTCCTGCAGTGGGAATTGAACCCACAACCTGTCGCGTTTACAGTCACACGCTTGTGCCTCTGCGCCACGACAGACGTTTCGTCCTTTTTTTCACATATAAAAAAATCCGTTACGGGTACCCACCCGTACGGACTCGAACTGGTTATGTGGACTTAATTGCGTTTGATTACAAAATATCACACATTAGAAGAAACGCTGACTGATTCATATTTTTTAGAAAACCGTTAGAAAATTTTGGCGGAAAGTGGGGAACGGAAGTGTTAAAAGAGAACGAAGAGTCTTAACACTAGGTTCTCTAGCTCCCTCTGCCTACCCTGCTACATACGGGATACAGCGCCAAAAAAACGCACGATAATTCCCTTAAGTAGGAATCGAACCCACAACGAATCACGCCGCTACGGTGGCCGCCCACCATATTTTAGTGTTTCTAAAGAATATATTTTATCAAATTCATTCGTTTCTAATTACTTTGGCTATTAGCGCATTATTAAGCAAATTCCTTTATATTTTGCCCATCACGCCCTATTTGTATCGTAATAATACTCGTATACCAAATTTTCTGAGCCATTATGTTCATTTCAATAAAGAACTACTAAAAGTACCGTCGACGCGTAAAATACGTGTTGCCTTAGTAACGTTTAAAAAAAAATAGCTTCACGCTTTATCACCAGGGTAGTCAGAGTGAAGCTAGTGTCAAGACACTCCGTTCGTCGCTTACACAACACGCTTAGCACGCAATGCCTCAATTCGGTGGAACGTGGGGAACGGAAATGTTAAAAGAGAATTGAGTGTCTTAGTACTAGGTTCTCTGTTACAGTTATTCTGGGTTACAGTCTGAAAAGAACCTAGAGGCCTATTACTATAATACAGTCTTTACTAGTATAAAATCGAAGATTCTTTCAAAGTTCGTAGAAACAAAATGTATAAGTTAGTCCCACCTTTGCTCCGTCACTTTGCAGAATGCAGTAAGTTTCCTCAGACCATTCATCTCAATTAGGTATGTTACTGATACGTTTACTTACGAAGATAGGGGTTTGTAAAAAATGACTTTATTTCATAGAGATTTATATTTGAAAAAAATAAATGAAAATATTTATTTCTTATTTCGCTTGCGTTACCGAGTGACTGACACACAACTTACACGCGAAACTACTGGACGTAGAAAGCTGAAATTTGGCATGTAGGCAGGCTTCTTGGGGAGTGTAGGGAAACACTAAGAGAAGATTTCTGGAAATTCCTACGAAAAAGGAAAAAATGGTTTAATAGGTTATAGTCCATGCAAACGAAGTCGTGGGACATACAGCTAGTTCATAATATGTGTTAGTTAGATCGATTACACGAAGTGCGGAAATGTATGAGGAGATGCTAATTAATGCCGCACTTTCCTTTAAATAGACGGAAAGTGGAGAACGGAGAAACTTAAATAATGACTCTCTTGGCTAATATTAATATGTCAATCCATATATTTGGACCGCGCTATCGAATGTAGTCAGTGTTTGGTCCTGACAGTTTGATAGCCACGCAAACAGATTATTTGAAGTAAATAAAATTCGCAGCAATGAAAAACTAAAGGATTTTAATTTTTTTTTAGCTAACACTATACCCGCATATAGCGGGATAGGCAGAGGGAACCTGAGAAGCTAGTGTTAAGACACTCCGTTTCCCACTTTCCACCGAATTGAGGCATTGCGTCTTGAGTTGCGGAACTCAAGGAAATGGAAATACTGAACTTTCACATTTCCTGGAGTGGGAATCTTGTGCCTCTGCACCACGACAGGCGTTTTTAATTGATTTTTAATATTGTAGTTCAATTACAATAAAAAAAATATTAATATTTTCAATTAAAAAAATAATTGAAAATTGCCAATAAAACAAGAAAGTACACAATCAAAAGACGTTTCTTCTTCTTCTTCTTTTAGTGCCTCTCCAACTAGTGAAGGTTGGCAGTCAGCTTCGCATATTCAGTCCTATTCCTGGCAGCATGGAATAGCTCTACAGCGAAAGACGTTTAGGAATGCAGAATACTAATATATTTTTAAAATAATGCATAAAAAGTATATTAAATCAATAAAATAAATGTCACACACACTACCATGCGTTTGACATGCATGCTTATACAAACTGACATATACACATAGTATTAGATAAAAAGGCTGTCCTTTTATCTGATGGCATATTTTAGTTAAATCGTGGTATTTTAGAAAGGATTTTTCTTGTAAAATGAAAATCACTTAAATGAGAACAAAGTAAGCAATCACAAGCTCAGAATGGTTGATAAACCAATAATCCAGTTTGTGTTCTACGCTTTTATTGAGGTTAGAACGGCATTTAGAGGAACGTAGTACTGAAACAATTTTTATAAATATCTTCGTGTACCATAAACCAAAGTATTTTATTATTTCTCGTTCTAACTTCACCTTGTATCCCGCACATAACATGTTTAACCTAGTGTTATGACACTCCATTCTTTTAAGATTACCCTCCCCGGCATTCCGCCGAATTGAGGCATTGCGTAGTGACTGGTAGAACTCAACGCTGCGCTTTGCCCTGTTACCAGAATGAAGTCGTGAAAATACTAAATATTAGCGTAAAACGCTGAAATTCATTATAATATTACTCTATAGATACATTTTAATAAAAAGACACTCGACTAATGATGTTTCCCATGTAGTATTTCAATTCAAAACTGTTCAGTTAGGCATATAACTACGTTACTACAGCGTCGTCTTTTCTTATCTCTCTCTTTGGTAAAATAAAGGGCGGTGTTAAGTTCCGCGACTTAAACCACAGTCTTGAATTTGTGCGTGAAGAAGGGAACGGAGTGTCTTGACACTAGGTTCATTCTGACGACTCTGCCATGCGAGATACAGCGTGAAGCTGCTTTTTGTTACTTTTTTTTCTTATTTTAATCATGTAGACAGTAAAACTCAATCTGTTAAGCACATTCGAAAATGTTTGAACGAGAAAATTAAAATAACATTTTCTAGTACCTAGTATTTGCTACGTTTATTTTTTAAAAGCAAATTTAAACTTTATTTTTAAGGTTTAAGACTCAAATTAGGTTGAAAAGTTAAAATCTGAAGAAATATTCAGTGTTAATTCATTGTAAGACACGTTTCTTATATCTTATTTTATGTGTACATATATTTTATTCTTTTGTTATGTTTGTAGCTTTTTATTTGATTGATTTTTTATAGAAAAAAACGTCGCGAATTCAATAATAAAAAGCAGAAATGCAAAGCATCTTTAATTTTATTTTTATTTATGACAGACGGCAAACGATCAGAAGGGCCATCTGATGGTAAGTGGTTACCTTCGTCCATGGACATCTACAACACCAGAGGAATTGTAAATACGTTGCCGATCTAGTGTTCAGATGGAAGGAGGATGATACTGTGGCCGCGGCAGTCCGCCATCGGAACCACCGCATTCTGAGGAAAGGATGGGTGGCAATAGGGAAAAGGGAAACCTGGCTTACATGTCATCGAACCGAACATCACGTCATTAATGCCAGTACATAGTGTCAAGTCACTTCGATCTTCACTTTCTGCTTAAATTCAAGACGTTGTGTGGCGTAAATCTTAGCCCATCAGAGTTTTCAAATTTTTACCCATCATATGCAACAGGGTCGACAAACTAGAACTTAAGTACTTGGTTTTCCCAAATTTAAGACACGAATTATGTATCGGAACTCAACGCCGCGCTCAGTCTTACCTCAGGCCTAAAATTATAAACATTTGAGTTTTTTTGTAGCTTCCCGGATTTTCCCGCTTATCACTCAACGTTTCTGTTTGAAAAAGAGACATTGCATGTTATGTAATGGAACTCAACGCCGTACTTTCTCTTACAAAAACAAAAAAATGAAAATAATATAATATAATCACTAAATGGGTTTCGAACCCACGACCAATGCCTTTTTAGGCTTAAAATTGTAAATACTCTTTAGTTTTTTTTCTTTTTCAGCTTTTCGACTTTTCACTCTTATCATGTTTTTAGAAAGAAGCTAATGTCAAGAATCACTCCGCATTCTTCCCAAATTTAGAGCATTGCATCTTCTGTGGCGGAACATAACGCCGCCTTTTATAATAATTTAAATATAACACTTCTAAATAACCTATTTAAAATACTAAAACAAATATTACAATTAAAATATTCAAGTCATACAATATTTTGTGTACTTTTAGATCATAAAAATGTTTACGCCCCTCGTAACTCCTGAACCTGTGCTGAAAAATTACGAGAGCTTAATGAAAATATAACTTATGTATACTGTAGTCACTTTTATGGGGTAGCCTTAGTTAATTTGGGCGAGGATTTCGTGTTTTACCGACTGAGTGAATTTATTTTGTGTTTTGTATTGAAGTTTAGTTATTTTAAATGAATGATGGCGTTGAGTTCCGCCACTCAGTACGCAGTGCTTCAATTCAGCGGAAAGGGAGAAACGGATGACGAAGAACGACGAAGTGTTAGAAGAGAAAGGAGTGTCTTAACACTAGGTTCTCTGATTCCCTCTGCCTACCCTGACTATGTACGGGATACAGGTCGAAAAAAATAAATAAAAGACAATTAATGCTATGCCTACATATGTGATAGAAGGCCGTCGTGGCGCAGTGAGACAGTATGCAACTGCAAACGCGTATAGTTGGGAGTTCAATTCCCACTCAAGAAATGGTTACACTTAAATTATTTTCATTTCTCCGCTCTGGTAAGACAAAGTGCGTTGAGTTCCGCCACTTGACACGCGATGTCTTAATTTCGGGAGGAAAGTAGAGAAGTGTATTTGCTTGAACAGTGATGTGGAGGGAAAATAATGGCATCAGCGCTTCATACCATTGGCCGTGACCAGCACGCCAGTTGGTATTTCAGATCAATAAATAAAATCAAATAAATTTTCATTTTATCCAAGGCAATACGCAACGTTGAGTTCCGCCACTTCACTAGAGCTTCAGAAATCTCGGTAGGAGGAAAACGGAGTGCCCTGACACTATTTTCTATCTCTCTCTCTGCTTACCCTGCAAAACCGGATGTAGGTTATGGTTAAAAAAATAAAGTTAAAGATTTTTTTTTAAATATTATCTTATCTGTAAACGAATTAACACAATGGTTACTTTAACCCATAATAATTTAAAAGTCAATTTTAATTACTTTCGTTAACATAACAAGATAAACGGTGTAAACCAGGGGTGAACAACATTTTTTATAAACGGGCCTATCCAATTATTTTTGTTCTTTGGCGGGCCAAATTTAAAAAAAGGCTTCTAGCTTTTTCACGCATTACAGGGTAGTCAGAGTGAACCTATTGTCAAGACATTCCGTTTGCCGTTTTCTGCCAGAATTTGAAAAATTACCTATTAAAAGGCGTAACTCAACGCCGCGCTTTTTCTTGCCATTCATATCTTCGATATGAATATAATTTGAATGTAATCATTCTCTCGAATGGGAATCGAACCCAAAACCAATCGCGTCTACAAACAGACCCTGTCCCCATGCGCTGCAACGACCTTTATAAGACTTGATATTTTGTAGCGGGTCACACTTTTTAATAATAATTAAAATTGTACCCATATTATAAACATTAGATTACAATAATTACAATTTTAACAAAAATAAAAACTGACTTAAAGTAAAATACACAAAAAAAATAATTAGAATGATTCAAAAAGTACTCGTTAGATTTTGACTGAATTTAAATGGAACCATAAACATCTGAAGCTATACATATTATATATGAAAAGAATCATCAAAATTGATTTCACCGAGTTAAAAACTATCCAGTAACACATAAACAAATACAATACAGTGAACCTTGTCCTTTTTTTGAAAGCAGTTAAAAATACGAAACCTGAAAAAAAAAGTAGCATTCAATATATTAGCGAGAGAATTTGTTAGGTGGTAGGAGGTTCGTCCTCCGACTGGCTCACAACCACTATCATGTCAAAGACGAACCGCCAAATATCTAATGATGTGTTCCGGTTCGATGGCATGTAAGCCAGATTTTCCCCTTTCCCACCCATCTTTTCCCCAAAATGTGGTGGTTCTGATAGTGGACTACTACATTGTCCCCCCTTCCATCAGTATCCTCTAGGTTGGCAACGCATCTACAACATCTCTGGTGTTGTAGATGTCTATGGGCGAAGGTAACCACTTACCATCAGGTGGTCCTTCTGCTCGTTTGCCGTCCGTTATCAATAAAAAAAAAAAAAAAAAGAATATCTATATCTGTAATCTATATATTAAGCAAAAACTTTACACCTATTTTTACGAAAATTACACTGACTGAGGAGCATGAAACTTGGCACACTTATAGTTTATATAGCGAACGAGTCCAGAACGATAATATCTTTTTAATATAATGCATAAAAATATATTAAATTAGTAAAATAAATATTACACACACTACCATGGTTGTTAAACCATATGTTAATCTATGTTTATATAAAATGACATATGCGTTGCTAGGCAACGCGTTGTTAACGCGTCAACTGGGACACTAGTATAAAAAAAAGCTGGGCCGCATTAAATTACAAAGCGGGCCGCGGTTTGGTAACCACTGGTGTAAAGTATTCAGTTCACAGCTTAAATGGCGGGGCTTGTGGCAATTTATATGAAAAATTAATGTATTTCTCATCCTTCCTCTTGCAGATACACTTTTTGACACTTTTTTTTGAATACCTCTTTTTTAAATATATGTATGAAAGATTAATGTTATGTTCTTTTATCTGCATAGCTTTTGAATACAATGGCAAAGTGAATTAAATAATTTACTTTCCTGGTCTGACAAAAACGCGGCGTTCCGTTACTCGTCTCACTTTACAAATGGTTCGCATTGGGACGGAAGGCAGAGAACGGCGCCTCTTGCTTGACACTAGGTATTCTTTGCTTATCCCTGTTATGTGGGTTAAAAATAAGAGCTATAAAATAGGTGTTAAGTGGCGGAACTGAACGCCGTGTATTATCGAACAAGAAAAGTAAACCATTTAATTCACTTGCCATTGTACTCAAAAGTTTCCTTAAAAAATGAAAATATTTTAAATATAATCATTTCCACAGTGGAAATCGAACCTACAAACAAACACATTTTACAGACAGCTCCCACTGCGCCACAATGTCCTTTGAATACATCTTTTTTAAATACATGAAAGATTCATTTTATGTTCAATTATCTGCATATCTTTCAGTTACAATTTTGATGCGAATGAGTGAATTTTATTTGATGTTAAGCAGAAAAAATCTCATATTAAAACACTCCGTGCTCCATTTCTAGTGATATTGCATATTTATAAGGTAACTCAACGCCGCGATTAAATGTGTATTCTCCTTTCCCCCTTGATTATTGTTAGGTTATTTCCATTTAATGGAAGAATAAAAACTGGAACTAAAAAAAATTCTTCAGGCAGAAACGAATATTTCAATAACATACAATTTATTAACGCCTGTCGTGGGCCCAGAGGCACAAGCGTGCGGACTGTAAAAGCGACAGGTTGTAGGTTCGATTCCTACCCAGGAAATGGAATTTTCATTTCATGAGTTTGATAACAAGGCAAAAGACGGCGTTGAATTCCGCTACCACCACGCCATGGCTCGATCTGGCGGAAAGTGGGGAAACGGAGTGTCTTAACACTAGGTCCCTCTGCCTAAGCTGCCATATGTGGGATACAAAGGAGAAGCCATGCATGCATGTATGTATATGTTATCTAGTTCTAGTCTAGTGAAATCTATATCTAGTGAAAGAGTAACAAAACATCCATAGTCATAAGCTTCCCCATTTATACACTGGAACGGAGTGTCTTTAACACTAGGGTTCCTCTGCCTACCCTGCTATATGTGATGTACAACGTGAAGCATGTATAAGCGTATGCCAAATTTATTTTTTAAATTCTATCCTGAAAGTATGCATTTTTGATTTATTAACTTTAATCACGCTGTTTACGGATATAACATATCCTCATAATAAAAATTTCAATACGGGTGTTACAACTTTTGTTGTTAACATGTGTATAGAAGTTTACACAAAACTTCGCTTCCAAAGTTTATTGTAAAGAATGATCATTTCTTTTTTTTTTTTTTTTTTTTATGGATAACTGATGGCAAACGAGCAATTAGAAGGACCACCTGATGGTAAGTGGTTACCTTCGTTATTGAACATCTACAACACCAGAGGCGTTGCTGTAGATGTGTTGCCAACCCAAAAGGATAGCCAGATGAAAGGGAAAGGACAATGTAGTAGTCCGCTATCGGAACCACTACATTTTGGGGGAAAAAGATGGGTGGATAGGGGAAAACCTGGCTTACATGCCATCGAACCGAACACATCATAAGATATTTGGCGGTTCGTCTTTGACATGATAGTGGTCGTGAGCCAGACGGGAGGACGAACCTCCTACCACCTAAACAAAAAAGAATCTTGTTTTATACAATACTTCGAGAAAGAATCTTGTTTATACAATACTTTTGAAGTATCTGTACTTAAAAATTTTACTTTATATTTATTTTTCCAATAATTATATTTTTAGCTTCACGTTTTTCCCGTGAAGTAGGATACTGACGCCTGTCGTGGCGCAGAGGCACAAGCGCGACTGTAAATGATTCGATTCCCACTTCAGGAAATAAAGTGTAGTATTTTCATTCCGTTCCTCATTTTGTCGCCGAATTAAGGCATTAGGTTATGGTGGATCCAACGCAAAGCTTAGCCTTTGCTGGCCAAACCCAGGAAATGAAAAATACTTCACGAAAATATACGGAATTGTTGTAAGCGAACGGAGTGTCTTAACACTAGGTTCTCAGATTTCACCTACCCTGGGTTACATGGGATGTACAGCGTGAAGTTAGTATTTTAATTTCCTGGGTTTTGGTAACAAGGCAAAAGCGCGGCGTTGAGTTACGCCACCAGTACGCAATGCCTCAATTCGGTTGAAAGCGGGGAATGAAGTGTCTTAACACTGGGTCTCCTCAGGTTCTCCTGGCCTACCCCAAGTTATATGTGGGATACAGTGTGAAGCCATGTATGTGGCCGAGTATGTATGTACGAGTATAATCATTCCTCCGAGTCGAAGGGAGAGAAGGAATCGAACCCACAACCAACGCGTTTACATTCAGACGTTGACCCACCGCACCGATGGCCTCCCATATAATATAATTTAACTTATAAATATAGTATTAAATATTAATTACGAACTCTAAAAACATACGTAGACCAGCTCTAAGCCCTTAAAGCCCTAACATTGAGCTTTCTATGCAAATGATATATATGAAACAAATTTGAAGCTTAAACTATAAAAGTTAGATATTTCCATATGAGTATTACCACATATATTTGTAAATACAGAATAAAAGAATAGGAAATGAATTCGACAATTTTAAAAATGTTTACTCAACTGTGGAATGGCCTACCTGCGGCAGTTTTCCAGGTCGATGAAATGGGTACCTTAAAGCGCGCCTACTCCCACTTCTAAAGGCCGGCAACGCACCTGTAGCTCTCCAGTGTTACACGGGGCCGTGGGCGGCGGGATCACTTACCATCAGGTGACCCGAACGCTCGTTTGCCTTGTCCTTTCCATAAAAAAAAATAATAATAATAATACATACATACATACATACATACATAGCTTCACGCATATGTTAAAATAAAAAAAAATGAAATTTTAATTATAATTATAAAGAACAAAAAACCCGACTGAACCAATTCTTCAAATTTAGGAAGCAAATACAAATAAGCTAAGCTATGAAAGCTAGTTATGTGTTATATATTTGAAATTTGCTAATAAGGTACTTTCATTTGGTACCCCACTGGGTACCCATCAACGATTTTTTTGTTTTTATTCATGACGTAATTGCCTGTAGAGGGCGCCATATTGAATTAAAAGTGACGTCACATATCTAAGAACACTTGGAGTATCATTATCTATCTAACTTCACCTTAATTATATAGTTAGTTCCCTGGGTTTGGAAGATATGAGGTAATAAAGAATATTACAAACATACATGATACGCGCAAAAAACATAACCCTCCTCTGACAGTCGAACGTCATGAACCTAAGAGCTTAGTTAGAATTACGTGCGCAATACTATACTATGACGATATGCCTAAGTTTTGAGACCATCGTAGCGCAGTGTACAACTGTAACTGTAAACACGCTAGTTGTGGATTTGAACTAGGGTTAGGTTTTGGGGAGATAATTTATATTATTTGCTTTAGGTGGTAGGAGGTTCGTCCTCCGACTGGCTCGCGACCACTATCATGTCAAAGACGAACCGCCAAATATCTAATGATGTGTTCCGGTTCGATGGCATGTAAGCCAGAGTTTCCCCTTTCCTACCCATCCTTTCCCCAAAATGTGGTGGTTCTGATAGTGGACTACTACATTGTCCCCCCTTCCATCAGTATCCTCTAGGTTGGCAACGCATCTACAACATCTCTGGTGTTGTAGATGTCTATGGGCGAAGGTAACCACTTACCATCAGGTGGTCCTTCTGCTCGTTTGCCGTCCGTTATCAATAAAAAAAAAAAAAAAAAAAATATTAAATTATATTCATTATCAGTCTCTGGAAAAAATGAAGTGTTGATATTAGTTTATGAGCAAAAGATGATGCTGAGAATGGAAAATGAAATTATTAAGTTCACAGTACATATCTATTTAATAAAATTTTTATTGTATTTTATTTATATTTATTTTTTGTTACAAGTAACAGAAAACACTACATAATTGTTTTGCTACCTTACTCCCTCCCATAGACGTTATAGGTTTGTCTCTTTTTAGTGTAAATTTTTCGTTACTCGTACATCACACAACGATTCTAGAGAAGTTTCACTTCAAAAAATTGTTTCATATTTTAAATTACTGACAAAACCCACTCAAAATCTCAAACAATAAACTAAGTGTCATATCACTACTTTTCCCTAACTAATATAAGCTTTCTATGCAAATATTATTACTGAAACCAAATTCATAAGCTCACGGCACACAGTTGGAAGTTCAGCGTAAATATAACGTAATAAATTCAATAAAAGCTCGCACACAACTTTTCCCATTTGTCTACGATTTGCCCCGACTCGACAATTTGTTATTTATTATTAGCTTTATGTTTTTATAATATTTTAGAATGTTCCATATTTTTTGCTAAATTATATCTATTAAAAAGTTTTTTTTTTAGCTTTACACTGTATCCCACACATAGCTGGGTATAGGCATAGGGAACATGGGAACCTAATGTTAAGACACTCTGTTCTATTAGCATTTCCGTTTCCCACTTTCCACTGAATTGAGGCAGAGCGAGGAAATGAAAATGTTAAATAATTATAATTATAATTTTTTTATATTTTCTTTTGCTTGAGTGGGAATTGTACCCACAACCTGTCGCGCTTACAATCAGACGGTATCCCATTGGGCCATGAAGGGCTCAAAAACTAAATTACACAAAATCTTTATAAATTGTAGTATATATGTTATTCTGATGTATGAGCTATATTACTGTAAAATGTCATCTAGATTTGTTCAGTAGTTTTTGCGTGATAAAGTGACAAACATCCATGCATAAAAAGAGTAGTATCAAAAGAGATACAGGTATATATTTCTACGTATACATTTATTTTCGTTTTCAGATCTCTTTCTGTCAGAGAAATGAAGCATTTAACAGAGTAGAGAGAGTGAAACGACACTTAGTCGGTGTCACTCACGTGTTTTAATAAGACATTAACAGAAACATAGACATTATTGCATTGAGCGGTGAAATTTGACGCCGCGCAGGGTCTCCCTCAAATAGTATTTAGGTATAAACACAGCGTTTAGTTACGTGTGTCTCAACTATAATACAATGCTATGATTATAGAATATTATTTTACCACAAGGCATTGAGTACCAGTCAACATGCAATGCCTCAGTATGGCGGAAAGTGGGGAACTAAAATCTTAAGAGAACGGAGTGGCGCAACAGTAGGTTCTCAGGTTCCCTTTGCCTACCCCCTGCTATGTGCAGGATACAGCGTGAAGCTATAAAAAATTAAAAAACTTCGTTAGCATAAAATTCCTTTCTTTTTTCCGTCTAGAAATCCCAGGAAATCCCTTTTTCAGTGACTCTTTTGACATTTGCCTTTAATGATATAAAAAAAAATAAAGCGACATGCTGTCCTTATCTTACCTATTCAAATAAAATGAAAAGGAAAATATTATTAAAAAATGAAAAATCCCTTAGTAAACGCTTTAAACTTATATAGAAAACATGATACATTTTTCAAAAGTGTACTTTTTTACATTTTTAACGAACCTAGGTCCTTTTTTGTAATCTAAACTGTATGCGTTACTTTTATGGTACTTGTTATAGAAAAAAATGTTTTTGCAATTTATTTCGCTTATACAAATATTGAAAGCACCAAGCGTTATACTAAAGGAATATAAAAATATACGAGATATAAAACCCCAACGTCAGAGACAAGTGGCGTGACAGTTAAAAAAAAGACATTGACATCCTATACCGATTTCCCTAAATATATCGGCTTCCTTAAAAATTACCGGCTTCCACAAATATATATACCGGCTTTCCTAAATATATATCGGCTTTCCTTAATGGACCGGCTTCCCTAACTAAAATTTTCACCCCTCGCCACTGGTAAAGACTATAGTTAAATAACTGAAACATTCCTCTCTCCACTTTCCGCTGATTTAGATACAAATACGGACGGAAACAGAGAACGATATGTCTTGACACTAGGTTCTCTTTGACTACCCTGCTATGCGGAATAAAGCATGAATCTGCAAAACAATTCTAAAACCCATTCTAACTATGCTGTTACCATGAGGGTGGACTATGAAATAATAATCATTTTTTTCTTCAAATTCACGCTTTATGCTGTAATAACAAGATAATGAGGAAAGAAACAAATAAAAAGAGTGTCTTTTTTTAATATTTATTCTGATCACTACGAACACGTGGTCCGTAACTTTTGTCAACATACATACATAGCTTCACGCTGTATCCCGCATATAGCGGGGTAGGCAGAGGGAACCTAGTGTTAAGATACTCCGCTCCCCACTTTTGTCAACTTTCATTATTTTTTCATATCACTTAAATAAGCTTAGAAAATAAGATATTATTTTTCCAAAGAGAGTCCAAGTATTTTAGTTGCCTACTTAATATATTATTATTACTTATTATAACTAATAATACTTAGTATTACTTAACATTAACAAGAGTGTCAAGACTCTCCGTTTTCCATTTACCACCAGAAATTGAAACATTGAATGTTAAGTGGCGTAGCTTTGTCTTATTTATTTTTTATTTGGCCCCACCACCCATGAGGCTTAATTAGACCACCACAATACCACCATAGTACCACAATACAAAAACCCACATAGGAACAATAAAACAGTTTATTTTAAAATTATCTAATTAATTAATTAATAAAAAGACTATTATATATAACTTTTATTATTACATACAAGTACTGCACTCTAATACTTAATAAAAAAAGATTTTTTTTATTTTTTTTAATATGGTACCACAATAGTGATGTGCATGTAGTACTAATGAAACAATTTATATAAAACGGTACATTTCAAATTCATTTGAGTTGGTTTTAATTTAAAGCGCGATGTCGCCCCTTGCGATTTGCCTGGATTACTGCGGAACTCTGCCGCGTGAACTGCTTTTATTTCACGTGGTTCTGTATTTTGTATTTGTTAAATATGTGATACTTTTATTATATTTTAATTTATAAAAAGGATTAAAAATAATAAAAAACACAAAAACATTTCATTTTTTATTTTTTTTCTCGTTTAGAAATATTCTATTTGCGGAACAAAAACACAAAACCGACTTCAAAGAAATTACACCAAAAAGTACTATTATTAACTAACTCGTCAAATTTATCGAAATAAATAAATAAATTTAAATGGGACCACATGCACCAGAAGCACTAACTATCGAAATAATCATCCAAATTGTTTCACTTAGCAGAGAGTTGTGCGGTAACACACAAAAATATAGTGAAACTGACAACCGGAGGAGGTTGTTCTTTTTAAGTCGGTTAGAAAGAAATTTATTCAAAAATTATGACTACTGCGAATAATAACTGTGTTTAAAATTTTTCACTATATACTCTCCGTAAATCTCTCTACTCGTTCTATTTTAAATATATTTTGCAAATGGTTTTCTGCGGAACTCTAAAACGGACGGTTTTATTTCACATGGTTCTGTGGAGACGGGGAATAAATGATACTCTTAGTAGAGATTATAAGTAAATGATTTCGATTTATAATGAGACTAGCTGTGTCCCGCTACTTTGTTTGTTTGAACTATAAAAAAATTTCCCCGTTCTTATAGGAATTTTGACAATCTTCTCTGAATATCTTGTCTTGTTACCAAACCCACTCAGCACGCAATGCCTCAATTCGGCGGAAAGTGGAGAATGAAGTGCTTTAACACTTCCCTCTGCCTACCCTGCTATATGCGAGATACAGCTTGAAGCTCTCTTAGTGTAGTGGAGCACCCTACACTCCAAAAAGAACCTACATACTACGTTTCAACTTTCTATATATTTTACCAGTAGTTTCACTTGTATCTTGTCTAATACTAGCTGTAACCCACGGCTTTGCTCGTGTGGTCAATGGCAGTCCATACTATAAGTGTAAAGTGCGTAAATGCGTTTATTTAAAAGCTTTGATTTTTGTGACAAGCAATCATATCTGCCAAAATATTTTTTAAATATTGTTTTTTGTAATAAAAAGTATCCTATGTTCTTTTTAACCTCTAAGAATATGCGTACAAAGACGCATGATAATCGGTTGAGTCACACTGAGACAAAGCGCAACAAAGAAACTTACATCCACATTTATAATAATAGTATGGTTATATATAGACTGCGGAATATTTTTAAAATGTGAAGTTAGGTAGGTAGGCAGGTAGGCCTACCTACCTAACTTCACGCTTTATCCCTAGTGGGGTAGTCAGAGAGAACCGAGCGCCAAACGCTACGGTCCCTGCCTGTCTTTCGCCTCGTCCACAGCCATTAACCTCTTCTTGCATGCCCTCCGAGGGGTCCTAATGCGTTTTACGTGACCTTCCTCCAGTATCATTGATATTGTGAAAAAAAAATATTAAAAATCTACAATTTCATAATTGTCAGTTTTACCGTCAAACTACGCAACCCTAACCAATTTTTCGCTACAAATTGAAATAATGTAGCATAGGTGTTATGTATGTACATACATACATACAAAATGAATGCAATATCTATAGATATATTAATTTTTACAATCAAACAGAACAAAAGGTCTGCTAGATTAGTTTGTTCTGTTACTGTACAGGATTATAATATACTAGACTTCACGTTCTTTACAATTTTCACGTACTTAGAGAAAATAGTGTTAAGACACTCCGTTCTCCACTTTCCCCCTGAAATCGAGAGGCGGAACTGAACGACGTGTTTCTTCTTACCAGACAGAAAAATAACAATTTATCTTTCTATAGTGGGGATCGAACCTACTACCTCTTCTTTACAATTAGATGCACATTGCACCCAGATATCCCCTATATGCGTAACAATGACGTTTTTTCTTTTTTTTTGAGCTTCACGCGGAGTACACCGCACATAGAAGGGTAGGCATAGGGAACCTGACGACCGACGTGTTAAGACTAAGATTCTTTTTGTATATATGATAGCTAGTGCTTTGGATAAGATCCCATTTAAATATAGTTAAGATCGGATGAGTTGTTTTTGAGTTATTCGTAATAATTGTACATTTTATTTAATGTTATTTTTTTGTTAAATTTTTAATTATTTATCAACAAAAGTTCCCACACAATCATTTCCAATAAACAACCAACAAATGGAAGCTTTCAGACAAATTCAATATATTTACTTTGGTATGATTTAAAAGTTTTAAATCTATTTACATTTTCCATTTCCGCTCGCCGAGAGACAATCGGTCAATGTCGGGGCGATGTATTTGCTATTTCAAACCCTCGGACGACATTCCGATATCTTTTATTTTGTACCAATTTCGCTGTGCTAAAATAAATACTATTATATAATACTGGACTTTTTAGTAAAAAAGAAAACCGACTTCAACTAAAATGCAATTATTACGGATAACTCAAAAACTACTTCTCATATCTTAGTTATATTGCAATGGGACCACATGAGATTTAAAAAAAAAAGAGGCGTCAATATTAGTTCACCCAGTAAAAAGTTATGCGGTGGCATACATAAAAAGTACAGTCGAAACTCGAAGTCGTTTAAAAATGTACTATTTATATAGAAATACCATTGTAGAATCATTGTAAAGACTTCACGTTGTTGGGTCGATTCTCGCCTAATAGAGTTATCATTAAATAATAAAGGATTTTTTTTACCCCAATTTAGGGCAATTAACCGAGCAAAGGCACAAGCGTGCGACTGCAAACGGTTGTGACTGGTTGTGGGCCTGATTTCCACTCCAGGTAATGTAAAAGCTTAGTATTTTCATTTCCTAGGTTTGGTAACAAGGCAAAGCGCGGCGTTGATTTCCGCCATTCAACACTTCTTCAATTCGGCTGAAAGTGGGGAACGGAGTGTCTTAACACTAGGGTCTCACGGTCCCTCTGCCTACCCTATGAGGGATACAGCGTGAAGCTAAAAAAAAATATGTTAAGTAGCGGAACTCAACGCCGCAAACACACATCTGACATTAATTTCAACCCATTATCATACATCTCAAGAGGTCCCAAACCGCGCATAATATCATAAATAGCTACAATTATTCGCTAACAAGAGCACCAACAATGAACGCCACATCGTATTCAACAAACTTTGTCCGTAACAAATGAATGGGAGGATATGAATATGTATTTATTAAATTTTAGGATTTAGTTCCACTAGTAGAGGTCTGCTATATTTTGTAATATTTTTAGCAGTTTCAAGCTTTATTTTTCATACCAGGGTAGGCAGAGAGATCTTAGTGTTCAGTTAGCATGTTATTATTAAAAAAAAAATAGTATTGCCAGAAACACAAATCGTGATTTAGTATTAGGCAAGATCAGGGATTCCAAAAAACAAAATGAAGATATATTTTTTTTTTTTTTTATTCTCATTTAAAGAGCTGAGTCACTTAGGTGACTATGTTGCTCTGGTTAGTATACAATATCATAAATATCTTAAAAACTATATTAGTATTACAATTGGATACATATTATGTACGTTCACTTATATTAAGTTTAACCATATTATAAATTATTTTAGCCAGATCTGAAGTAGGATTTGTAAGATTACAAGCTCCAATAGATTTATCCTCTATTTGTGATAGCAGTGTTTCGCTATGGGAACATTCCATTAAAGTATGGTCCACATCCTCTGGAACGCCACACTCTGCACAGTTAGGAGATGCACCTTTCTTCATTAAAAAACCAAATTTATTTAACGGAATGTGTCCGGAGCGAAGTCTAAATGCCATCACAATATCGTCACGACACAGTCTACATTTATCAATCCAAGAATAATAACAAGGTTGTGGTTGAATTGTTCTGTATATGCCTTTCTCTTTAGATCTCCGATTAAAATATTCCTTCCCAAAATGAAGATACAGATACAAAAAATATTATCGACTATTCACTTTCAGTGGTTAACAAGTATATCTAAGTACAGTCGGTAGGAAGCGAGTGGTGTTAGTGACAAATACGCAGCGGACCGCGAGTCTAATGCCTTGTACTATACAAATAAGGAGGTACAGTTATGAAGGTAACTCATTATAACCTGTTTAAACTAGACAGGCATTTTTATTTAATATGATAGCTAATGCAGATGTGGTCCCATTTAATTTTCGTCAATATTTGACGAGTACATTTTATGTTCATTTCAAGTCGGTTTTTCTTTTTTGTTAAAATCTACAGAAACAAAGTGCGGCGTTGATAGATAGATGCACAAAGGCGGCCTTATCACTAAAAGTGATAAACTGAAGGGATCTACAGATAAAAGCGAGCACATTGCGGTGCAAAAAATATGACAGATATAACTAAATAAATAAATCAACCTAACATACTGTTCGTCCTACATACATACATATATTCCAATATAATAGTAAACATACATGGATGAATACATACATATAATATATACATACAAACATACATAAATATATACATACATATATATATTTCTATAATAAATACACTACATGTGGAGATAGTGTTTCTTGACTCTGTATTTAAATATGTTTATAGACTCGGATTGTCTTATACTACGTGGTAGTGCATTCCATAACTTCACTGCATGGACAGTGAAGTGAAGGACAAAGTGCGGCGTTGAGTTACAATGTCTCGATTTCAGACGCTAATAACATAGTATCATTTAACTGTGAAGTAATGCCTTTCCTTATAGCTTCATGCTGTATCCCGCACATAGCAGGACAGATAGAGGGAACCTAGTGTTTAGACACTCCGTTCTTTTTTTAACATTTCCGTTCCCCACTTCCGTCGAATTGAGGTAATACGTGCTGCGTGACGGAACTCAACGCCGTGCTTTGCTTTGTAACTAGTGCGAGATACTAAATATTATTTAATATTCTATATTTATTTGTCGTGTTTACAACCACACACTGCCTCTACGCCACGACATGCCTCTGTAAAGTAAAAGACTGTCCCATATTTATTATAAAAATTCTTATTTTTTGGCAGACAAAACCAGGTATTTAACTAGTGTAATTTTTAACTATCTATTATACTCGTATTGGAACAGTTTCGGGCATGAAAGTGAAACGTTTGACAAAAGTTCGGCTTACACAGTTATCCCCTCTTTGGAGAGGCTTATCTCATAAAACTCGGGCTATCGTCAGTTTATGTGGTTATATTTTAGTATTATAGAAGTAACAGCTTCAATTCCCGGTCGATGTTTAATTTTTAATTACAACTTTACGCTTATCCTGCATAACAGGGTAGGCAGAGAGAAATTAATATTATGACACTATAGGACACTACGCCCTCCAGTTTGTTCGACATTCTGGTCTAGTGGTGAAACTCAACGCCGTGTCACCTTTCCAAAACGTAAAAATAAAAATAATTTAATAAATTCATTCTCTAGAGTGGAATCGCACACAAAACCAATCGTGTTGACAGCTGTTGTTCCACTGCGCTACGACGGCTTTTAAGTATATAATGTCAAATTAATTATGAATAACCCAAAACTACTCGCTGAAGAAGTTATCATATATAAGAAAAATCATCAAAATTGATTGACCCAAAATAAAATATGCGGCAACACACATAAATGATAGTCAAAAAAAGACAAAGCGTTGGATTCCGCCCTTCAACACGTAAATGTCTAGATTTCTAAATGTCTAAAATGAATGGAAAACGGAGTGTCTTGACACTATGTTCTTTCTGAATATGCAGAAAACGCGTATAAAAATGACTAAAATGACTAAAATGTCGTGGTGCAGAGGAATAAGCGTGCGAATGTAAACCCGATAGGTTGTAGGTCTCTCAATCCAGGAAATGAAAATATTAAATAATAGTTATTGTTTTCATCCCTCACTCTGGTGATGTAAGGCAAAGCGCGGCGTTGTGCTCCTCAGTGCGCGGACAATGCCCGATACGGCGGAAGGCGTAAACGGACATGCGTTAAAAGAGAACGGAGTGTCTTAACACTAGGTTCCTCAGGTTTCTGTATCTACCCTGCTATGTGCGGAATACAAAGGTGAAGCTATAAAAAAAAAAAAAGTAAAAAATGACATGAAATTTAGTTTGTTAAAGACCAAGGAAACCTTTTTAAGGGTAATTTCTATTGACGCGCCCCGAACAAAACATTTACGGTGGGACGTGATGCGATCAAACTGACGCCATCTTGCTTTTTATGACATTTAGTTTTTTTTTTTTTTTTTTGTCAATTTTGTATTGGCAATGACTGTACTTTTTTGGCTTCTTGATTAAAATAAGTCTGTAATGTCTTTATGTGGGCTGAAAGAAGTTTTTTGAAGAATTTAACTCTGTTTTAAACAACTACTTAATTCACTCATTATTTTTTTTTGTCGCGGCGCAGTGGAACAGCGTCTGATTGTAAACGCAGTTAGGTTTAGGTTTGAATCCCACTCCGAGAATTGATTATATTTAAACTATTTTCATTTTCTGCTCTGGTATTTTTTTTCTATGTAAAGGACAAGGCAAACGAACGTTCACCCCGTGTAACACCAGAGGATCTACAGGTGAGACTACAGGTGAGTAGACATCTACAGGTGAGTTCCGCCATGTAACACGCAATGTGTTGAGTTCGGGCGGAAAGCGGTCAACGGAGTGTCTTGACACTAGATTCACTTTGACGCGGAATAAGGCCTGAAACTGCTTTTCTTTCATACTTCATCCAGCTTAGCAGGATAATCAGAGAGTTTGTTATTAAATTAATAAAATAAATGTTACACACACTATCATAGATTGACATCCATGTTTATACAAAGTGACATATACGTCACTACGCAATGCGTGATTAACGCATTTACGGGGACACTAGTACAGGTAAATAGCGGAGCTTAACGCCACGTTTCACGTATTTTACAATATATAGTGTATAAATTAATTTTCTATTATAATATACTCGTACAGGCTTTGTAGCCTTTATCTCTATTACCAATTATTTTGCAATAACACGGCGAGCTAACGTAATTATTACTTTAAATTGAACGTGAAATATTCTCAACGAATTTTTGTGTTTTATCTTTATCCTGATAATATTTAATGGTAGAGGTAATGTATTGATGTTGTTATTTAATATGTACGTGAGTGACGGTTGTCAGTTCGATTCCCAATCGTTTGATTTTTCTGGTTAAAGTGGGGCATTGAGTTCCGCCATTCAGCACGCAATGCCTCAATTTGGCGGGAAGCGGGAAAAAAAAATGTTAAAAGAGAATGTAGTCTTTTAGCACTAGGCTTTTAGATGCCCTCTGTTTAACGTGATATGTTAACGGATACAGCGTGAAGAGAAAAAAATAAAAAATATGTAATTTTTGTGGTTAGTTTGGGTTCTCTCTGTATACCCTGCTATGCGGAATAAAGCATGAAGCTAAGGTTTTGCCATTTTGTATTTTATATCTTCAGCGTCACGCTATTTTCCGCATTAAGAGGTAGGCAAGAAAAGTTTTAATGCCAAAACACTCCATTATCCGACACATCGTGTCTTAAGCGGAACTCAACATCGCATTTTCTTCACCAGATCAAAGAAACAAAAATAAATGTATTCATTCCCTCAAGTGGGAATCGAACCCACAAGTTTTACGGATTTTAAATGAAATATTAAACTAACAATTTAAAATGTTATACCCACAGATGAAATACACATACATAATATTATTACTGGCAGTTCTCACACCGTTTTCAACCCCACAGGAAAGGCCTGTATTTCGATACTTACTGCCTCCTCAGCCCGACTCCTGTAAATGGTGTAACATGCGGCCACATAATGATAGAGTGGAGAGAGACAGAGAGAGAGTTATGCCAAGGGTTGTTGATTTATTCGATTTACCGGTTTTTGCTAATTTAATTAAAAAGAAACAAACGAATAGAGATATTATTAAAGATATTATGGATCAACTGAACTGAAGTGATTGCCTTTGTTTTTTTTATTTTTTTTTAGTATTATTATTTATTTTCAGTGTACAATATATTTTTTTTATTACTACTAGTGGCTACAATGTTGTAATGAAAAAAATTTAATAAATGTTTTATACGATAATATTTTTTATACTTTTATATTTCCACACATCTACCTTGTATTAACAGAGGTAGGCAGAAGAAATCAGATAGGGAGACATGAACTTTTTTCATTTAGGCCACAAAAAAGTTATGTATGTATTTTCATTTTTATCTTCCGTAGTTCAAAGTTTATTTAAGTTTATTTTAGTTTATATAAAGTCCCTTTCCCGTTGATAATTCGGAACATCGTCTGTTAGTGCTCCCCTACACTACCCAAGGAAACTACATGCCAAATTATAACTCCCTTCGCCCAGTATATTGGCTGTGCGTTTTCTTTCATTCACTGGAATAGTTTCATATATGTACATACTACAGGGCTCTGGCTGTTTGTTAAAATAAATAACATTTCTGTGGATCACCGCACAATGCGCATAGCTATAATACATAAAAGTCACTTGCCTAATCGAGTAAAAATTGAACCTGTCATACCATAGTACGACACTTCTCAAGTGAGCCACAAGATCGGAAGTGTCATAAATATTAATACAGTACTAAAAATGAAAAAAATATGAATCAAAAAAGACAAAGCGCAGCGTTAAACGCCACTGAACGCGTAATGTCCCGTTTGGACGAAAAGTGGAGGACTGAGTGTCTTCACACTAGGTTCTCTTTACCCTGATTTAAAAAAGGTGTGCAATTATAATATAAAATCAATTAACTATTTATTTCCTTTTTGACATAAAAATATAATTACAAATAACTATTAAATAGGAAACCGAACGTAAATACAAAGGAATATAATGCTTTTATTCAATTTAAAAAATGTCATACATATATTTTTACTCATTATTATTTTTATATTACAATCAAGCAATGGCTTGAAACTTATAGATTTTTCCAAAACACATGAAGATAATGAGTCCTTTTTAAGAAATACTATAAAAGCTGTACCGGAAATAGTGAAACTTAGCAATGAAGAGGTTATGGGTGGTGGTGAGAGGAAAGTGTTGGTAAAAACATTAGTGCCACATAAGAAACCGTTTTTAATAGAATATGATGCAAAATTAAACTCATTGTACATACCATTAGTACGAATACACAAAAAGATAACTGAGAAAATCCCAAAAATAACTAATTTTGCTAAAAAACCGCCAAAATTTTATAAAGAAAAGAAGTTACTAGAACATTATAAAATACCAAGAAGTTATTACAATAAAAAATATCAAAAGAAAATCGACGATCTATCTAAAAAACTGGAGAATCGTATGGAAATGATAAAAAATTATAACTCTTTGGTAAATTTACTGAAAGATATGCTGAGGAGTCCTCAGAAGTCTGGTGAGGTGGACGATCCTTTGGGCCCTGGAAAAGGCGCATTCGGGGAGGAAGAATCTATGGAATCTGAGAAACCTAAGATGGGGATGCCTCATTACCCGCCTTGGAACTATTGGACGGTAGTAACATATTCTTTTTTTTTACGTAAAAAGTATGAGGACCTTCCACAGGGCATGTATGAAGTTAATTACTGTGGACGAGGCGAAAGAGGTCTGCAGGGACCGTAGCGCCGTAGTCGTAGTCGGCGCTCCGTTCTCTCGGACTATCCCGCTAGGGATAAAGCGTGACGCTAAGTAATGACATATTCATATTTACCTCAGAATTCAAGAAATGGAATTTTAATAGAACTACCAACAAAGAAAACTAATAAAAGCACAAAGGCAGTCTGTAGCGCGTAAAAAATCAAACGTAAAAAGAACATATTCATATATTTTTTCTTGAGGTTTTTCGAAACCACAACCAATTATGTTTATAGTCCGACGCTGTCCCACTGTGGCCTCAATTTTTTTATGCTTTTAAAGCTTACATAAGTAAAGCAAAAAAAGTAACTTCACGCAATAACCCGCATAGGCAAACGCAGGCCGCATGGTAAGCAGACAGAATCTACTGTCAAGACACTCCGTTCTCCAAGTTCCGCCTTAAATCGATATTGACTGTTGAGTAGCGGAAATCAACGCAGGGCTTTGCCTTACCAAAGAGAAGAAAAAATATATATAGCAGACAGAATCTACTGTCAAGACACTCTGTTCCCCACTTTCCGCCGAATTGAGGAACTCAACGCCTCGCTTTGCCTTGTTATCAAACCCAGGAAATAAAAAAAATCATTCCTGGAGTGGGAACCGACCCCACAACCTGTCGCGCTTACAGTCGTACGACATACAACCCCGAATGGAAATCAAACCCACACCGTGTCCACAGCCAAATGCATCTGCGCCACGAGTACCTACTAATTACTAATTAATTAGTAATCTTTTACATAATATTATTTATTTTTTTAACTTCACGCTGTAACCCGCATATAGCAGGGTAGGCAGAGGGAACTAGAGAACCTAGTGTTAAGACTTACACTCCGTTCTCTTCCAACAATTCCGTTCCCCACTTTCCGCCGAATTGATGTATTGCGTGTTGAGTGGCGGAACTCAACGCCGCGCTTTGCCTTGTTACCAAACCCAAGAAATGAAAATTTTACATTTCCTGGAGTGGGAATTGAACCCACAACCTGTCGCGTTTACCTGTTGGCGTTAACAGGTCTTTCTTTTATTCCAGTACAAAAAAACAATCCACCAAGACATTTGTCCGGGGAATCAAATAAAAATAGGCAATATGTGTATATGGGTGCCGCCACATTAAAATACTTATAAAAATATTTCATTTTTTTCTTTTAAATTATAAGAAACTCCTTAACATTCCACGCCTACATATATACATGTATATTCGTGGAATTATTATAGAATATAAATTCCACGCCTGATAAGTAGACATGGCAATAGTATATATGTATAAATATTATGTTTTTAAAATTATTAAAATATTCTTTTTAAGAAATGAAACACCAATAAATATAAATCAATTATTTATTTGAAACTACAAAATATACAAAGCATTGAGTTTTACAATAATATATATTATATATTTCACGAGTTATTATTATTAACAATACGAAAAAAAAAATTATCGTCACCAAGCTAAAAAATGAAAAATTAAAATACATATTTTTTTAATTTAAGCATTACTGAGTTGTGGCGAAGCGTAAAAATTTTATAAGGATAAGCCGGTATATATCTAACCCGGTATATATAGATAAGCCCATATATACACATAGGTAAGCCGGTATATATAGATCCGACCTGAACGAAAATGTTATACAAATTCATGGTATTTTAACGATCTTTTTGGTAATTCCGTCATAAATTTATTGTAATTTACAAATGGTAAGCCGATGGGAATCGTGTTATATGGACGCTTCGCTATTGCTCAGTTTTTTAGCTATTTTATTTTTTAATTAAAAAAATAAAAAAGAGTTTCCACAGATAATATATATATAAATAATCTTAATATAGGTAAATATATATTTTTTAAATAAAAACATTATATTTACTATAAATGCCAAAAGAGAGCAAATTAATGGCACAGCCTTTGTATAAGAGATTGTTTGAGAGTGGAATGTTTAAAAAAATAATTAAAATTATTAAAAAAATGAGAATTACATTCGACATTTAAGCTTAAAAAATATATAGTATCTATATAGATATTATTAATATTTTTCCAAATAAAAAAAAAGTGTAACTTTAAGAACTACATACATTTGCTTTATTATACTCTATCAATTAAAAAAAAATAATGATTGACAATTAATATTTTTAATCTGTATTTATATTAAATTTATTTCAACTACTTTAAATTATTTTTAAAATTTTATAAGAACAAACACATTTACTATTATTTAATTTAAAAAAACACGATATGTTTTAATATATCATAAAGAAATGTCTATATTAATATTTTTCTATGATTTTTTTTTCATTAGTTACTCAAATTCATATGAATGTAAATATTTAAACTATACTAACAAATAGTTATCTAACGTAGTGACGCAGATGAAGCCATAAATAACTTGTCTTTCCATGCTTCCTCTTTCCTCTCACCCTCTGAAAGTGATTAATTACACGATGAGTGAACTGAAAATTAAATTACAATAAAAAAAATAATTATAATAAATGAAAAGATATATTTTTTTATATTTTTATCCCCCCTTTAAACCATTTGCCCCACTTTCCTGTTCCCCCCTTTTTCCCCTAACATATCTTTCAACTCTACCCTCATATTATCTTTAGTACCTTTTATTTCCTCCTGAGCTCTCTTACTCACATTCGTTCCCCCTTGTTTTGTTATTTATTTCCCCCTCATTTCCAACTCCCACTGATTCATCCCTAACCTATTTCCCCATTCTCTTTACCCATCTACTTTCTATTCCCCGAGCCCACTAACCCTTGCTCTTTCCCTCACATGTCCTCCTCCGCTATTTCATTTCCTCCTCACTCACATTTTCCCTACACCTTCATACCCAACTACTGTTTCGTTCTCCCCTAGCCCATCCTTGCCCCTGTCTGTCTGTCTACTCCTTCTATTTTCTTTACCCTATCCTCTACCCTTAAAAGCCCTCATAACCCCGCTCTTTACAAGCGCTAACCTGGTCATAAATTTACAAAACAATTGACTAAAAAAAAAGTAATCAGTCTGGTGAGTAGATCTCTACCATAGTCTTAAGATAGGCCAATTAAAGTTCTATTTAAGTAATGTATGTATTATAAAAGAAACAAAAGGCACGGGCAAGCAAGTGAGCCCTTGGATGTAATTTAACTCATAAAAACCCCGCTCTTTGTCCTCTCGCTATTTGTCACCCCTTACCCTCCTCCCCTCCCCTCCCCCTCCCCCACTCACCTCTCCCCTCTACATGAGCACATAGGTAGGCGCGGCCTGCACCCCGCAGTTGTCCTCTTGGCCGCCATCAGCACGTACCCGTCGTTCCCCACATGTTAGACCATGAGTTCTTTAATGAGCCAGTATTTAGATCCGTTTAGGACTCCATAGCGACTGCTAGGGACCGTGTGGTCGAGTTGATCCACTTCGTTTTTGCTAAAATTACATTATTATGTGTTAACTTCTCGTGTTTCAGACGTGAATATGGATAAGTCGACTTGAATATACTTTATATTAAAAGGGTAGTTAAGATTGCTTTATTTAAAGGATAAATTAGAAAAATCTTTAAGAATTTCAAATTCAAACATTTCCAGTTAAAATTCATCATCTCATATTTTTAATGCCTGTGGTGGCGCAGAGGCACAAGCGCGCGACTATAAACGCGACGGTTGTGGGTTCAATTTCCACCTAGGAAATGGAATCTTCATTTCGGGTTTGGTAACAAGACAAAGCGCGGCGGTGAGTTCCGCAACTCAGCAATGCAATGCTTCACTCCGGCGGTAAGGGGGAACGGAGTGTCTTAACACAATACCACAGACAACGAAAACATTTTTAATATATATTATTTTGAATTTTGAATATTTATTAATTGATAACAGTAAATAAAATAGCTCTCAAACGATTGTTCTTAGAAATAATCTTTGGGTAAATAGAAAATTGTAAAAATCTCTCTACAGAGATGTGCTAACAACAAAAATAAGTTGTATCAAGTATTATAAGCACCTGATAGCCGGATATAGAACGTATGGCGCTGTAGTCAGAGCGCTTGAACGGTTTCCAAGAGGCGCGGGTTCGAGTCCCGGTGCATTCAAATTTTTACGTTTAACGTTTTCTAAATATTACTTAATACATATATTATTACAATAAAAACTTACCACTTAGGTTCATAATACACGCCATTTGAGTAGAAACTGAAACTCTTATGAGAAGCGTCAATGGCGACCGATATGGGACCGTGTTTGAATATTGCCAACTGTAAATAAAAACAATATAATAAAAAAAATACGCCTATCGTGGCGCAAAGACACAAGCGTACGACTGTAAACGCGACAGGTTGTGGATTCGATTCCCATTCCAGGAAATAGAATTTTTCATTTCCTGGGTGCGGTAACAAGGCAAAACGCGGCGTTGAGTTCCGCCACTCAGCACGCAATGTTTCAATTCGTCGGAAAGTGGGGAACGGAGTGTCTTAACACTAGGTTTTCTCTGCCTACCCTGCTATATGCGGGATACAGCGTGAAGCTATTTATGTATGGAAATAAAAATAAATTATTTTTCATACATTAATAAGCCTATCGTGGCGCAGTGGGGCATCATCTAACTGTAAACGTATTTGGTTTGGGTCGGTTGGTGTGGGTTCGATTACATCCAAGGACAAGATTGTTATTATTTTGTTTGTTTCGCTTTTCTTTATTTATAATACAAATCCACCCACGCATAAGAGACCATTGTAGCGCAGTGGTCACAGCGTCTGACTGTAAAAGCAATTGGTTGTGACTTCAATTCCCACTTGGGACATTAAATATTCAACTATTTTCATTTTCTACTCTAAAAAAACCACTTAACGCAAAATATCTTAAATTCTCGAAATAATACAAGGAGTGTCTGAACACTATAATCTCTCTGACTACCCTACTATATGGCATAAAGCCAAATAATTCTTTATACTTACTTTCAAAGCATTTTCGTTCTTAGCAGTAACATTGACCCAACCTTTGATTGACGTCACAAGTGTCACGTTGTCCACGTGACAGTAGCCGTCCTGGGAAAGAAAAAAAAAATTATTATTTCTATACTAAAAAAAGGATGTAAAAAAAAATTAAATGCCTCAATCCAGCGGAAAGTAGATAACGGAGTGTCTTAACACTAGGTTCTCGAGTTCTCTCTGCCTACCCTGCTATGTGCAGGATACAGCGTGCTATAAAAAATATATAAACCTGATAGCGAACACATAAGAGATAGATTTATCGAATTTGGTGCAGCCGTTTGGAAGTTAATCGCGTATAAATATTTCGGTGATTTATTTTTAGTAGTGTCCCCGTTGACGCGCTAACAACGCGTTGCCTAGCAACGTACATGTCACTTTATATAAACATACATATCGAACCATGGTAGTATGTGTAACATTATTTTTTTTTCATTTAATATATTTTTACGCAAAAAGATATTATCATTCTGCACTCTTCTATATAAACTATAAGTGTGCCAAGTTTCATGCTCCTCCGTCATTCTTCACGCTGTATCCCGCATATAGCAGGGTAGGCAGAGGGAACCTGAGGACCTAGTGTTAAGACACTCCATTCTCTTTCAACACTTCCGTTCCCCACTTTCCGCCGAATTGAGGCATTGCGTGTTGAGTGGCGGAACACAACGCCGCGCTTTGCCTTGTTACCAAACCCAAGAAATGAAAATACTAAATTTTACATTTCCTGGAGTGGGAATAGAACCCACAACCTGTCGCGTTTACAGTCGCACGCTTGTGCCTTTGCGCCACGACAGGCATGTTCGTAAAAGGGGGTAAAGCTTTTGCTTCACATATTGATAAATAGATTTTTATAGAAGAAAATACCTGTCCCAAATAACCCCCATAGTCCTCCTCAGTAGGTAAGCCATGCTTCATTATCCACTGGTACGCACGATAGTCTTCCCCACCATCGCAGCCATTATTACCGAAACTGGAAAAAAAAGTACTATTATATAATTTTTAAAGCATTATCACAATTTTTTCTCGCTTATCAGAATAACAAAAAATATGTTTTTATAACACAATTAAAGACATTGGGTTATTATAATAAAAATTATTAATACCAATATTAAATTCTTTATTTTCAGAATAAAAAAAAAATTCAAAAATACCCACTATATTTACCAACACCAAATTGAGACTTTAAAATTAAAAAACTACATTCACATTCATATACAAAATAAATTAAAAAAATTATATTCTACAATACTATAACACCTGTCGTGGCGCAGAGGCACAAGTGGAAATGGAACTTTTATTTCCTGGGTTTGGTAACAAGGCAAAGCGCGGCGTTGAGTTCCGCCACTCAGCACGCAATACCTCAATTCGGCGGTAAGTGGGGAACGGAGTGTCTTAACACTAGGTTCCCTCTGCCTACCCTGCTATATGCGGGATACAGCGTGAAGCTAAGTACAATACTATAAATTACAATAAAAGCGTATATGATTTCAATAGATTGCTTAAAAAACATCCCACGCTTATATAAAAATATTTTTACTTTTTAAAAAAAAATTTCACAAATGTGTTTTTTTAAATGATTATTTATTTTTCTTCTTTTTTTTAAATTTCCAGATTTTCCCCTTTCCCACCCATCCTTTCCCCAAAATGTGGTGGTTCTGATAGTGGACTACTACATTGTCCCCTCTTCCATCAGTATCCTCTAGGTTGGCAACGCATCTACAACATCTCTGGTGTTGTAGATGTCTATGGGCGAAGGTAACCACTTACCATCAGGTGGTCCTTCTGCTCGTTTGCCGTCCGTTATCCATAAAAAAAAAAAAAAAAAATATTTCATTCTATTGTCATCAATCTTTAAAAACAGAAAAAAAAAAATCTAATATTACAATCAATTAAAACTACATTCAAAATTTCCATTACATACATACATAACAACTAAAAGCATGTTAAAGAAAAAGAACTCCCTACCCCCAGGAACAATCGACAAGCGCTTGCTGACTCAATCGAACCAAGTGCCCTCCATTGTGCAGGAAGAGAGCGCCTTCCACTGCGCCTACGGTACCGAACGACCAGCATGAACCGCATACTGATTGATCTGAGGGGAAATTAATTAAATTTTTAAAAAATATTGAAAAAAAGCTGTATCCCGCATATAGCAGGGTAGACAGAGGGAACCTGAGAACCTAGTGTTAAGACACTATGTTCTCTTTTAACATTTACGTTCCCCACTTTCCGTAGATTTCAGGCATTGCGTATTGAGTGGCGGAACTTAACGCCGCACTTTGCCTTTATTACTAAAACGATGAAAATACTAAATATTATAATATTTAGTGCAATTTTTTCACTGTACTATCATTTAATACCCATATATACAATCCACCCAGTTTGTACGAAAATATGTTTTTTTTTTTTAGTTTAACGCTGTATCCTGCACAAAGCAGAGTAGACAGAGGGAACCAGAGAGCCTAGTGTTAGAACATTCCGTTCTTTTTTAAAATTTCCAGTCACAAATATGTATTCCGCCATTTTGTAGCGGCGACCATCTTGATCAATCATTGGTCTTTATCTCATTATAAGAACTTTTGAAACATTTATCTTGCTTTTCCGTTTTAAGCTAAAACATTCTTTTTTCTACATCATTACATCCAATTTCGAGACATTAAATGTGGAATGGCAGAACTTAACGCCTCGCTTTATCTTACCAGAATTTAAATATATTTCTCAAGTGGGAATCGAACCCACTTCTACTGTGTTCAGTCAGGTATAATTAATTAATAAATAAACAAAAAAAATACCTTTAACTGGAGTAACAGCTCCAAATAGCCTCCAGTCATATTCAGGAGGTAATTTAACACTCATTTCTTCCAACATGGCGTCGCTATAGGGGAAAGGAAGACCTGTCGGCAGATATATATGTATGTTTATTATTTATTTTTATTATTAAATCGTTTTACTTAATAAATTAATTTTATCAATTCAAAACCTACTTATCAGATTTTAATCAAATTAAAATAAAATCATATCATAAGGATTTTGTTTGGTGGTAGGAGGTTCGTCCTCCGTCTGGCTCGCGACCACTATCATGTCAAAGACGAACCGCCAAATATCTTATGATGTGTTCCGGTTCGATGGCATGTAAGCCAGGTTTTCCCATTCCCACCCATCCTTTCCCCAAAATGTGGTGGTTCCGAGAACGGAATACTACA
>JAKGSA010000658.1:213412-268400 GCA_033558755.1 Philaethria dido
TGTTCAAATGTTTATATGATTTCCAAAAATGGTATCCCAATTATTGTGTTTGTTTATTTCATTGTTACTAAGTTATGATTACAGGAAGACGGTATACTTCAGCTGTATCTTGTGAATTTTGTTTCTTATGTCAAATGTGATAAAAATGTAGTAAATATAGCCAAACAACAATACATGACATTTTCACTTCCTTTAATTAAGAGATGTTTCATTTTGAAGCAGATATATATATTTATTTAGAGATGCAACTACACACCACTCTTTTTGAAACCAAATCAAACAACCATTTATATATTAATATTTCCTAATATTCATTTATTTATTTTTTTCACATAATTAAAACCACTGCAGCATAATTTAGACGCGTCTAAGTTAGAAAATAAGATTGTTACGTATTTAGAGGCAGACCTCGTGAATATATTACATTAACAACGTAAAGTGCCATTAATCAACCAATATTTCGTAACAAATACTTACTAAAAAGTTATCTTACACCAAATCCTTACATTTCTCAAAAAACACTACTAAAACAAAAACAATATAAACTTAAAAAAAGCAAACAAACATTACTATGCTATGCACTAGCTATCATATAAAAAAGGACTCATCAAAATTGGTACACCCAGTAAAAATTTATGCAGTAACATTTATAAAAAAACAAATTGAAATGAGAACCTTCTTTTTATAAAAAAAATGGTTAATAAATCAAGAAAAATAAACTCTTTCACATAGAAAAGTATTTAAATAACAGTATATACATACATAGCTTCATGCTGTATCCCGCATATAGCAGGGTAGACAGAGGGAACCTAGTGTTGAGACACTCCGTTCCCCACTTTCCACCAGATTGAGGCATTGCGTGCCGAGTGCCAAAACTCAACGCCGCACTCAACACACACAATTTCCTAGAGTGGGAATCGAACCCACAACCTGTCGCTTTTACAGTCACACGCTTGTGCCATTGCGCCACGACAGGCGTTCTAAGAGTATATTTTTATTGTTATACATCTAGAGATAAAAATATTAAATTTATGAATGCCTGACTCGAAAAGTATGCATTTTTGATTTACCAACATTTTAGTTAGGTCTAGTCTTAAAAAAATAGAACCTAACCATGATTAGGTCCAGAGTAACGTCTTCCACGGAGAGCGGAGAGCTCATCCTCTGTGCGGTCGGCGAGATGGTTCACTGACACTGTAAAGCCGCGACGAGCTCGGTTGTTTGAATGGATAAATCTTAAAAAAAATAAAAATATACATATATAATAAAAATATAAGTATAGAAAGAACTATTTATATATCGCCTGTAAACGCGACAGGTTGTGGGTTCGATTCCCACTCCAGGAAATGGAATTTTTCATTTCCTGGGTTTGGTGACAAGGCAAAGCGCGGCGTTGAGTTCCGCCACTCAGCACGCAATAACTCTATTCGGCGAAAAGTGGGGACCGGCAATGTTGAAAGAGAATGGAGTGTCTTAACACGTCGGTTCTCAGGTTCCCTCTGCCTACCCCGCTATATGCGGGATACAGCGTGAAGTTACAAAAAGAACTATTTTTTTAATCTGCTGACGTGTCTGAACACAATGACTACGAGTTCAAATTTCTTAGCAAAAAGTTCAAATTTTTATATATATGAAATAAAACTCATATATTTTAAGGAAATGTTTCTTAAAAAAGTTAAAAAAGTTGGTGGATAATAAATAAATGAATGCCAGAATGAATGAAGGTGGACCTTACCTTGATTCTGCCTAAAGATATTAATCCTCTTTTCATGTTCAATATCAGACAGTATTGCTTGTTGTGTTTCATTTTTGAATCTGTAAAAAGTAGAAAAAACATATATTCATCATTGTTTTTAGTAGTTTTAGTGGCGGAACTCAACCTCATCTTAGGGGAGGGAAAAAGAAAATATTTAAATATAATTATTCCTTCAGTGGGGAATCGAACCACAAAACTATTAAAAATAAATTTTACAGCTGTATGAGTTGGAGCTTTTGGGTTTTTCGTTTGACTTTATGTGTGTTGCTACTATCTGTGGACTTCCTCTGTCACTACCATTTTGTTGCTGTACAGAATTAATCCAGGTAAAAATGTAGTTTAAAGGCATATCTTGTTTTCTTTCTCTTCCGTCTAACAACAACTTCCATAAACAGTCCAGCAAGTAACTGCACTGCGATGTTCATATTTGAGATAGTGGCAAAGGGCGACAGTTATGGGTTCGATTCCTAAAAGCTTATAATTGTATTTAAATTACGTTTCTTTATTAAAAGGTTTTACCTATCAAATTCGCTTTTTCCACATGACTATCATGAGTGGATGGACAAATTCTTTCATAGGGTTAAATGTGGCAAAAATGTTTAGATCCTGGTCAGGGAAGGAAGTACATTTTGAAAACTGCAACAAAATAACCACCAATATATTGTATGTTAAGGAAAAACTTTGGATCCCTTCTGTAGATGATATATACTATATGTGGCAGTGGCGAGGGGTGAAAATTTTAAGTAAGGCAAGAGCCGTAAGTCTCGTGAGGAAGCAGAATATATTTATAGGAAGCCGGTATCATATATAGGAAAGCCGGTAATTTTAGAGAAGCCGATATGTTTATGAAATCGATATAGGATATCCAAGGTATTTTGTAATTTGACTATATTATTTTGGCGATGACATTTTTTTTAGGTCTCTATAAGGAATGTCAGAGCTTGTTTTTGCAATTTTAAGCCCAATATTTTCTTGGTGACCTTTTTTTTAGCTCTCACACCTTATTTGACTTTGTTTTTGAATTCCCACATTTTCTGGCGATTTTTTAGGTCTCACACTTGTACTTTAAAGAAGTTAGACAGGCCGGTGAAATCGAGAGTTGTATGGACGCCTCGCCACTGCTATATAAGACAGAGGAGTATAATTGGCATAAATAATTATATTTATGCCAATTATGCACTCCATGTCCAACAGGACATGGAGAAAAATCAAGAAAACAATATTTTTATGATAATGAGTAAAATTAATTAAATAAATACACGAACGTGAATTCAACACATCAATGGAACTCCTTCTAATAGATACTTATAGTTATACAAGCCAGCCAAATAACAAAAAGTTTTTATAGAATTGGCATCTGTAGACACATGAGCAACATGTTAGGTGGTAGGAGGTTCGTCTCCGTCTGGCTCGCGACCACTATCGTAAGCCAAGAACAAAGACCATAAATATCTTATGATGTGTTCCGGTTCGATGGCATGTAAGCCAGATTTTCCCCTTTACCACCATCCCCTTTCCCACAAATGTGGTGGTTCTGATAGTGGTCTACTACATTGTCCCCCTTCCATCAGTGATCACTCTAGGTTGGCAACACATCTACAACATCTCTGTGGTGTTGTGGAGTAATCTATGAGCGAAGGTAACCACTTACCATCAGGTGGTCACTTCTGCTCGTTTGCCGTCCGTTATCAATAAAAAAAAAAAAATAGAGCTATGTTACGCCGTTTCAAATATAGACCCGTTTAGGAGAGATTTTTGCGTCAAAGAGTAACAAGCATCCATCGCCATAAGCTACATCATTTGCCTTTATATAAAAGGACTTTCAATGAAGGCGCAGGAGTGTGAGGAAGCGTCTGACTATGAACACAAAGAGATCGGTTTGGGATTCCCACACGTATAATAAAAAAAAGTTTAATTTTCCGCTATATTCGCTCCCGAATACTCGCAAAAGAAAGCACGTAGTGTCTTGACACTAATCAACCCCTCTACCTACTATGAGGAATAAAGTTGCCAAAAATAATAATTACCTGGGTCCACTTTAAAACATTTTCGTCAATATCATCCACATTGTAGTCCCTATAGTCTATGTAATAGTGGTCGTGAGTGGGAACCTAGTAGCGAGTTGAAACCCTTCATTTCATACCTTAAAAAGAAATATATATGAATAAATATAAGAAATATAAATAATAATTGAATCGATGAGTGAAAACAGCGTAAGTCACAAAAGTACAAATTAGTAATCGATCTAAACTAGCTTCCGAAGGCAAGATGGGTGTTGCTTCTCTCCCTCCTGCAAAATTTGAAAATCGGACTTACGTTGTTTCTGCATTCACCAATTCAATAATTAATGTAGCAATTTTCTCGGTAGAAAGGATAAAAAAGAAATAATTTTAGAAAGCATACTAAAAACATGACAAACAGAAGCGGGACTCGAACCTGTTGCCTCTAAAAAACCTTCCTAAACACTGTATAATATCAGATATATTATTAAAAGAATAGCATTCTGTGTTGCTAAACGATTGTTCCTACAAATAATCTCAAAAAAAAATATAACAATCTCTCTACAGAGAGTGCTAATAAAAAATAAGTTGCAACAAGGGTATAGGTATTTCTGACGCAAGCTCGATAGCTTAGCGGTCAGGAAGCGCTTGGATGGTTTCCAGAGGCGCGGGTTCGAGGTCCGCTTCGTTCAAATTTATAATCATATGTCGCCATTTATTCGGCGGAACCCAACGTCACATTTTATCCTGCTATAAAAACACTTATCAACATAAGCATACATCTAAAACTGCTAAAAAACAGACATATAATATTAAAAAGAAATAATCACACTGACAAAATTATTTTAAATTTAACTTTGCAAAACTACATGACAAATAACCTACAACCAGCCCAGTAAAAATAAATTTAAAAAAGCTTAATAAACAAGGCGCTCAAACTCAAAACGTAGTCAAAAAATAACACAATTAAAAAAAAAGAACAAAATATAAAAAAAAACCACCAACCTGACAGGAATAGCAGCAGCATCGCGCCGAAACTCTTCTTATATGCTTCACGCCCCCATAGTGTATTTATTCACTTTATCACTATATTCATGACCATACGCCATTTTGATGTTTGAATCTTTGCATTGTTTCTGTGCCTGAAATTATATTGAAAGCTTTTTATAAAAAGCTCTTTAACCGACTGTCTCTTACAGTGTGGAGGTTGAGGTCAGTCCATTAGTGAGTTAGTTGATTGGTTTAGTTAGTTAGTTAGTCAGTACTCTCCCAGATCAGTTATTCAGAGTTTTTTTTAAATTCTGCCCTTATATCCGCACATCGGGGTGAGCGAAACCAGAGAACCTAGTGTTAAAGACGCCGTTCTTTTTAACATTTCTGTTCCCGTTAGTTGGTTAAAGTTGTAGTTAGTCAGTTGTAATCTGTTACTTAGTCAGTTAGTCAATTGGTCAGATTCAGTTAATTAGTCCAGTTGTAGTTATTCCAGTTAGTTATTCAGTTAGTCAGTTACTCAGTTAGTCCAGTCAGTTACACCGGTAAGTCAGTCAATCAGTTGGGCGTCTGGTTAATGAAGTGAAATATTATTGATAAAGGGCGTAGGGCATACGCGGGATTAATGTTTACAAAGTTATTTTTAAAGTTATAGTTTTTGAAAAGGTAACAATAACCGTGTGCAAGCTATTATTCCAGAAAACCATCCTTAATTAGTTAATTTAGTCGAAATAACCAAATATTTGAATAATCAAAAAATCGAAATGAAATAACCGAAAGTGCTAGTAATAATAAAAAATACTCAAATCTATATTTCAATCACTAATTCTATATATCAGTTAATCAGCCAGTAATCAGTAAATAAACTGACAACTGACAAAAACTTACCAATAAATTTAAAGTCAGTCATGTCAGGCAAAACTGACTGTATGTTGATGCTCTCGTCCTTGGTACCGTTCACTTGTAAACATGTTTCACGGTTTAACACTTGTTCCGTTGTTATTGGGGCTATCTGTTGAAGAAAAAAAGTATTTTCATTAAAAAAACTCAACTAGCTATAAAATTAAAAACTCCATTTTATCCCATTTTCTTAGAAATTTTCTATTAGCGGTCATTAACACTCCTCAAAGAGTAAACATGCCAAATTTATTTTTTTATCGTCTAGTATCTAGTTCTCAGATTCCCTCTACCTACCCTGCTATGCGCGGGAAACAGCGTGAAGCTAAAAAAGATACGGGGATTAATTAACTTGTATCATTTGATTTCAATGTCGCTAATTTCTACGTATAACATTAATATTATCAATAAAATGTTTATACAGCTGGGTCAATGACCCAATGGGCATGTGTAAAATTCGTAATCAAATACGACCGTGACTGAAATTGTTAGCGAAGAAATAGGCTTATAACGTAATAAATAAATTTAAAAGAAGTTATATATACATAGTAGGAGGTTCACTACACTAGGTTCTAGTGTCTCGACACTCCGTTTTCTGCTTTGCACACGAATACTTAACATAGCCTGTCATAGCCGCCTGTTGTAGCGCAGAGGCACAGGCGTGCGACTGTAAACGCAACAGGTTGTGGGTTCGATTCCCACTTCAGAAAATGGAATTTTCCATTTCCTGTGTTTGGTAACAAAGCAAAGCGCGGCGTTGAGTTCCGCCACTCAGCACGCAATGCCTCAATTCGGCGGAAATTGGGGAACAAAGTAACTCAACACTAGGTTGCCTCTTCCTACCCTGCTATATGCGGGATACAGCGTGAAGCTATGTATGTATTTTACATTGCGTGTTAAGTGGCGGAACTCAACACCGCGCTTTATTTTATCCGATGGGAGAACTCAACACCGCGCTTTATTTTATCAGATGGGAGTAATGAAAATAATTTAAATATAATCATTCCCTCAATGGTAATGGAACTCACAATCAATCGCTGAAATTAAAATCACACAAATATTTTTTTCTAAGTTTGTTACGACATAGAAGGTTCTAGAAGCTATTGGCAACATATGAAATAATCCGACTATGTGTAGCGATATTATGCCTAAACAACTAATTAATCACTCTCATACCTCTTGAGACACTCACGTGAACACGAATGATTCCGTTTTTGGACTTAGCACCGAAATTGAATTAAAAGGCGATTTCCTGCCTGAACAACGCAAAGTACGTCTAAGATCACTGAACATTTGAGCTGCCAGGGCCTATTTGTGTAGTGCTTAAACGAGAGGAAGGACAACGACGCATAGATATTTTGTTATTATTTTTATTTTGCCTATAATAATGATGGAAAAATGTTGACGCAAGATGTCGGCTAACATGGGAATCATATTACACCTTTGTATTCAAGAATATTATATGTTTCTTGACTTTACAGTTAGGTTTAAAGACATTTATTCTCCTTAAGATATACCACATATATCACTTACGCTGAGAACACAAAGTACACAAAAAAAGTAGTCCATGAGTTAGTCAGTCCATTGATTCAGTTAGTTGGTCGGTTGGTGAGTTAGTTGGTCAAAATTATTTACTCGATCGGTTAATTAGTTTTTTTTTAATTTCACCTTATATCCCGCACATATCAGGGTAGGCAGAGGAAACCAGAGAACCTAGTGTTAAGACACTCCGTTCTTTTTTAACATTTCTGTTCCCCACGTTAGTTAGTTAGTTAGTCAATTAGTTAGTCAGTTTACTTAATCTGTTACTTAGTCAATTAATCAGTCAGTTAGTCAGTTAGTTATTCAGTTAGTTATTCAGTTAGTTAGTCAGTTACACAGTTAGTCAGTCAATCAGTTGGATAGTTATCAGTAAATATTATTGATAAGGGGAGCGTGGGGCATACGCGGGATTAATGTTTACAAAGTTATTTTAAAGTTATAGTTTTGAAACATATACATATATCACTTACATGAGAACACAAAGTACACAAAAAAAAAGTACATTCGTTGCCGTACATAAATTTGAAACAATAATAATTACCGCCACTAAATTGCTAGCAAGTTACCATATTGTAGAGTTTGTTTGCTTAAACATACTTAGATAGATATTTTCTTTATTATATATTGGTAAAGACGCTTTTTCAATGCACTTAACTATTTAATATTTCTTACAATAATGTTTCAACCACATAAAATCGGTCACACTAATGAAAAAGTACATAGATTTTTTTATTATGTCGTAAACTGATAACCATAGAATTAATTTATGACTATCCTATTTAAAGATGTCATAAAAACAGAACGCCAAATTAGCAGTACTCGGATATCTATGGAAATAAAGAAGATATTTCAAAATCTATGCTTTTACGGTGGACGTGAAATCGACCCTTATACAGTTAGAAGCTAGTCCATAACACCAAAATGGCCTTTACCAGTTGCGCTACGAAAAAACTTCACGGAATCGATATTTCCTACTATGAGCCATCTTGACCACCCTGCGAGGACTGCACATTTTTTTAGCGGAATATATATAAATACGTGAAGCAAAAACTTTGCATCCTTTTTTACAAAAGTTTAGTAACATATACATACATTGCTAAACACAACGCGTTATTAACGCGTCAGCGGGGACACTAGTAGTTAATAAACACAAAAACAGAGAATTAAACTCACTAACTACCATTAAACAAAAAAGATATGTATTTATGTATGTAGGTATGTATATACTTATGGATTTAGTTTGTATGTTGCACCGCCTACCAGTAGTTTATACAACTCCAATATCCAAAGGTTGCTTGGAAGAGATCGCTTTAAGCGATAAGACCGCCTTATTGTACGCTATTACTACTTCTCTGTTATTTGTTTATTTGTGTGCAATAAAGAATATTTGTATTATCACATATATTTAAAAAAGTGGCGTCTAGACATAAAGAAATAAAAATTTAATAAAAATTACCTTAATAGAAGTCCCAAACTGTGGAAAAACAGAGGCAGAAAGCTGGTAGGTCTTGACCATAGCGCCATAATAGTCAATGCGAGATTTTTCATGCTTGCCATCGAACCTGTTAACAATGTAGTTATAATAATACGTGAAGGAAAAACTTTGGATCTTTGCTCATGAAAACTATGCGGGCGGAGTATGAAAATCGGCATACATATAGGCATACATATATTTTTATAGTAATGTAACACAATATCAAAAAAATAATGTAAATAAGATTTTACCAAAATCTGAACCGACTTCAAATAAAATGCAATAAACAATAAAATTATTACGAATAACTCAAAAACTACACGTCGGATATTAACTAAATTTTAAAGGGACCACATAAGAAGGTCATCAAAATTAGTTTAGGAACAAAGGTGCCGGATGCCGGATGGATTCACCGCACTTTCGCGTTGCAGAAAGAGGAGTTTGGGAAGTGCATAGGGCTTACGACCCAACGTATAGGTTTGAGTGGCCCCTTTAAAATACACATTAAAATTCACCTCCACTGTCCACGCTCCTCTCTCTACTTAACTAAATTTCAAAAGATCCTACTAATGCCGCCTTCGAAATATATGCTAGAAATGAACTGATAATATTTCTAGACAAGCCTTTTAGTAGATTATAGAGAGATTTCGTTCGTTGTTATACCTGTCGCGCCTACCTCTACCACGCACAAATTTACTCTAAGCCTATTCCTAGTCAGTTCGTTGATAACTTCATAATACTTATTAATCTTAAAATGGTGATCTTTAGGAATATTCGTTTCCCACGGAACTGTAAGTTCTACCAATACTACACGTTTTAGGCTTCTCGAGTACAGAAAGATGCCCGGTCCAGATGACGAAATACCAACAGCATCAGGTAAAAGTTAATCGGGCGACAAGAAACCCACTACCGCCGTGTTTACATTCAGACTCTATCCCAATGTGCCATTATGAACTCGATAAAATAACATTACTGACACTTCTCAAATAAACTTTATTTTATTCAATAACTAACTTTTGCTCACGGCTTTACTCGCATGACGTATTGACATAAACTATGATCATTATAATTTTAATAAATTGTAGATTTTGATTCTAATTTTTTTTTTTCGACTGTGTAGTATGCTGTTGGCCCTGTTGGCCTCGACAGCGTCACCGGGTTTTGTGGGGGGCCGAGCTTGAAGAGCTCTGACCCTTGCTTGGCCTCCTCGGGAGGAGGACCATCAACTTAGAACTGCAGTGTCACAGGGGCGCCTCCTGCGAGGCCGAACCTCGGCTTGCGAACACTGCTTGTAGTGGGGGACTTTGATTCTAATGTGTAAACTATATTACTGTAAAGTTTCATCCAGATTTGTTCAGTAATTTTTGGGTCAAAGAAGAACAAACATCCTCACAAAATTTTGCATTTAAAATATTATAAATTTAAAATTTGAATCGTTTAAAGTTCTTAGAACTGTTAAAGTACAAAGAAAATGTATTAATTATTAACACTTGATTAAACATAATGATATTGAGTCATATTACATGTATATCACATATATTTTTATGAGTGTTAACTGCATAACTTTTTACTGGGTGAACCAATTTTGATCATTAATTTTTTATATGATTATTTTTCTTATATGAATCCTCTATGCGGGCTAATTAAAATAAAAAAAACTGACTTCAAAGAAAACGCTACTCGAATAACTGAAAAATTACTCTGATCTTCGTCGTCAGCCAGACGACGTCCACTGCTGGACATAGGCCTCCTCCATAGATCGCCATGTAGCACGACTGGATGCCTCCTGCATCCAGCGCTTTCCACAATTTGGACTAGGTCGTCCAGGATTCATCTAGTAGGGGCCGTCCCACGCCGCCTTCCGGTTCGTGGTCGTCCTCCGAGAACCTTTCTTCCCCATCGGTTGTCGGTTCTACGAGCGATGTAGCCCGCTGCCTATTGCCACTTCAACTTGCATATTTTGAGGATTATGTCCGGTGACTTTCGTTCTCCTACGGATTTCTTCATTGCGAATTTTATCACGCAGGGGAAACCCCGAGCATGGCCCTCCATAGCTCGTTAGAGTGACTTGAAGCTTCCTGAATTTCCTCTGATCTTAAGCAGAATTTAAACGGAACCACATCAGAAACTAGCTATCATATAAATAAAGAACCATCAAAATTGGTTCACCTAGTAAAGAGGAATTATACAGTAACACATTTTAGAAAACAGCGAAATGAGAACCTTCTCTGCTTTTTTAAATTACTTCAATAATTTATATTTAGAGTGAAATGTATGAATACATACAAAATTAGTTTAAAAGAAGTAACTTCAAATAGTGCAATAAAATGTGAAATTAGTGGGGGAACAGGAATTGTTGTAAGAGGAGCAGGTGTCTTAACACTATGTTCTCAGGTTCCCCTCTGCTTTATTTATGGATACCGGATGGCCTTAAAACGAGCAGAAGGGGACCACCGAGTGGTGGTGGTTGCGGCTGGCCCATGAACATCTACAACACAAAGAGATGTACTAGATGCGTTGCCAACCTAGAGGATACAGATGGAAAGGGAGGATAATGTAGTAGTCGCTATCTTGGAACCACCACATTTTGGGAAAGGATGGGTGGGAAGGGGGAAAACCTGGCTTACATGCCATCGAACCGGAACACATCATAAGATGTTGTGGCGGTTCGTCTGCTTTGACATGATAGTGGTCACTTGAGCCAGACGGAGGACGAACCTCCTACCACCAGCAACCTCTGCCTACCCTCCTATGTAAAGGATACAGCGTGAAGAAAAAAAAACCATAACTCAAAAACTACTCCGATCTTAACAAAATTTAAATAAAGTCACATCTGAATTACAAGCTATAATATAAAAAATAATCATCAAAATAGATTCACCCAGTAAAAAATTATGCGGTCATTCTTCAAAGATTTTTGTGTCCTTTACTGATTCATATGGCCCTTTTCTGATTTTATATAAGTAGGTGTACCACAACACATGTTTGAGAGCCCTATCTCACCGACTTTCTAAGGATCGCTTTTATTATGCTAAAAGTGTCGAAATTTTTTGAGCCATATGAATCAGGTGATCATTTTTAATTTATAAATTTAATAAATATAAATTCAAAAACTATATTGTATACAATTTTTAAATAATAATATGTAAAATAAATATCACATTATCTTGAAGCCATGACCTTATACCTATATAGATGAAGTTCATAAAGTGAAGATTGACCTCATGTTTGTAGAATGATGTATTTGACTAAGTTAAACTTTAATTTACGACGCCATTACTATGAATATAATATATATTTAGAATATATTACAAAAGTAGGATTGGCAAAGAGATTTTTATTTTAAATACAGCATACGTAACTTCACGCTGTATCCCGCATATAGCAGGAGTAGGAGAAGGAACCTAGTGTTAAGATACTCGTTCCTCACTTTTCTACGCCGAATTGAGGCATTGCATTGCTAATTGGCGGGACTCAGCGCCGCGCTTTACCAAAGCCGCCTTGTTACCAAACCCAGCAAAATGAAAATACTAAACTTACATTTTCTGTGTGGGAATCAGACCCACAACCTGTCGTTTACGATACTTTTGCTTGTGCTGACAGGCGTTTAAATCTACCCGCAAAAATAATTTTTATAGGAATTAGACTACAATTTTTTTTTTTTACGGGTAATCCTGAGATCTTTATGTGCTATTTTTCTCATACAATCTCCGACAATATCAAACACATAAAAAAGCATCCAATTTGATACAGTCATTTCGATGTTATGTGAATACAGAAACATCTCAGTGATTTGTTTATTTATATATTTTCTTTGCCTATTACAATGTACTTAAATACTTAGCTTTTACTCACACCCATACAAAGGATCTTTGATCGAACCTTTATAATCTACAATATGGATGAGCAATTAGTTTATGTAAATAAGCCTTGAAATATAAACAATATGTATCATTATTGAATCATTATGTGTAATAGCAGAAACCTTAATTACTTATTTATTTTGATTATTATTTTTACATTATATTGTTCTTAATATTCTTAAGCAATTTTGTTTTTCAAAATATATATATTTTTAAACCTGTTGGCAAACAGAAATATAAAATAAATTAAGAGATATATAAAGTCAGTTAAAATAAAAATATCAATATTGACAAATAATAATTTTCAGTACAGGAAACAGACTTCATTTATAGAATCACCATTTACTTGAATTTTCTATTGCCGAAATTTAATGAATATAGAGTAAAAATAGCAAAGTATTAATAAAGGAAATGAAGAAAATAATAATTACAAATTTATTTATTCTAATATGGCTGATTAGAACAAATAAATCTATAAATATTATTTACTTCATTCATCCGTTTTTATGATGTGATTCCACTGTTATTGTGTATGGACTACACACAATGTTTCTGGTATAAAAATGTAATAATCACAATAAAATTACTTTATGTATTACCCACATTTCATAATATTTTATATATAATATAGTTATTTTCAATCAAAACAAATAAAATACAAAAATGAAAATACATATTGTCAAAATGGTTTTAAGCTTTTACTAAATATACCTATTTAAAGTTAAAAACAACAAGGGAAGACTTACAACTATTTCATATAAGTTTATAAAAAAATGTGATGAAAAAAAATATATTATCTATTAATTTTATACTTTTGTGAATAATATAACAAGTGCTTGAACAAAGACAGAAAGAAATTACAAAAATTACAAACAAAATATTATTAAAAATGTCTCATTATTGTGTAAAAAACGGTAGCACCAAGCGTAAAACGGTTCGTGTAATTCTGCATAAGTGTTGGCAATCCTTTAACTGTATACACATTGCGCACCCATTGCAGCGGAGAAAGCTATGAAAATAAAAAATACATGAATTAAAACAAACGATTCATAGAATTTTCAATGTAAAATTACTTTTAAGAATTGTGAACATTTATACTATATAATTACATCGTTTTATATTTGCGTTATTTGATAAAAAAAATTACAAGAACATTAAAAGGAATAAAACCGGGTAGGTCAATTATCTTTTGTCAGTACAATTCATATAGTATATTGTTTCTTTCACGAAATTGTGATTAAAATCAATGTATAATATAAAATATTAGCGTGTATTTTACGCTTTATCCACCTTATATGCGATGGTGGAGCCAATAAAAATAAATAATAGCAGCGCACCAAAAACATTCTGAACGAGCGTTCCATTGAACACCACTGCAATCAGAATGACCTTGGTGTCATATTAAGTGACAGTTAAATGTTTTGATTACATACAGCGAATTTTAGGCAATGAATAAATATAAGGCATAAAAAAATATTGATAAATTAAATAATTTTCTATAATTAAATAGTATTCGGAGACATTACATAATTAGTGCAGTTTCAGTTCTTTATTATGGCGCCACTATAAGTAAATAATTAATTTCATTCGCACAGGTGAGTATTTATTAGAAAAAATATATATATTTAGCTAAATTTTCTGTTTTAGCGAGTATTTAATTAGTGATTACAATTCACTATCGTAATCGTTTTTTTTTGCAGAGATCTGCAATCAAATATGTCTTAAAATATAAGTAGATGTTGGCTGGCATTTTGAGAAACCTATCCTTTTTTTTTTTTTTTTCGACTGTGTAGTATGTTATTCTATTGGCCTCGACAGCGCGTCAATGGGTTTTGTGGGCCGAGCTTGAAGAATCCTGACCCTGGCTTGGCCTCCGGGAAGAGGACCATCAACTTAGAACTGCAGTGTCACAGGGCGCTCTCCTGCGAGGCCGAACCCCTCGGCTTGCGAACACTACTTGTAGTGTGGGATCTCGCTTCGCTCGGCCCGAGCTTAAGCCTACTGCGGGCGTTTGATACCCTGCTGCGGGATTTTAGAGGCTTGACCCGGCCGCAACTGAAAGTGATCGAGCCGTAGAAAAGTAAGGACCCGTCCCACCGGCGGGACGGTGTTTGTGTCGTGCGCACCAGAGTGTGTGTTGATCCTACCGGTATGTTGCGGATCGTTCGCGAGAGTACGGCGTCAGCTTCTTCTGTTAAACAAGTCGAGGCTCACGGGGCCCCCAGGGACGTTTGCTAATATCGTAGTCGCAGTGCTTTTACCTTCACCAGTTGCTCCTGGATGAGAAGCAGCACTTTTTAAAGTAAAGCATTGGACAGTTCGACAATGCTCTTTTATTTGAGTTTGGCTTTGTGTCTCTATGGAGACGATGTTACGCAATAGCATGCAAAATTCTGTGGCCATGCGTAGAAACTTATTTTGAAGGACTTGAGCTTATAGAGGCCGTCTGTGCGAACACAATACCGGCATATAAACATAGGCCTGACACGTAGTGCTGTACAGCTCTGATCTTCTAGTAAACCTATCCTGTGTAATGACCTTATTCATCTTTTACTCATCTCTGTATCCAGTGTCTGATACACGAAAATTTTTTGAGGAAATAAAAACCAGGTTTCAACTCCTTGTATCATATTTAATCTCTGACTACCTCAGTTAGATAAAGTGTGAAGTTAGGTAGGTAGTAATCCTTTGTAAATTATAAGAATTATATGTGAAGATTCGTATATGATGGTGTAAATTAATCTTAGTTTTTAGCTTTAGCCCATCCCGCACGGAAGCAGGGTAATCTGAAGCATCTAGTGTAAAGACACTTCTGTTCTAATTAATATTATAATTTTATATATCAGTGTTTTTTGTATTTCCCTACTCTAATATTACCGTGCCGTTTAATATTTTTCAGCGATTCATTTATTTTAGGATTTATTATTTTTAAGATTATCTGTTTTTTTATTAAAATATTCTTTATATTAATAATAAAATATTTAAAACTTTGTGACCTTAAGTCATTTTCAACAGTATGTTTTCACAATTATTTCAAAAAACGTGATTATCGCTTTAGGCAAAAGTAATTCAAAACACATGCGCTGAATTCCTTTTGTTCAGAGTAAAATATTACTTAAATACTTTTTAAATGTTGTATTTGTTTTTAACACTAAATTACGTTTCATTATTTTAACAGGTATACTATGCTTTTTAGACAAGACCTATAAAAAGTTATTTTTAGAGAGTTAAAATATTTTATTATAGATATTTATGCTATAAGGAGGAAGGTCTGGAGGTTTTGTCTCACCGACAAAAGAATATGAATATGTACCGGTAGCATTTCATGAAGAGCGACGATGATGAAGACAGGTGAAGGATCCTCATACTTTTTACGTGACTCCCTCCCTGTATTTTCGTAAAGGTTAAATTGAGGTCTTCTACCTCTCTCTTGCGCTCCATCACTGCTTCATGTCTTTTTTATGCCATTCTTTCTCTCATCACTATCCTTGACGTGGCCAAACCACCTGCGCATGAATATTTTTCATCTTCCTTTACATTCGCTAGTATGAGGAGTGGAGAGACAGAGTGGTATTGAGAACGGCCACCCAATACGACATGCTTGAGACGGTAGGTCGATGATGGTGCTATATTTATTTTATTCAGTAATATGATTTCTCGTTAGTTGCAAAGCTGAAGAGCATAACTAATCATGAGAAGTGAGGAACGTACTGCCAGTATATTTATAAATTTAAATGTATAAAAAAGTTGCCAACTCGTAGCATTATTCTATTTTATATTATAATCTTTAATAAATATTATATGACCTGGTAACACTAGAATTAGATCAACACGAGAATCTCATGTTTTGACAATGTGAGATAATTTCAGTGTTCTGTAAAATGCATAACTTTTGTGTAAATTTTACTGATTTATTTACTTAATATAAATAACTACAGTTACAAAATATATAATAAAAGTGGAAGAGCAATATTTTTTAACATAACATACATTACTTTTGATTTGTAATTTGTAAATATAAAAAGCAAATGAGTAAAAAGCCTATATCATTTGGCAAAATTAGTTTTAATACCATTGAAAACTATCATCAAATGATGACAAGTCTACCACAGGCTTGGCAGCATTCTTGATGTACTCCTATACAAGAACAAAAGACATTGAAGAAATACTCAGATGATCCTGAAACAAGAGATGTTCAGAGAATAATGGGATCAAAAAATTTTGGTAAAAAGCTAAAAATTATGATTTGGAAGAAATGATTAACGAAGCTAAGAAAACTGCTATAGAAACCCAGAACAAAAAAGCGTCTTTTAGCTGAAACACAAGAAGCTTTCAAGAGAAAGGATAAGAATGATGATAATGTGATTGGACCTTACCTGATGAAGAGAGTGATGATGAACTAATAGGGCCCTCCAATACCATCAAACTTGAATGATAAGAATGTAGAAGATGATTCAAAAGGGTGATGATAGTTATAATGAATTGAGTGACTCTGATGATGAAGAAGAATTATCATTTATAGATAGAATACTACATAAAGAAGAGGTTATATGTACATGAAACAGTTTTAATATTTATATTTTTCTAAAGTGTTATTCAAAGTTAAAATGATAAAAATGTTTAGACATGTAAAAATTAATGTATATTTAGAAATACTTATTAAATGTGGCTTTTTACATAATAAATTGTAATTTGTATAAAAATAAAGTATTTTTAAGAACTTCATTAGATTATGACTATTTAGAATATATATAATAATATATTAATTATTCTATATTTGGCTACATTTTTAGCACTATTTAAATCAAATTATATTTTTATTTATAGTTATAAATATTTATAAATAATTACAGGTAGAAATGCACCATGGATCAAAAGCTGTATCAGCACTGGCAGTGGATCCATCTGGGGCTCGATTGGCAACAGGATCAATTGACTATAATGTTACTTTTTGGGACTTTGCAGGTACATATATTTAAATATTTTCAACTTTCTGCATTAATATATCTCTAGTTTTAGTCAATATACTCTTGTGAAATATATAAACAGTCATAGAATAAGATTTAAGACATTTTTAGAATTTTCCATAAATCAAAACTTTAAGTGTATCCAATGGTGAACCTTAAAACCCACCTTACTTCTTTTTGTTTAAATTATTAATTTCTATAAACACAATTGGTTGTGGGTTCGATTCCCATATTTTTATTTCTCGTCTCTTGTAAGACAATGGGCAACGAGACCTGCTGCTGCGTGTTTTAAATCGTCGAATGAATTTAAGGCTTCCAGCTTGAAATGCAGTCCTACTGAGAGCTGGTGAGACTCTAGAGTTGCTCTTTTTCAACATGAAAATATATATATACATGATTCTATACGACATAGAATTTAAATTTTTATTATTATAAACTCTTAAATAAACTTAATTTCCAGGTATGGACTCCTCAATGAGATCTTTTCGTTCCCTCTACCCGTGTGAGAACCATCCAATCAAAGCTCTACAATATTCAGCGACTGGTGATTCCATACTAGTTGTAAGTGGTTCAGCTCAAGCCAAAGTGCTTGATCGAGATGGTTTTGAAGTGTTGGAATGTGTGAAGGGTGATCAGTATATCACTGATATGGCTAGGTGAGTGGGTATTAGTGATTAAGAGAATTTTTTATATATTTAATAGCAATGTTTGAAAAGAATGTAAAACCGAGTTAGAGAATATTTAAATTGTTTTGTTTTTATATATTTTTTTCTTTAGAACTAGACTTTATTAACCTTGTGTTTAAAATATATCACTCTATGTACAAATTTTTAACTTGTGCCATTGTGTCACCTCAACTCCATAAACATATTATTTATATATTTGTAAGGAAATACCATTGAATTCCTTTCTTTAGTAGTTCGAATTTGGGCGTGCTTTACTATTGTTGATGTTGATTAGATAGATGGCGTTAGTGGTTAGGAAAATAAGATTTAATTGTAAAGACAAAATGGCGTCAGATTTACAGTGATAAAAATAAAAGTGAAATGAAGATTATGTTAAGTAATGAAAAGAGATCGACAAAGTAACTTTAAATGTCGTTTTTTTGTTTTACAGGTAATTGTAGTTGTGTATTTGTATTTTCCTAGTGTAAAAGTTATAAAAATAAATAAAACTTTGTTTTACAGAGCAACACATAGTTTAATTTGTCGAGAGTTCTCACAGAATTGACTAAATTGACTTATATATTTTTAATAATTTGCATTTTCGGACATTTATAGTTATCTGTACACAAAACCAATATTATTCATTTACGTTACTAGTATGAAACGCCAGTAAGAAGGCAATATCTCCAAAAATTATAACATATTTAATTAATTCTAACCATTTTAATCTCTAATATTCACAGAACTAAAGGCCACACGGCAGCGTTAAACAGCGGCTGTTGGCATCCACACATTCGAGAAGAATTCATGACATGTTCCCAAGATGGAACCCTCAGGCTATGGTTAACGGGGAACCCTAAAAACCATAAAGCGGTTATCAAACCACGACAAACCGGGGGGTTGAAGACCAACCCCACATCCTGCTCATATTCAAGGGATGGGAACACAGTCGCCTGTGGATGCTTCGATGGGTCCATACAAATGTGGGATCATAGGAAGAACTACGTCAATACAACCGCTCAACTCCGTGACGCCCATCAGAAGCTGTCAGAAATAACGTCAATATCGTTTTCCTACTTGGGTACCTATCTGGCAAGTCGGGGAAATGATGAAACCTTAAAATTATGGGACTTAAGAAGCTTTAAGAAGCCATTACATGTGTTTAATGATTTGTTCTCGAGATATGAACAAACTGATTGCAGCTTCAGTCCAGATGATAGTATGGTGTTTACCGCTGAGTCCTTGCAGAAAAACCAAAAGTATGGGAGACTAATGTTTTATAATACTAAAACGTTTGAACAAATAACCCATTTAAATGTAGCGCAATCTCACATAATAAAAGCAGTTTGGCATCCGAAGTTAAACCAAATATTCACAGGATGTGGTAACGGCATGGTCAAAATATACTATGATAGCAAAAGAAGCTTGAGAGGCGCTAAGCTATGTCTTGTGAAAACAAACAGGAAGAAACAGTCCATAGAAATCGTTAGTTCCCAGCAAATTATTACACCCCACGCCTTACCCCTCTTCAGGCAGGAGAAATTGAGGACCAGTAAGAAGAGAATGGAGAAGGAAAGGCTGGATCCCGTCAAATCCCACCGACCTGATCTCCCCATCACATCAGGTCAGGGTGGAAGGGTGGCAGCGTCAGGAAGTACACTCAGCTCCTTTGTTATAAGGAACCTTGGGTTGAGTAAGAGAGTGGATGATGACCAGGACCCGAGGGAGGCCATTTTGAAGTATGCAAAGGATGCGGAGGAGAACCCCTTTTGGGTGGCCCCAGCTTATAAGAAAACTCAGCCAATGCCAATTTTTCAGGATGAGGAACCAGAAGCCAAGAAACCTAAAAGTGATAGTTGATTGCAAAGTCATACTAGACTTGGTATGAAGTGAATTTAAATGTTAGTGAAGGGACTGTAGGTCGCAGGTTCAATTTTGGTTCGAAGGACCATAAGATTTTTTGTATGGTTGTAGTAATTAATGTAAAATGAAGTAAGAATGGAGTGTTTTGACGCTAGGCTCTCTGTGAAAGAAAGCGTGAAGCGCCTTTTTATCGTAAAATAATAAATGTAAAATACAATTGTCGAAACATGGGGTTGCATAGATGATCATATGTAATATTTAAAACCTTTGTGCCACAGTGGTAATGTTCTTGACTAAAACTGATAGTTGTGAATTTTATTCTGTTTGATATTTTTTTTATTTATTTTATTCTTTTGAGTGTGGAAGTTTAGTTTTTTTTTTTTATATAAGTGATATTAATGTACTTTGTCATAATGAGTAAATGTAAATATAATATTAATATTTTTATTTACTACATAAAATATATGTACATAATTTACTGCATTTTTTTTTAAATTACTTTTAAGAGTGAAATACATTGAATATATATATATGATGAGTTATATATATATATATATATATATATATATATATACAGTTAGTAGCAGATAGCTTGATCTTTTGCCGCCATTTGTGCAGTGAAGCGTTGGCAACCCTGAAAAAAAAAAAAAAAAGCAATTTGACAGCTAACAGTATAGGGTTATTAAAAATGGAGCTGCCATACTATTGTGAACAATGCAAGTTCTCATTATTAAAGAATATTTCAAAATAGTGAAAGCTTAGCGTTTAGGGTCGCTTTTCACCACTCACCGCACAAATGGCGCAAAGTCAAATCGTAAGTGCAATATATAAGAGAGCAAAGAGCAGTATAGTAGTAGCAGCATATAGAGATGTTGAGTTATATACAGTTATATATATATATATATATATATATATATATATATATATATATATTTCTTATATGCCATATATATATATATATATTATAAGAAAGAAAGAAAGAAGTATATATATATATATAAGAGAGTATATATATATATATATATATATGAATGCTATGATTCAAAACTAACTTAACAAATCCATATACATATATAACAATTATTAAGAGAAAAGTCCACTTTTTAAAATATTTTGAACACAAAATCCTTAGTAATATTATTATATATGCGAAAAAGTAACTCTGTCTGTCTGTCTGTTACGCTTTCTCTACGCCTAAACCACTGGAACCTGATTTGATGCGACATTCGGAAAATCAAGCCAGAATTGAAGTTGGGAAAGCGATATGGGATACTTTTTATCGCAAAAAAAATTTTGACAGATAGTTCAGAACTTGAGAAAAAGACTATATATAGGTTACTCACAATGCCGCAAGCGCTATAGCCAAATTCCACGCGGGCGCGAAGCCGCGTGGCGGAGAACCAGTTTTAATATATATTTTTATTTTAATCAACCGTTGCGCTTTCCTTCTCCCTAATCATCATTCTCTTTGTAATATAAGATATAATGAAACAGAATTTTATACAGAAAATGAATGACTCATCAACTCAATAGCTGAATTATGAACACTTAACCAAGGTCCAATTATAATTAAATAAAATAACAAAATATAATTAATTAATATATTCTATTACTATTCCTACATATTTAACATATTAAAAATTCTACAAGCTCTAGCCGCAACACTTTCTGGTTCTCTCATTGCTCGAATGACGTAAAGGTGACCTCGCTGGAGTTCTGCAAAAGAAATTAATAATTATAAAAACATATTCTTTTGCTGGTTATTTTCGCTATTTATAACTACTATATTATTCAAGTAAATTAATGGTATATATTTTTTTAATCCTTAAACTATATATTTTGAAATCTGGTATATATACCATATAACATAGGAATGAGGAGAGAACCTAGTGGCAACTCACTCTATTGTCCACTTTCCTACAAAATGTACGCGAGTCACGAAATTCAACGACGCACTTAAATAACTGTAAACAACTAGTTGTGGATTCAATTCCTACTGAGGGGAATCATATTATTTGTTATTCTCATTTCTCTGATTGTTGGTTAACAAGATCACTCAACTAATTATGTCTACCATGGAAAATGGTGAACGGAGAGTCTGTATGTTCTATCTGTATATAATTTCTAAAACTTACCAATTTTTTAGCTCTCTCCAAAAGAATACTAAAAGCAAAGTGATTCAAAATAACTCCAGTGGGCAGCGCTACACCTTGAAACCTGTATAGATGTCTCACATCACTATCTGCATTACCTGTAAAAAAATATATTTAAAAAATTTAACGTATCAGAACTTGAACCCGCGACTTTTAAAAACCGTCCGAGCTACAACTTTATTTTTGTTGTTAACCTTTTTTTACAATTTTCTGCTATCCAAAGATTATTTCTAAGAACAATTGTTTGGCAACAGAGAATACTATTTATTAAATATTATTGATAATATGTTAGTATTACGCTTGAATTATGTCCAAGAGGTGTAGGTTCGATTCCCGCTGCGTTAAAATTATTATTTGTCTTCTAAAAATGTTTTTAAATCTATTTTCTTTTAATATTTACTTTAAACAGTTTCATGATTTTTCTCACATGACAGGGTAGGCAGAGAACCTAGTGTTAAGACACTTCGCTTTTTCCCTGATTTAGAGATATTGGTTTTGCATGTATATATAGCACCTTTAGAATTATAGGGACCTAATCAAAAAATCATGATTTTGATTTATGCCACGAAATGATTTTAAATAAGGATATTTATTGACTTCGATTAAAACAAGAATATAAGTTAGAATATAATAAAAAAAAAGGTTTCCTAAAAATTGATATTGGGTATATACCCTATAAGCCATATAGCTTACCTTGTAATTTATGTACAGAAGTGACAGCGACTCTTCCAATCTGTCCTGTGTTTGCTATCATTGGACCCTTCGATATATCTATGTATTTATCTATTTTGTATAATGTTATTATACCTGAAAATAATTAAAATATATATATATATATATATTTTTTATGGATTACGGATGGCAAACGAGCAGAAGGACCACCTGATGGTAAGTGGTTACCTTCGCCCATGAACATCTATACCACCAGAGATGTTGTAGATGCGTTGCCAACCTAGTGGATACAGACGGAAAGGGAGGATAATGTAGTATTCCGCTATCGGAACCACCACAGTTTGGGGAAAGGATGGGTGGGAAAGGGGAAAACCTGGCTTACATGCCATCGAACCGGAACACATCATAAGATATTTGGCGGTTCGTCTTTGACATGATAGTGGTCGCGAGCCAGACGGAGGACGAACCTCCTACCACCAAACAAGAAAAATTATGTTACAATTAACAGCTAAAATTCAAAGGTAATCAGTCCCGCCACTCAACACATAATGTTTCAATTTGAGACAGAAATTAGTGAACGGAGTGTCTAGACACTAGATCCTCAGATAAAGCGTTTGCATTACTGAATGACTGATAGACAACGTACACGCGAAACTACTGGACGTAGAAAAATGTAAATTGGTATGTATGGATGTCCTTGGAGAGTGTATGGTAGCACTAAAAGGGGAGAACTCGAAATTACTATGAAAATAGGGGAAAAAGTCGCGAGATATAATGATATTTCTATTAAATTATATATAACTTTAAGTATGCCAAAATCCATACTCTTCCATCTGCACAGTTTTCATAAAATGGGATACAAAGCTATTCCTTTTTTAGCTTCACGCTGCATCCCGCATCTATCAGGGTAGGCAGAGAGAACCTGACACTACGTTCTATTAATATTTTCTTTCAGCACTTTCCGCTGTTTTAACGCATTTAACGCAGCGCTTTGCCTTGTTACCAGAGCAAGGAAATGAAAATACCAAATAGTAACCATTACAAATATTTATTATATTTGTATTATCTGGAGTAAAAACGAAGCCACAACCGCTAGTGCCTCTACGCCACGATTAGATTTTTAAGAATAAATTATTTTATTTTGAAAAACAAATATATTTAAAAGTTTAAAATTTTATAATACCATTAGCCTTAGCAATACTAGGTATCTGTTTGGCCTTGTGCTCATTATCTCTGAACATTTCCAAAGCGAGTGCCTCAGATACATCCAGCCGTTCCACTGGCAGTTGCTTCCTGCACAGTTGTATGTATTCCGCACTGAGCGTGTGCAGTTCTTGAGGTGTGGGGTTCCAATCTAATGTGGGGAGATCTATGTCGTAGATGAATGAGCCACTGCGTACTGTAGGAAAAAAAAAGTTTTTGTTTATTTTTGAAGTATAAGATACATACAGACATACATAGCTTTACGCTGCATCCCGCATATAGCAGGGTAGGCAGAGGGAACCTAGTGTTAAGACACTTCGTTCCCCACTTTCCGCCGAATTGAGGCATTGCGTGCTGAGTGGCGGAACTCAACGCCGTGCTTTGCCTTGTTACCAAACCCAGGAAATGAAAATACTAAACTTTTAAATTTCCTGGAGTGGGAATCGAACCCACAACCTGTCGCGTTTACAGTCGCACGCTTGTGTCTCTGTGCCACGACAGGCGTGAAGGCGTATTAGATAGTTACGATATATAAAGTACTATCATGGAATACACTTTTTTCAATTTCACGCTTTATACCGCTTAGCAAGATAGCCAAATAGAACTCAGTGTCTTTCTTCTCCGTTTTTCGCCGCACATTAACTTACCAGAGCCAAATCAATATAAATATATGATATTTTCCTGGAGAAAATGGGAATCGAATCTACAACCAATCGTGCTTACGGTTGAGTTTCAAAATCATCACAACAATTCATAAAAAAACAAATAAGAGAAACATATTTTTTTTTCATTTATAACATGACGAGAGTCTAATGGTGTTATAGGATAGCTTATACTTAACATGATTGGTTATGGGTTCAATTCCCACTAAAAGACATGATTATTATAAAATTATTTATATTTCCCCACAATGCTAAGACAAATGCAGTACATATTAAATTTCACCATTTAATACAGACCATCTCGAATTTAAACAGTGTCTTAACACTAGGTTCCCTCTGCCTACTACAAAAGCATACTAACTTACCATCAGGTCCGGGGAAACTATGTAACTTGACAGGCACAGTGTCTTTAAAGGCCACTGTGGCACAAGCTCCGAGGACTAAGGAGCATGTTCGCCAGAACGCCTTGTTAACTTGCTGTGGTTCTGGTATGTTGTATCTTTGTAACTGTTGAAACAATTGTTTATAATTATTATTAATCATATATCTATGAGGCATTTATATATTGATAGAAACAATAATCTATGCCGAGGGTATGTAAAGAGGATAGAAATTACCCTCCTCCCTTTTTGCTGTCGACTATCAACTAAATATTGGGAACTGATTACTCTGTCTGATTTTTAATTTTAATATTTAATTGATTCAGAAGTTATTATCCCATACTAACTTATTATTTTTCGAAATTTCTTAGAATACTGATGTATCTATGTATATCTATTACATTAAAAGCCTGTCGTGGCGCAGAGACTGTAAACGCGACAGGTTGTGGGTTCGATTCCTACTCCAAGAAATGTAAAAGTTTAGTATTTTCATTAGGTTATAGGTTTGGTGAAAGGTCAAGCGTGGCGTTGAGTTCTGTCACTCAGCACACAATGCCTCAATTCGGCGAAAAGTGGGGAACATAGTGTCTTAAAATCTATAATATGCTCTATAGAGCATCTTCATGCTTTATGCTGTATAGCAAGACACTCTGGTTCCCGCTTTCTGCCCAAAATCAATACTTTGGATGTTGGGGAGGAATTCAATGCCATGCTTTATCGTACTAGAATGGAATAATGAAAATAAATTTAACATGATTATTACTTTTAGTGAGAACCGAACTCACAACTAATGGCATTTATAATCAGAAACTGTCTGTCTGCGCAGTATGTACAAATGGGCGCACTGTGTGTTTTTTGGAATAACAGATATTCTTAAAAGCTTTGTTTAAAGGTTGATTTAATATTTTAAAATTATGTAAAAATGCTTTTTAAGCTTACCTCCAAAGTACAGTTTTCTGTGAGAGGTCTATGCATATCCCAATACACAGAACCATCTAACAATGCTAGTGCACTGGATTCTGTGTGCCATTCACCTAAATCTACAATTATTAACAATAGCTTTAATTTATTATCCAACATTTAAAATAAAAGCAGCTACTAAAAACAAATTGCATATTTATTAGAAAGGTGGGCTAAATGCTAAACTGCATTCTTTACCAGCCTTATAACGTGGTAATTAAATAATAATTGTTTAGGTATGTATAAGTATTTTTTTTTCAAACAGTCTGTTCTCATCTTTCTAATTGAAATCACTTTGCTTGTTAAGTGGCAGAACTTAATAGTGCTCTTTGTCTTACCAGAGAAAGGAAATGTAAATAATTTAAATATAAACAATCTTATAAGCAGACACTGAACCTACTTTCGTGTTTACAGTCAAGTGGTAACCAACTAACTGCAAGGGACTCAAATTTCTAATATAAACTAATACATATATATGTATAACATATTGTATTTTCCCAGTTTGTTATAAATCGCGGCATTGGGTTCCGCCATTAAACATACAAAATCCTAAAAAAGCTATAAAGTGGAAATAGGATATGTTAACATTAGCTTATCTACCTAAAAATTTTATTATATTCTAATAATTCCAACTCACGTCTTGCACAGTCATATGGGGTAGAAATATCTTTATTCATAACCAGAGTACAATCATTTGGTACACCTTTATAGTTTACTTCAATTTTTTCTATTCTGCCAACTTTTTCTTGTTGTCGTTTCTTTTCCAGAACAAAGAGATGATTACGACGTTCTAAAGCCTCTTTACTACTTAGGCATCCTATAAAAATGATAATAAACGTATTATTACAGCTGTATTCAATAAATAATATTTATATTGTGCTTTTACAAAATATATTTTTTAAAACGTACTTATTGTAGTAATATTCTTGGCGGTACTATTCATTAAAACTGTTTTAGATAGTGATAAGGCGCGTTGCTTCATTTTTGTTTAATTTTAAAGTATTATTTTATATATAAATCGACGAAAATTAAAAACTAAATATTTTTAGGTTATAAGACTATGGTTCATTTATTTGACATTAAACATATATGTTGCCATTTCAATTTCTTACTATAAATCTGTAGTATAGATAAAATGTTGCCATTTAAAAAAATATAATAAATTTAATAATAAAATCATAATTACTAAATATTGTTATCTTTTTCATATTTCTTTAATTTAATATGCTTATAAATATTTTTTGCATATCTTAATTGTTACTTGACTCAAATTAAACTAATTTGTATTTATTATAATATATACAAGTAATACATATGAAAAATTTTAATAGATGATCGATTTTACAGTTTTTGTATGTATTTCCATACATACAAAAACTGTAAAATCGATCATCTATTAGGTGAAAGGGAAAATTATAAGATATAAAATTTACATCACTTATTTTTATTTATTTTATAAGCAAACACATATACATTAATTAATTTATCCCACCATAGTCCTCTTTCTGCCTCTTGCTCTAACATCTTCATATTTACTAATAATTTCTTTAATATTATTTCTACTATAATTTTTGTATGCCTTAAATATTTGTTCAAATAACTCAGGATAGTCATTATGAGTGCTTATTAATGCTCGCTCAAGTACATACAAATCTACTCCTTTATCTTCAGCACTAGAATCAATGAAAGATAACCCAAAGTCTATCAGAACTATTTCAACATTTTCATAGTTTAGCCATTTTGTATTGTCCGAAATGTCACTAGGATTTTTCTCAACAAGAAGCATATTAGAAGTGGTCAAGTCACCATGAATTATATTGTTATCATGTAGTTTTCTTAAATTTTGACCTATTTTTTCAGCATAAACATCTAAACTATTAGATACATCTCCATTCACATTATTTATATTTTTAAAATTTATAATAAAATCTTTTACCGTTATACTATGTTCAAAATGCTGCATATAAATACGTCGACGTACAAAATCTACTAAATATAAGCTTGGAGTCTTCACTCCTGCTGCTTTGCTCCTGACAATAGATCTAGCTTCATTTTTTATTCTGTCTTTAGTTATTGATGTGTCTAAATCTGGATGTCTATAATTCTTCTTAAATCTTTCTTTTATGAGAGTAGGTTTTCCGAGGTAATTACAAATATATAATTTAGCTTCAGCGCCTTGTTTTAGTATTTTTAAATTTTCACACATTATAACTTACTTAAACTCCAAAATATTGTTATAACCTAAAAGTTTAATATAGCACTTGGAAGGCAAAAAGTTTCATATACCTTTATTTTGAACAGGTAATATAATTATTTTATAATAAATACATTAATATTTTAATACAATAATGTCTTAATAACTTAATTTTTATAAAATTATTCTTTAACGTGATTTGTTTATTAGTTTGACAAGTGCCTGAAATGAAACCCTGAAACGTCAAATTAGCCTTATAGCTTAAAAATGCCAAATGTTAAATTATTTTATTAGAAAGTTTGATAAAAACTTATTCAAATTTTATTAAAAAACTATACATGAAAATTTATTTTGAATAATAAGAATAATACAAAAAACTAATTTTTAATGAACTTATAAAGCAAGTTAATGAAAGTCCTAACCGTATTAAGTAAGCCGCACCTTTCATTCAGTCCAATAGCAGACGAACGCTATATCAACCTGCTATACATAGTATGTAGAGTTCACTCGTTGGAGCAAGGGAGGCTGTGTGGGCGTCTGTTAGTAGCACCAGTGCGGGCGGACGGCGTCACGTACATTTTGTATTAAAATTAAAAATATAAGGATAAATCATATCATTACCTTCCCATACATTAGTGTACATACAGTGTTTATAAAAACCATCAGTGTTTACGATTTCAGAACTGAAAATCGTATACAAAACCTTTTTCAGTGTAAACTTTTTGGTGTTGCATTTTTTTTTAAGTGAAAATGTCTGTGGAAGGCATGGAATACGACACAATCGTGCAGAATGGGCCTAAGAAAGTGAGTTTAATTAATTATTTAATATAATGTAGTTTACAATATTGCTTTTCACGTTTTTGCTTTAGCATGTGTCGCGCAGTATCGATAGAGGGGGTGAAGTGCTATAGAGATGTCTGGGTGCATTTTAGTATATATGCAGGCACGCCTTGCCAGTTAATGTGATTTCCGTCTGATATGTCTGGAAGATGAGTAATACGCGCCCCTTTATATTTATTTAAGTAACTAATGGATTTTGATAATTCTATTTACGATAGTTGTTAGTAAAATATTTATTTTATAAATAATGGTAAATAATTAATTGATTTAATGATACTATTTAGTCTTATAAGAATCATGTTGGATTATTTTGCTTTTTGTTTTATTTATTTTAATTAATATATATTTTTAACACAAAAAATATTTTAATTTATTATTAATGCATAAATTAAAAAAAAATAAATGTAACAGACTATACTAAACCACAAGACCATACCAATTAATCAAACTATAGCCGTTCTACATAAAAAAAAGATAAATTAAGACGCCAAATAATAAGCATGAATAATAATTAACTTCGAATATGATGTATTTTTTTCCCACAAAAAGCCTGGGAGTTGAAACAGTTACTTGTGAACATTTATAACATGAACGGTAACTAGAAACAATAGCGGCCCGAACTGTAATGGTCGTTACCACCCGAATCCAGTTATGTACAAAATACTGACACAAATATGTCATATTGTAACAAGGTAAAGCGCGGCGTTGAGTTCCGACAAGCAATGCCTTAATTCGGCGGAAATGGGGAACAATGTAAAAAGAGAACGGAGTGTCTTAACATTAGGTTCTTTGGTTCCCTTCGCCTACTTTGCTATTTACGGGATACAACGTAAAGCTAAATATAAATATGTCAGATTGTTCAAAAATTACAATTTAAATTTAATATAATTTTGAAGAGATGGCGTCATGGCGTAGTTAAGGTGTGAGCTATTGATACGTGATAACTCTGGGTTCGTTCCTCGCTCAAAGAAACCGGGGAAATTAGTTCTTAATTTAGCTTTACGGTTTTTTTAGCATAGTAGAGTAATCAGAGAAAACCTAGTGTCAAGACACTCCTCTTACCGCCCGAAATCGACACATGTTGAGTGATAGAAATCAACGCCGAAATATTAAGTACATTTTTTATTCCCGATCTTATAAGAGGAAAAGCGGCATGGAGCAGAAAGAAGCGAAAGAAATGTTTTAACTTTAGACTCTGGCTACATGAGTAAATTATGAATAGTGTATTAAGTCAAAATTATGATACGAGTTGGTTTGAAGCTCAAACCCCATTAGGAAGACATATTTTTAAAACATATGTAATTCACCGTATCTATCAAACCTGGGCAGAAAGGTCGAGACCGGTAGGGCAAAGTTAATTCTATACTTCATTTTGTTAATGCGCACCTAGATCGTAGTTTTATTAAGGTAAAATTGGATGTTAGAATTATTTTTGTTTTAATGGCTTTTTAAATTATTTTAATATAGATCTTAAGCAAGACGTCACTTAAAAAAACGGTACTAACTAACGAGCTTTATCTTGCGACTTCGTTTGAGTGAATAACGCCTAAAATTCCTTTTCCCGTTTTCATAGGTATTTCGAGTTCTCTCTTAATACTCCCCTACAATCCCCAAGAAGCCTACATGTCACATGTAATGTATCTATGAGCAGTAGCTTCGCCTGTGCGTTGTCTATCCGACACTCGGCAACTAAACCATTATATGCATATTTAAAGAACAAATACATTACTCATTTAAATAATATTTTTATTAAAAATATAAATATTTATTGTGGTTTTTACTTTGTTAAAATGAGTTATAAATATAAAAACAGTGCTTATTAACGTTTCTAGACATTGATATTTTAATTTATCCTTAATAATTACCTTGTTATATATTATATTATTTGACCTATAAACTAATAAACGAAAGTTTTTGAAGATGGATGTTTGTAATTTTTTCATACGAAAACTACTTTATGTATTTTACTTTTTAATTGGATTTTATATTTTTATTCTTTTTATTTATTATGAACTGATAATATATATAGAGATGGTAGACTGGTCTGGTCATGGCCAAATATTAAAACAAACAAAAATAAAGATTTTAACAAAAACAGAAAAGCGAATTCATATAAATTAAAGGTACTTGTCAAATCTGACATAACGTGAAAAACATTCCACAGAAAATAAATATCGTTTATATAATCGTTTTTTTTATGGATTTATTGTAAAACAGATTATAAAAAAATCGTTTTACTGGTCTATAAATTCTAGTTAAAATATAACACAAAGTTTGGAGAATGTAACAATAGAGGTACAGCCATTGATCAATGATGCGTGAAGGCTGTATGTGAGTAATGGCTACTTTTGACATAGGTGTAGTAGAATTTGGCTATTTTAACCGAAAATTTTATAATAATATATATAGACCCTATATGTTTGTGCCTTTCTATGATTAAATTACAAAAAATAATACTTATAGTAAAATAGAAATGGAAATTCAATATTGTTAATTAATTTTTTTTTTTTTATTATAGATTTGAAATCTGAACATAATCCTGAATTTGGTTTACAATTAAATAAATAAGTTTAAACTCAAAGTTCGTCTAGTGATAATGAGCCTAGTTTTATACATATATACTAAAACTAAATAACCCATCTATTAAATTAAAATGAAAAGGTATCTTAATAACGCCTTGGCGCAGAGGCACAAGCGTGTGACTGTAAACGCGACAGGTTGTGGGTTCGCTTCCCACACCAGGAAATGGAATTTTTCATTTCCTGGGTTTGGTAACAAGGCAAAGGGCGGCGTTGAGTTCCGCCGCTCAGCACGTAATGCCTCAATTCGGCGAAAAGTGGAGAACGGAATGGCTTAACACTAGGCCTATCCTGCTATATGTGTATCTTTTTTATGTATTTTTTTTTAAACAAGTGTCAAGTCGCTTTCGGCCCGAATTTGAGACATTGCGTGTTATATGGCGGAACTCAACGCCGTGCTTGGTCTTATATTAGAGCGGAGATATGAAATAATTTAAATATAATCATTACCCTCATTTACAACTTACACTCTCATTTACAAATAGACGCTATGCCACTGCGTCACAATGGGATCTATACCTATTAAAATAAAATATTATATATTTTTGTATTTATTAATCATATTACTTAAGATTAAGAATAATACGCGTGTTAATATTATAAGATAAGATTTTAGAAACCTGACAACTACTATGGGTACATCCAATTAGCGAAAATGATTTCTTATACACTTTTCCTTAATCACTTAATATAGTCTATATTATAGTAAACTTAACTAGCTAGTGCTCGTGTTGATTTTGTTACCTTTGGCCGGGAATCGAAATCTGACTAAATGCGATTGGTTGTGGGTTCGACCTTTTTTTTATGGATAACGGATAGCAAACGAGCAAAAGGACCACCTGATGGTAAGTGGTTACCTTCGCCTCTGGACATCTACAACACCAGAGATATTGTAGATGCGTTGCCGACCTAGATGATACAGATGGAAGATACATATATATGGTCCCCCCCCCCGACAATGTAGTAGTCTCCTATTGGAACCACCACATTTTGGGGAAAGTATGGGTGGGAAAGGGGAAAACCTGGCTTACATGCCATCGAACCGGAACACATCATTAGATATTTGGCGGTTCGTGTTTGACATGATAGTGGTCGTGAACTACTATGAGTACAAACGTCCTACCATCTAACTACTGGGATACCCGACTCTTACGGGACGCTACCCAGCGATGGAGGAGAATTGTATTCTAAACCCGTCCCCTCACAGGGAAAAATCGATTCCCAATCAAGGGATCGTTATATTTCAATCCGCTTTGTATAGACAAGCCGCTGCGTTGAGTTCCGCCACTTAATACATTGCGTTTTAATTTCGGGTGCAAAGTAAAGGACGGAGTGTCTTCGCACTAAGTTCTATCTGACTCTGCTATGCGGTGAAAAGTGAAACAGTAAACGCAAAAGGGAAACCCACGAAACGAAGTATTTAAACCTTTTTTTTAGCTCCATGCTGTATCCCGCATATAGCAAGGTAGGCAGAGGGAACCTAAGAACCCAGTGTTAAGACACTCCGTTTCCCACTTTCCGTCGAATTGAGGCATTGCGTGCTGAGTATTTGAATCTATAAACTCAAAAATTACAGTTAAGAAAAACTGTACATGCACATGACAATAAAGATATTGGTAGTATAAAAAACTTTGACAACATATTATTTTGACAAGCATTCAAGTTGTCTTTTAAATATATATAAACTTTTTCCTTATACCAATATAGTCTGTGATTCAACGGTGTCCTTATAGCACTGGCCTTTAAGCAAGTAATATGGTTTGACTCACAGATACAATTATAAAAGTTTAGCTAAGTTAAGCTAAATTTACTATATGTAAACATAAACAGACACATACAAAGTGCGGTGTTAAGCTCTGCCGCATAATTCGAATTACCTTTAAATGTAAATAGGTGGAAAGTGAAGAACGGAGTGTTTTAACACTGGGTTCTTTCTTAATATCACGCTATATGTAGGTATTGATGCTTTAGCTAAAAAAACACTATTCAATCGTGGTACAGTTGGGAAGTGCCTAAATAAAAATATTGGTTTTAAGTTAAATTTTTTTTTATCAGTTTCCTTTATAAGTACTTACAATTCTGATAGCCTTGAGGTAACGGAACAGAGGTGATGTGATGTAGGTAGAGAGAACCTAGCAGTGGCGAGAGGTGAAAGTTTCAGTTAGGCCAGCCGATATTTAGAGAAGCCGGTATATATTTAAGGAAGCCGGTATAAGATGTAAAGTTACAATTTGAGCTCCATATTTTTCTGGCGACCTTTTTTTAGGTCTCATACTTGTATTTTAAAAATTAAGGCAAGCCGGTGGGAACCGTGTTGAATGGACGCCTCGCCACTGGAACCTAAAGTGATGTACCACTCGCTCTCTCTTGCCTATGCCTGATTATGCGGGAGATGCATAGAAATAAACAAACATATATTTCTTCAGCTCATGCTTATTCCGCATAGCATTTACTTATTGACTACCCGTCAAAGAGAGTCTAGTGACAAAAATATGCCATTTTTCATCCAAAAATCGAGCTTATTTCTTGTTTTGAATGAACTGTAAGTCACGGAAAATAGATAAATAACAAATTGCAATTATTCCTCCGAGTGGGATCGAATCCACCAACCAATCCTTATGTACAGTCAGACGCCGTCCCACTGCGCCACGATGGTCTAAATAATTTAAATAAATATAAAATGAAGACTGGAGATTTATGAGTACTCTTATCGACTTATCGACCGAGTGCATTTAGTTTTAATTAAAATTTTCATGCATAACCGAGCGGAAAAATCTTACGCTTACAAACTATGTACTTACAGCTAAAATGTTACTTTATATTATGTAGCTGTAGCTATTAAATTAAGTTAATTTGTTCAATTATATTTTTTTCTTATAATTTAATTAAAAAATCTCTTATTATTTAAATAATCTCTTATTATTTAAATAATAAATCTTATAATCTACAACACTATTAAGTATCGGCAGCAAAGAAACTAAGCAAAGAATGACAGTGATGTATTATTCCTTTTTTTACAAGGTGAGAAATTCGATATCTGTTAACTGTATACCCATTTTTAAGGTGTTAAAAGTGACTAGATTATAACAAAATAAATAATAAAAAACAAACTAAAAATGAAAAATGGGGAACAGAAATGTTAAAACAGAAAGGAGTGTCTTACGACTAGGTTCACTCCCCCACTACAAGCAGTGCTCGCAAGCCGAGGTTCGGCCTCGCAGGAGGCGCCCCTGTGACACTGCAGTTCTAAGTTGATGGTCCTCCTCCCGAGGAGGCCAAGCCAGGGTCAGAGCTCTTCAAGCTCGGCCCCCCACAAAACCCGGTGACGCTGTCGAGGCCAACAGGGCCAACATTATACTACACAGTCGGAAAAAAAAAAAAAATAGGTTCACTGGTTCCTTCTGCTTACCCGACTGCGAGATGCAGCGTGAAGCTAAAAAAAATAACTAAAAATATTTATTTATCAAAGTTTAACGCTACATTTACTATATTTCATTATATTTATCATAAAACACATTAATTCAATAAAATAAAAAATAACACCTTAGCCTAAATACAGTCACCATATAACCATTACCATATTAACATACCAATTTATGTATTATCTGTAACAATTTAAATTTCGAACATCGTTTCTCATACAAGTTGCGTGTCATTGACCCGCACCTACTCATACGCTCACATCACATAGACAGTAACATTGATCATTACTAGCTTTAAATTTTATATATATATTATATGTATTTAAGATTAAAAACTTGTTGGTGAGATCAAAATTAGACATTGAAATATAATATTTGATTTTATTTCATTAATCTATTGGTAAATCCAGCCTAACGAAGCCAATCTATTGGTTATGGCCAGTCGTCTCGCAGAAGCACAAGCATGCGACTGTAAACGCGATAGGTTGTGTATTCGATTTCCACTCCAGGAAATAAAATATTGAATATTTATAATAATTAATATTTATTTGTTTCATTCGCTCTGGTAACAAGGCAAAGCGCGGCGTGGAGTTCAGCTACCCAGTAATGCCTCAATTCGGCAAAAAGCAAACTTTATAGAAGAGCCATTTAAAGGTTCCTAAAGTTGTCATTTTGTTGTTATTCTAAGGATTTATTATTGTTATTTTGTCACTGATTCATTATTTATAGGATTAATTTACTTCCAATTTGAATTTTAGCGGAAAGTGAAGAAATGATTGTCTTTACAGTAGGTTTTCTCTCCCTTTCTATGCTATGCGTGAAAAGGCGTAAAATTGAATGAAACAACGGCTTTGGGGCTACATAACTTTAGACATAAGATGTTAGATTTAAGCAAATATTGATATTTAATTAAATAACAAGATTGTCGCACGACGCCACTAATAGGACAGCCAATAGAAAGGTGATGATAATACGTGATTATTGTGTGACTTTAGAAAATGAGTATTAATATTATTAATACTTATTTTAATTGTATCTGTGGAATCTAATTAACATAATAAATATAGATAAAACTTCACAGCATGAAATGTCATCGAATTATTTTAATAAATAATAAAATTAATAATGAATTCTTTAGTAATGAAATAATTATAATTATAATAAAAATTACTAAGTAAAATTAATTACGCCTGTCGTGGCGCAGAGGCACAAGCGTGCGACTGCAAACGCAACAGGTTGTGGGTTCGATTCCCACTCCAGGAAATGTAAAATTTAGTATTTTCATTTCTTGGGTTTGATAACAAGGCAAAGCGCGACGTTGAGTTCCGTCACTCAACACGCAATGCCTCAATTCAGCGGAAAGTGGAGAACGAGTATTGTTGTAAAAGAACCGAGTGTCTTAACACTAGATTCTTTGGTTTCCTCTGCCTACCCTGCTATATGCGGGTTACAGCGTGAAGTTAAAAAAAAAAAATAAAAATATATTTATTGCCACAAAATACATAATAATTAATATATATAACGCCTGTCGTGGTGCAGAGGCACAAGCGTGCGACTGTAAACGCGACAGGTCGCGGGTTTGATTCCCACTCTGAGGAATTATATTTAAATTATTTTTATTCACATAACACACAATATCTCGAATTAAGCGGCGAACGGAGTGTCTTGCCACTAGGTTCACTCTACTTTGCTATGCGGGATAAAGCGTGAAGCTGTTTTTATTTAAGATATATGGTATGTGAATGCATAAATGATGGATTATTCTAATCCCACAGATAACATATAGCCTATTTTATCTGTCGTAAAGATAATAATGCACTTAACGTGACATTGCTCTATAAAATATATGTGGAGCCATAATCATGTATGGAAGAAACTTTCGAAAATAGTTTTCATGTCTTCTCCTACGTGGTTTTTATTAGTAAGAATCACAAAAGTAAAAACAATGATAAAAATATAAATAAAATAATACAAAAACACAAAAAATTGAACAAAATATAAAGCTAAAATAGTAATTTTTTCTAGCCTGCCTACACAGTAATACAGGTAATTCATATCTCCGCTCTGTCAGCACAAAATGCGGCGTTGAGTTTCACCATTTAACACGAAACGTCTCGTATTCGGTCGGAAAGTGAAGTACGGAGTGTCTAGACACTAGGTTCCCTCTGACTACCCTGAACTGACCATTTGCGAGATTAGAGCCAAAAAAAGTAATGTCGACAAAAACTGAACAGTCTATACCTTGAAAATGTATAAATTAGTGGGTTAGAACTATATATACCGCCTTAGCTATATTCAATTTTCACCCTTTGCCACTGATAACTATATATATACAGACTTATAAAAAAGACACACAAAAAATACTCATAATCATAATAACCATTAACTATTACTAGCATCCCCGTTGACGCGTTAACAACGCGTTGTCTTTTGTAATGTATATGTCACTTTGTATAAACATGGATGCCAAACCATGGTAGTGTATGTACCATCATATATTAGCATTCTGCACCCCTTCGTTATATAAACTATAAGTGTGCCAAATTTCATGCTCCTCCGTCCGCGTAATTTTCGTAAAAAGGAGTACAAAACAATATTTACTGTTACAATATATGTAGAAAGTTTAACTAACATTTGATCGAAAAAAACTTGAAATTTAAAACTCATGCTCTTTAAAGAAACATCTTACTATCGAAAATCATGATCATCTTTAACGCAATTTATTTATGCTTATAAAACATTTTTCTTATTGTTCTCGTTCCATGTCCATAGTAATTTTTGATTTCGACCTCAAAAATAATATTTTGAATATTTTAGGAACAATTATATATAAAGAGCTGAGTGATATGTCAGTAAAATCATAGGGAACCAGAGAATCTAATGTTAAGACACTCCATTTTCTTTTAACATTTCCGTTCCCCACTTTCCGCCGAATTGAGGCATTGCGTGCTGAGAGGAGGAAGTCAACGCCGTTTTTTGCTTACCAGAGCGAAGAAATTAAAACACTTCATTTACTAGAGTGAGAATCGAACCCACAACCTGTCGCGTTTACAGTCGCACGCTTGTGCCTCTGCGCCACGACACACATATCAATTTAAGATACTATTTATCGATATCGCACCCATGTTTAAAGTTAACAAGACTACCTTCATTGTATAATTTTTGGCTAAAACGAGGTCGATATTGTCAGTGAAGGTCATTCACAACATTTCATTGTGAGTGACCCTTTTAAAGAAAAACAACTGGTTATTCGGCCTTTTGAGTTTTGATGTATTTTAAGGTTTTATATAATTATTACTGCAATTTTTACAACATTTTTTTATGATTATTGTATTGGGGTAAAGATAATTTAAGATTGCTGTTTAAGTGCTTGATTATTTTATATAGAACTCTTTAAATAATAATATAAATCGATAAAGTCCATCGTGGTGCAGTGGGACAACGTCTGACTGTGAACACGATTTGTTGTGGATTGAATTCTTACTCATGAAAGTAATTATATTTAAAATTATTTTTATTTCTCTTTCTCTGCTCTGGTAAGATGAAGCGCGGCGTTGAGTTCTGCCACTTCACACAATGTTTGGAATTTGGGTGGAAAGCGGCGAATGGAGTGTCTTGACAGTTGAGTAGGTTATCTCTGGCAAATGGCTATGCGGAATTAAGCGTGAAAATGCGTGCTTTTTTTTCTATTATAAATTACAAATTAGACAGCGAGAATTATGTTATATATACATACGCATAGATAAGAGTATATTCTTGTACATTACTCGAACGTCTAACTTCAATTCATTCTAAGACCACAAATTGCTAAAACTTTATTTGATATTAGATATTCGAATATCAGTTCAAACTCTTTTATAAACATAAAAAGATAATAAATATACGAAAAATAAACAAATTTAATGATTTTTATTGTTAATTAATATCTATTGGATATTTTGATATTATTAATATCTTAAAATGCTAGAATTTAAGGCTGGAAATATTTGAGAAAAAATAATTTTGAAACGTTTCCAGAGCACATAAATAGAAATAATATAAATAATCATTCCCCCGAATGGAAATCGAACCTGTATCAATGACGTTCACCGTCAGAGACTGTCCCACAATGGCGTCTATAATAAAATTATAAAATATATATTAAGTTATATTGTACAATAAAATGAAGAGTAGAATAATTACAGAGATGAAACAGAAGTAGTTAAAATGCTTTTTAATAGCATGGGGTTGTAATGAAAAATGTAGTCAGTATTTAATATCAATTAGAAAGTAGGTATTGATACTTATATGTTAAAAAATGCGTGTTTAAGGTAAAGAAAAGTAACTCCATTCTCCACATTCCGTCTAAAACAGTGTGCGGAATAACGTAACTCAACGCTGCACATTGTATAAACAGTACTGAAAATACGCCTATATTGCACATACAAAGGTTGAGGATAATAATTAAATAACTTTGTAAAAGTACCTTATACTTATAAGTAAAAAATATTCTGGAGTTTGAAAAACCTTTTTATATCTTAAAACCAATCAAATTATAAATTATAAGAAATAAATATAGAGATCACCGTGGCGTAGTGCAATAGTGTCTGACTAAACACGATTGGTTGTGGGTTAGGTTCCCACTTGGGGGAATGATTGTCTATTTTATCAAAAAAATAAATAAAAGCTAAGCGCGGCGTTGAGTTCCGCCACTCAACACGCAACGTCTCAATTTGGCGGAAAGTGGTGAACAGAAATGTTATAAGAACGCAGTGTCTTAACACTAGGTTCTTAGGTTCCCTCTGCCAACCCTGCTATGTGCGTGATACAGCGTGATGTTATAAAAAAAATACAAAGCGCGGTGTTAATTTCCGCTTTTTAACACACAATATCTTGAATTCAAGTGGAAAACGAAAAGCAGAGTGTTTTGCTACTAGGTTCTCTTTAGCTAACGTTTTTTCTTTAACGTGAGGAAATCGCGGGGACTCGGACGGGTTATGTGGGACTCCGGCCCGGCTGTAAAGAGGTCAACCATACGGTTGACACACGGTTTTACACCCACTAAAACCTCGTGGTACTCCTCTACCGCCACTGGCCGAGGTCCACAGGAACTGCTCCAATCATCCGTGAACTCTTTACCTACCCTGCTATGCGGGATAAAGGGTGAAGCTGCTTAATTCCCCTAAGTAGAATTGAACTCATTACCAATGCTTACAATGACAGACACGCTATAACTAAGTCATGATGGTGTCTAGAAAGTAGGTAATTATCATCAAAGTGTAAGCAAAATTATTGCTCATTTACTGTAAAGTCTAATCATTCACGCTATAAATATATGTAGTTCATTACTTTGAAAGCGTGTTATAATATATATATATATATATATATATATATATATATATATATTACAAATGACATTTGCTGAATTATCATATCTTCTCAGTAATATTAGAATTAATATATAATTAAACTTTATTTTTAAGCTTATAAATATCACTAGTGTGTACCCGTTCACGCCTTTTTAAGTATTATTAAAAAAAATACTATCATTCTGCACTCCTTCTCTATATAAACTATAAATGTGCCAAGTTTCATACTTCTCCGTCCGCGTAATTTTAGTAAAAAGAGGTCCAAAGTTTTTATTTCACGTATTAATTAATACCTGTCGTGGCGCAGAGGCATAAGCGTGCGACTGTAAGCGCGACAGGTTGTGGGTTCGATTCCTACTCCAGGAAATGGAATTTTTCATTTATTGGGTAGTAACAAGGCAAAGCGCGGCGTTGAGTTCCGCCACTCAGCACGCAATGTCTCAATTCGACGGAAAGTGGGGAACGAACTGTCTTAACATTAGGTTCCCTCTGTCTACCTATATCTGCTATATGCGGGATACAGCGTGAAGCTATGTATGTATGTATTACTTAAAATAATATGACATTTTCGTTTATACCGTTCGCAAATATAGCAATGAGACAGCGTATTCAGATGCATTAGTCGCTTCGTCATAATTTAATTTTAACGTAATGGAAATAACGTGAAAGCTTCACGTCTCAATTGGTGTAATATCCTGCCAATGAAAATATAGCGATATACTAGTATATGCTAGGAAATGGCTTTTAATGCGATGACTAACTGTATTTAGTGATTTTATTTGCGTGGACTATATGAAATCTATAATTAATATTTTATCAAAAAATAAAATTATTTCAAATGAAATAAAAAGTAAAATATTACGAATAACTCAAAAATTACTCGTCACAGATCTTAACCAAATTCGACTGGAACCATATCAGAAGCACTAGCTATCATATAAAAAAAGAATCGTCAAAATCGGTTCACCTAATAAAAAGTTATGTGGACATTACATACATAAAGAAATAGAAATGCAATCGAATTAAAACCTCCTCCTTTTTTTTAAATCAGTTAAAAACCCGGTGCTCCGCTTTTGCGTAGAAATTTCGGGAAATCTCTTTTAAGATTTCCCTTACACTTCCCACAGAGCTTCATGCCAAATTTCATTTTTCTATAGGCAGTCACTCAGTAACGCAAGAGATTATATATCTATAAGCTTGACTCAAAATTTAAATCTATTAAGTATTTTATTTAATATTAAACCTAAAAATGCTGGCCTGCGCAACTTTGTATGCCAAAAAAGAGTTACAAATTTTCCGTTTTTGCAAAACTAATAGCTACTTACGCCTCTTGATCCTTTTGTTCGTAGCCTGATGCCTATGTAGCCTGTTACTCGCTGATAATGTAGCTTTATATTGGTAAAAGAATTTTTAAAATCAGTTTAGTAATTTTAAGTTCATAAAATTTCAACAAAAAAATGATTTTGCCTATCATATTATAAGTGTAAATTACACTAAGTATTTGACATTTATATAAAACAGATAATAAATACAACATATTATACTAAATAACTTTTTTTTTCAATAATAACATAAAAATACTGACACGGACCTGACACAAAACAGCCGATACAAGCTCAAAACAGCAACAACAACAAAAAAAAAGAATTCTTATCTCTGGTCTATATCCCTGAGCGTAGCTTGTTTCAGTTTCTCTAGAGGCATTCAAAAAACCCGGAAATACTTTCTCACATGTGGTCCACAAAGCCTCTTTTGTTCGTCTCGGTGCGATGACCTGGCGCTGTGCTTTTTATATGAGAAAATATGGCTTTCAAAACTGTATTAATGCTCATTTCGTGTTGAATTTAATTTGGAAGATTAGAAATGTATTTATAGTGCTTGGGGAAGTTTCATTTATAAATGTAAAATGTAATCCTTTTAAATTATCATTATATTATTATTATTATTTTTATTTTCTTTTTTTTTTTTTTTTTTTTTTTTTATGGATACCGGACTTGAGCAGAGCAAAAGACCGCTGATGGTAAAGAAGTGAGTTTGCCTTCGCCCATGAACATCTACAACACAAGAGATGTACTAGATGCGTTGCTTGCCAACCTAAGAGGATACAGATGGAAAGGGAGGGATAATGTAGTAGTCCGCTATCGGAACCACCACATTTTGGGAAAGGATGGGTGGGAAATGGGAAAACCTGGCTTACATGCCATCGAACCGGAACACATCATAAGATATTTGGCAGTTCGTCTTTGACACATGATAGTGAGAAGTCGCGAGCCAGACGGAGGACGAACCTCCTACCACCAAACAAATAATGCACATTAGAAAAGGAAAAACTTTTGAATCCTATTTTTTTTGTGAAAACTATGCTAAATAAGAAGCATGAAAATTGGTATACGAATATATAAGTGTATATGGTAAGAAATGCGAAAACCATATTTTTTTTTATAATAACCTTTAGTAATAAAATTAAAGTTTTACTCGCTACTTATGGTTGTCATACATTTTGGAATAAAATGACATACACACGTTGCTTTGAAGCATTATTGTATTTTCTACGTCAATAACACTACTAGTTAAATAAAAATGTAAATAAAAATTTAGAAAATACAATTCCATTCACTTTATTTAAAAAAAAATGTTATAATATTTTTAAAAAATATAGGCATTATGCTAAGCGATCTTTGTTATCCTGTACAAAGCAAGTTGTTTTTAAAAAAATAAAGCAGACAATGGAATTTATTGTTCAGCCCCAAAGCCAAATTTGGGGAAAACACCCGTTTCCGTTTGTGAAAAACATTTCTTGTTTATTTAAAAATAAAGTTTATATATATTTTCTTGTTATCCGAACTCACGAGGGTTTCTTGCAAAGAAATACGTGGCTTAATAATGCAATACTTGTACGACTTCTCTCTCTACTTTTCCTCCGTTATGGAAGACAGTCTATTGGGAAGTAATAGACGAAATGTCGAGACGCTATATCCTTCTCTATCTTATGACTACCTTATGCGGGAAAATAAATAAAAAAACACACTTTATTTCACACTGAGATTATTACAATTTGTTGATATCTTACATAGAATGAAAAATGCGGCTTTACCACTAATAGAGATAGATCTCTATATATAAGATAATATATAATAGATTATATTCGATATCTAGTCTTCCAGATTTTAACAAAATAAGTAAACCGAGTTCATAAAATGCACTCAAAATTAACATTATTACGAATACCTCAAAAACTACTTGCTAGATTTTAACTAAATTTAAATATGACCACATTAAAAGCACTATCATATCAACAAAATTGGTTCACCATTCACATATAAATATACAGTCGGAATTCAGAACCTTCTTTTAGGAAATCGGTTAATACAGCATACATTAATAGGTAGCACCTAACAACATTTATATATAAACAGCGAGGGAAGCTAATATTATCCTGACTATGGAGAAAGGATCGTCCAAAATTAACTCCCCCTGACCTCGAACTTTGAGTGCATTTGGATCGCCGCCAGCTGAATGACTTGTAGATACTGTACTGAATAATACATATATTAATACGTGAAGCAAAAACTTTGTAGCCCTTTTTACGAAAATTGCAAACATATATGAAATTTGGTATAATTAAAGAGTATATGGAGAGGAGGCCTGTCGTGGCGCAGAGGCAGACGCGTGCGACTGTAAACGCGACAAGTTGTGGATTCGATTCTCACTCCAGTATTTTCATTTCCTCGCTCTGGTAACAAGGCAAACGCGCCGCGTTAGGTACAGTCACTTAGTACGCAATGCCTCAGCGGAATTCAGCGGAAAGTGGGGAACAGAAATTTTAAAAAGAGAACGGAGTGTCTTAACACTAGGTTCTCTGGTTCCCTCTGCCTACCCTGCTATGTGCGGGGTACAGCGTGAAGCTAAAATAAAATAAATATGAAAGAAGAAAAGGCCAATAGATTTTAAAATAATGCATGAGAAATATATTAAATTAATAAAGTAAATTATATATATTCTATTCGTTTGACATACACTTTCGTATAAAATTACATACACGTTGCTAAAGACAACGCGTGGCTTACGCGTCAGCGGCAATTCCAGTAATGTTAAATATTTAAAATAATAAATAGTCACCTTTAGAAACCGCTGCTTGTACCCGCGATGACTATGAGTTCGATTCCAACTCGAGTATATTTGTCTTAAAATGTTTTTGTCTTCATTGTTAAGCTCTACCACTCTACATTGGTATTTCTTCATTTATCTGCCTACTAAAAACGCTTGTATTCTATAACATGTTCATATGACATACACACGCAAATGTTTTTGAGCCATATTCTAAAAAAAATTTTTTTTAACAAGAAGAAAATTTATTTTTGGTGATGAACATATCGTTGGCAAATTGACAAAGGACGTATCTGCAAATTTTGACATTTTGAGATAACTTCATTAAAAGATACCACTGGGCTGTCTCTATGAAGTTATGCGTGGCGGAACCCCGGCGTTTACTTCCGTGGAGAAACGCAAAGAGAGAAGCCCAAGTGACCAAAGGACATATCTGCCAGGTTGCGAAAGTTCCGCAATGACAAAGGATTTTGATCAGTAATATCTCGAAACAACCAATTTGCAGATACGTCCCTTTGTCAATTTGCCAACGATATTTTATTTTATTTATTTTATTTTATTTATTTTATTTGTTATTTATTTAGGAAGCCAACGCTGTATGCAATATTATTACAATTATTGTATACCTCACTTACAGAGCTAACGACATGTAGTAGTTATATAAAACTATTAAAAAAAGAAACAAAACAGTACAGTTCTAATTCAAAACTCACATACAATAATTAAACAACATATATAAGTATATATAAGTACATAATATATATAGAAACTCACTCAATTATAATATTACGAGTTAATTACTTAACCGTATCACTTGGGGTGTTAAATTTGTTCACTTTCAGTCGCGACGTCGGCCATGCGTGACTATTTTGTTAAACGTAACGTTTTATTACGTTATTATTATAAAATCACAAACGTTCTGCCTTATAATTTTTTTACAGTTACACACCCACAGATCTGAATTATAGCTTAAATTATAAAAAAACACTCAGCTTCACTCTCTATCCCGTAAAACAGGGTAGTCAGAGGAACCTAGTGTTAAAAACACTCCTTTTCACCATTTACAGACCCGAATTTATTGTGTGAAGAAGCGGAACACAATGCTGCGCTTGTCTTATCACAGCAAAGAAATTGAAAATAAGCTAAAAAATATATGGATTTGATAACGGAGCGAAGCGCGGCGTTGAGATTCCGCCACTCAGCACGCAATGCTTTAATCCAGCGGAAAGTGGGCAACGGAATTTTGTAAGAGAACGGAGTGTCTCAACACTAGGTTCTCTGGTTCCCTTTGCCTACCCTGCTATATGCGGGATACAGCGAGAAGCTAAAAAGAAAAAAAAGAGTCAAAATTATTATTACCTCAAGTGAGAATCGAACCCACAACCTATCGCGTGTAGGTTTACAGTCAGAAGCTGTCCCATAACGCCACGATGACTGATAGAACAATTAAAATGATTTGTTAACTTTACCTCTTTTTACCGTACAATTAATTAATTTCTTTCGAGTATTCTTGATACAACCTTGGCGAAGTGATTTGTTCTCAAGTGACACTTTCGAAGCGCCATAATTAAAGAACTGGCCTGAACTGAACTGATGTTTGATTTATAAAGTCTAATTTGTAAGTCCAGTATTTATTATTAACTTAAGATGCATATAACAATTTTAACGAAACTACGAAAATTAAGCGAACGGAGGAGCATGAAACTTGGCACACTTATACTTTATATGGAGAAAGAGTTCAGAATGATAATATTCTTTTCAAATAATGTATAATAAGTATGTTAAATTAATAAAATAGATGTTACACACACTACCATGGTTTGACATTTACGTTTATATAAAGTGACATATACATACATTGCTAAAGACAACGCGTTGTTAACGCGTCACCGGGGCCACTAGTATATAGAAATAAGAAACTGTCAAAATATCTGTCAAAATAACACTTGTGAAAGAGTATTTGTTTTTTTTTTTAATTATAAAAAGTGACTTAGTTTAAAAACAATTGTGCCGGAACGAGACGTTATTACCTTACTTAAGCCGTAATAAGTGAAATGATCATCTGTTTTCATTTAGAAATTGAATTAATTGGCGTATTATGTGTGTCAGTTATATAATATAATTAACCGACTTTGAATATGGAGGTTATCAATTTGAAGGTAATTTTTTTTATATCTTCTACCGCATAACTTTTTAATGGACGAACCAATTTTGATAATTATTTTTAATGTGATAGCTTCTGATGTGAACACATTTAAATTTAGTTAAGATCTGACGAGTAGTTTTTGAGTTATTCGTAATAATTATTGTGCTTTGTAATTTTTTTTTTGTAAAAAAGAAATATATACTTTCGTTAAAAAATTACGTAAGTCTTATTGCTATATTTACATTACATTAAAAACATTTAAGTTGACAGTTCTTATAATTTGTGTGCAGTGTCAGGACACTCCGTTCTCCACTTTCTGCGAATATATTATCTCGTTTATTACGAAAATATAGTTAAGTTGTTATATGGCATAAAATAACCATGACCCAGCAAGCGATACGCGAACCAGGTCTGTTGCACACCAAATATGGCAGTTTCCTCGCGATTATGTACGTAAAAGTACCTATATTTAAAGTAGAATTATGTATGATTGTATATGGAAAGAGGCCATCGTGGCGCAGTGGGTCAGTGTCTGGCTGTATGTCCTGTTTCTGGGTTCGTATCACTTGGTGGATTGCTTATATTTCTAATATTTTTCTTTCGTCTCTCTGGTCAGATAAAGCGCAACGTTGAAAGAACACGCAATGGCTCGATTTGGATGGTAAGCGGTGAACGGAGTGTCTTGACACTAAGTTCCCTCGGTCTTTAGTGCTATGCGGAGTAAAGCAGAAAACTGTTGCTCTTTATAAATGGGAAATTTCTCTTTCAAATCTGTATGGACAGTCGCCATCGTGATGTAGTAGGCCAACGTCTGAGCGTATACATTGGTTTTGGATTCGATTTCCACTCGGGGATTGTATTTAAATTATTTATATTTTTCTACTGTGATAAGATAAAGCGCGGCGTTGAGTTCCGTCACTCTCCATGGCTTGATGTCAAGTGTATAAGGTGGAGTGTGGAGTGTCTTGACACTACGTTTCTCTGACGTAGGTACGTAGATAGAAACCTAGTAGTGTTACACTCCGTTCTTCATTTTATACAATCTAATGTTTAGTAAATACAAATCATAGTAAAGCAAAACGCGGTATTCAGTTCCGCCATTGATCCGCCACACGTGAGGTAGAAAGCGGAGAACGGAGTGTCTAAATACTAGGTTTTTTTTACTTGCGTTAAGCTAAAAATAATAATAACTTACATACATACATACATAGCTTCACGCTGTATCCCACATATAGCAGGGTAGGCAGAAGGAATCTAGTGATAAAACACTCCGCTTCCCACTTTCCGGCGAATTAAGGTATTGCGTGCTGAGTGGCGGAACTCAACGCTGCGCTTTGATAACTTAAAATTTGATTACTATTATAACTTTCAATAGACGTAAATAATTAATAGTTTCCTTTCATTTAAGAAGTTTATTTTGAAGATCAATTGAATTAATATATATAAGGGGGATACGGTTCTTTCATACTTAATGCTATTATCTGATAAATAAAACCATGACTCTTAATCAAAAATTTGAATGGGTTTTTATGGGGCCGAATATTATTCATGACTTATATGCCATAGGCTCATAACACCATCGTGGTGCAGTGGGACTGTCTGTTACTGAGGGTTGTGGATTCAGTTCCCACTCGGTGGAATTATATTAGAAATTATTTTCATATCCCTACTGTAACACATGCCTATTTATCTATAATATTATATTCATCAAAGAACACCTAAAACAAGCATTCTCTGCCTCACCACTACACCAGCTTTGAGCGCAAGCGCACGTCCAACCTCTCCCGTGTTACTGACACGACTCCCTGAAAAGTGCACAATATGGCAGGGAACCTGAGAACCTAGTGTTAAGACACTCTGATCCCCACTTGTCGGCGCAGAGGCACAAGCGTGCGACTGTAAACGCGACAGGTTGTGGTCTCGATACTACCTCGCTCACGCCAGGAAATGTAAAGCTTAGTTTACTTCCCTTGGCTTTGATAAAAAGGCAAAGCGCGCGGTGTTGAGTTCCGCAACTCAGCACGCAATGCTTCAATTCGGCGGAAAGTGGGGAACTAATTATAATTATATACTTGTTATTTACAGTTACTTTCAACGCATTGAACTAAATATATGTAAAAATCTGTTTTCAAAGTAAACAATGCTAAAATAAATATTCTACAGAATCATCCCAATGTCGTGTTAGGAAAGGAAGTTCGTTAATACTGTATATAGGGGTGTCAACATTTATTTTGAAATATAATATTTTTTTTAAAATAAATTAATAATTATAATACACTTCTTTAAGAAATATATTTTAAGGATATTAAGCAATAATCAAGACGATCGTGGCGCAGTAAGCGTCGTACTGAACACGATGATTTTGAAGTTCGACTCCTATTCGCGGATTACATCCAAATTGTCTTAATTTCTCCGCCAAAAGGGTTGGCCATGTTAAGCTTGCTAACCTAGCATTGAGTACCGCTATTCAATACACAAAATCGATCTCCCTGGGCGATAAGGATTTAGAACGGAGGCCCTTGACACTAGGGTCTCTCTGCATGAGTACCGTAGTACTATATGAGAAAAGCGTGAAGCTAATATATTACAGCACGTGATTGACTGCCATAAAAAAACAAATTAAGTATTATTATATTTAGTATAAAGAGTATATATATATATAGTTGAGTATATATATATATATATATATATATATATATATATATATATATATATATATATATATATATATATATATATATATATATATATATGATATAAAACATAGTTGTGGGTACGATCCCAACTCGGGGGAAAATAATTATTTTAATCTCAAGTGTGGCATAGACTTCAATGCTCAACACGCAATATGTCCATGTCGGACGAAAAGCGGAGAGCCGAAGTGTCTTGAACACCAGGTTCTCTCTGGCTATGACGGAAAATACGTAAGATTACAAAAATCTATGTATTTCAGTGCAAATTGACAACCCTAACAGTAAAGTATACATATGTACGTGGATATATTAAGATTTAAGACCGTTTCATCAAAACAAAGCGAGTACGTCTCAACTCTCGCCAAGGCGTGCGTTGAGTATTTCTCTTTTAATCTCACGTATATTGACCCAATGTTATTTTTTATAATTATTATCTATATTAGCTTTTAAAATCGGTAACAGGCGTGAATAGATTGGTAAGTCGGTTTGGTAATAGATTTTTTTAATTTATAATTTATTGCTGACTGATTGCTTTATTTATAGGGTGAATATTTAATACGTAAATTTATTAAATATTTATTTAAATCAGAAAAAAATTATGCTTTTTTTATAGCTTCATGCTATATCCGGCACATAGCAGAGAGAACCTAGTGTTAACACATTCCATTCTTTTTTTAATATTTTCGTAGCCCACTTCTTCATGGAATTGAAACATTGCGTGCTGGAGTGGTGGAACTCAACGCCGCGCTTTGTCTTTGTTACCGAACCCAGGAAATGAAAATACTAAACCTTACTTCCTGGAGTCGCACCGAACCCACAGCCTGTCACGTTTACAGTCGAACGTTTGCAGCCTTTGCGCCACGATAGAAGTTATTTATAAATATCAGAATTATCTACAGAACTAGGTTCCCATTTATATCTCAGTACTTTTATCAGCGAAATCGCCAATGCATATTTTTTAATATTGAACTTTCCTTCCATTTTAAAATTTACGTTTTAGATCGTTTTTCATAAATGTGCACAATTTTTTTGCTGTTTTAAATATACATGTCGACTTACCGTTTGAAATACTTGAAACCACTGGGAGCGAAGTTAAACGTTTATTCTCTGCCTTTTGCGTTCAAAGTGCGCAATTTAAATAATTAAAATATAGTCTATCGTGGTGCAGTGAGTAAGCGTCTGGCTACAAAAGTGGATGTAAGTTCGATTCCCACGTGATGCAGTAATTTTTATAACATAGCGCGGCGTTGAGTTTCGCCACTCGACACACAATTCTCGTTTTCTGTCGGAATGTGGAGAACAGGCGGTTTTGACACTAGGTTTTTTCAGTCTACCCGGCTATGCTTGAAAAGGCGTAAAATTGAAAAAAAATCAAGTCCTCATAAAAAGGTATATAAAATTTACCATACATATAAGATTAAGTAGTTTTTGAAGTAAATATAATTATTTCCCCAAGTAGGTGTCGAACCCAAAATTATCGCCACAATCAGACATAGTCACACTACGATACGATGGCGTCTATTTATCTATATATAAATACGTGAAGTTATCTATATATAATTACGAAAATTACGCGGACAGAAGAGCATGAAACTTGGCATACTTATGGTTTATTAAAGAAGGAGTGCAGAATGCTAATATGTTTAAAAATAATGCATAAAAAGTATATTAAATTGATAAAATAAATGTTACACTCATTACCGTGGTTTGACATCCAGGTTTATATAAATTGACATATACATATATTGCTAAAGAGAACGCGTTGTTAACGCGTCAACGGGGAAACTAGTATATTTAACGAGCTGTTTCCTGTGACTTCGCTCACCTGGTCTATCGCAGTCAATACTACATACTATAGTGTATAGTGCGTATATGCGTTCATTTGAAGGCTTAAAAGTAGCTAGATTTTCAACTTTTTTGGCAAACAATTATGTCTGCAAGAATATTTTTTTAATAAAAATATCCTATTTCTTTTTCAATACCTCTGAGAGTATGATAATCATCATCAAGTTGAGTAGTTTTGGCGTGAAAACGTAACAAACAAACATACATACACATTTATAATATTGTTTGTATGTATTGATGTGTCCATACATATTTAGCTTAAACACTCATTGTCCTGCAGACGTAAACAGGAAACTGGTGTATATTGACCCAAATTAAATATGACTAAACATTCCTAAGCGATGTGGCGAGGGAAGGTTTGTGGTAGATTCATTTTAATGAAATATTTTGACTTGATTCTTTTTTGACTGTCATGGCTTAGTTGACTAGGTACACGAGAATGCGGAGTATCTAGATTCGATTCCCAGCCTGGGGTATCTATTATATATATAAAATGAGGTGTCTGTCGTGACGCAGAGGCACGAACGTGCGACTGAAAACGTGACAGGTTGTGGGTTCGATTCCCACTCCAGGGAATGAGAATAATAAATATTTATAATTATTAATATTTAGTATTTTCATTTCCTCGCTCTGGATACAAGGCTAATCGTGGCGTAGAGTTCTGCCACTCAGCACGCAATGCCTCAATTCGGCGGAAAGTGGGGAACGAAAATCTTATGAGGACGGAGTGTCTTAACATTTTATGGTCCCCTCTGCCTATCCTGCTATGTGCGGGATACAGCGTGAAGCTTAAAAAAATATTGTTTTTGACCGTCGTGGCGCACTTGACAAAAACTAGGTATACGCGATTGCAAAAATGTAGATTTAATTGCCAGTTTGGGATACACATGTATCTATAATATATATTGGTCGCTTGCGTCACTGAGTGATTGACAATGTACAGGCGAAGGTACTGGCATGAAGGCTCTTTAAAGAGTGTAGTGGAGTACTAAGAGAGGGTTTCTATAAATTTCTACTAAAACGAGATGGTATTTTAGGTTTTATAGCCTACGCAAACGAAGTCGCAGGGTACAGCTAATAGTCATATACCTAATCTATTGTATAGTCCTGTTTAAACTAAATTGAAACAATAACTATGGAACGTGCTATCTCCTATTTACTAATATCGTAAGTTAAGCACTTCCGTTTGAGAACCGCATCAAACTATACAAGGAATTATTTATTATAACGAGCTTAAAGTAGATAATCTGACATCCTTCCTGAATAACTAATTTATTTTGATACTATAAATGGGAATGTGCGTATATTTGTCCTTCTTTCAAATTACAACATAATCAGAGAAGAAATTCCTTAGCATTCCATGGATTCACAGTGCGGGTGCCCATCGCGTTGCAGAGAGAGGACTTTGGAGAGTGCCGCAGACTTACAATCCAGGTGTAGGCTCGAGAGGCCCCTTTAATATGGATAAACACACGCCTCCACTGTTCAAGCCCCTCTCTACCTAACCAAATTTGAAAAGATCCTAATAATGCCGCCTTAGAGATATGTGTGTATGTGCTAGAATTGAGCCAATGATAGCTCTAGACAGGATGAGATCTTTTAGTAGATTATAGAGAAATTTTACTTTTATACGTAATATCTCGAATTCGGGAGGATTCGGAAAGAGGAGAACAGTGTGTCTCGAGACTAAGTTCTTTGTATGTCCTGTTAATAATAATTAAAATAATTCTTTATTGTACACATCGATAAATAAACAAAAAAATAAAAGAATAACAGCAGAAAGAATTAAAAAAAAATACAGAGTAACAGAAAACGATGTACAACAGGCGACCTTATCACTAAAATAGTGATTTCTTCCGAGCAACCTTAGTATAGGAAATACGCAAACTAAGAAATTGAATAGGGTGTGAATAATACATATTACAAATAATAATAATAATTTTAAAAAGACAAAGAAGTAATAAACTACATAAGTATATTCATCATAACATTTACAAAACTTAGTACCTCTTTTTACGAAAATTACGAGTACACAGGAGCATGTAACTTGGCATACTTATAGTTTATATAGAGAAGTGCAGATTTTTTTTTTTTTCTAAATAATACATAAAAAGTATACATATTAATAAAATAAATGTTACACACACTACCATGGTTTGATATCCATGTTTATATAAAGTGACATATACATACATTGCTAAAGACAACGCGTTGGTTACCCGGCAACGGGAGCACTAGTAGACATAAATAGACATTGTCATACCGGGAAAAGCTGAAAAAAAAACTATATTTTGCAGTCCAGATAATGAAATTTAAATATAAACTAGAATAAAACGAATAAAATTAGGCAGTTTCCGAAATAATTTTTGCCTATTTACAAAACTCGTTTGTAAATGAGCAAAAACTGATGCCGTTGTTAATCTTCGCGTTTTACTTCAACCATATTTCTTAAACTGTCTTAAGATAATTTACCTTTCACAATGACGATATCGTATTTCCTAATAATTACTTCTCTACTAACCATATATTTTAGACATGAAATTTGATTTTTTTTTTATAATTTTTGCGTGCCTCAATTCGGCGGAAAATAGAGAACGGAGTGTCTTAACACTAGGTTCTCAGGTTTTCTCTGCCTACCCTGTTATATGTGGAATACAGCGTGAAGCTAGAAAAAAATTTTTTGTCATAAAATATATAACAGAGTGTCGTGGCACTAGGCTGTCTCTGGCTACACCGTCTTGCGAGTAAAGTGAAGTGAAGAGAAGATTTTTTTATAAAGTATTAATATCTACACACAAAGAAAATTTTAATGTTTCGGGACTCGAACCTGCGTCTTTTGAAAACTTCTTATGCGCATTAGCCATAATTAAGCTATATGCTCTAATTGAGCTGCGTCCAAACTCTTATACACGTGTTACAGCTTATGTTTGTTGTTATGTGTTGGGAAAGCAGAAAGGAGAGTAGAGAAGCAAAAAGCGAGAGAGGAAGACCTATAGAGTATTAAAGTACTAAAACAATAATGTTAATCACTTATTAAAGTGATATTATTATTCATAAGAATAACAAAGTATTATTTCTCATAATATAGATAACTTAGTGGTTAGTATAGTCACAAACCAACCATAATATTTTGGTTCGCTTTTCTTACAATATTTCAAAAACAAATTAACGTTAAATTGTTTAGTCTATTTTAAGATATGTACTCTAAATATTATCTTTTTTTTAATAATTGGATTTTGCGATCCCCACTAAATAATATTTTGAAAATATATTAAAAATATTAACTTATTCTAGTGTACTTACTTTTAATGCAGGCGACTAAAAGACGAAAAGAGTGAGATCTAACGATAACCGCTCGTTTACAAATTACTTTCGTTTTCAACTACCACGGCATATTCTATTTTATTTTTATTTATTTCAATATAAAACTCCTTTAATTTAATTAAATAACAATTATAAAAAAATAAATATTTATATCTGGTTGACAATACTTAATTTGACAAAAAAAAAAAAAACGTCAACAACATTATTGTGTAAAATATTAAGAATCCAAAGAAACGCAAAATATAATGTGCAAATTATAAAGCTAATTATCAACAAAATGGCGGACCAAACCGACCAAATTGAAAATACGTATATACGCCTACAGGACCATATCGACAAGCTGTCCAATAGCCAGAGTAGTATAATAACTAAATTTGACATTTTGAGTAAAAATGTAGATGAATTAAGGAAGATTTTAAATCAATTTACGGAAAAAATATCGC
>JAKGSA010000659.1:0-135343 GCA_033558755.1 Philaethria dido
GTGGTAGGAGGTTCGTCCTCCGACTGGCTCGCGACCACTATCATGTCAAAGACGAACCGCCAAATATCTAATGATGTGTTCCGGTTCGATGGCATGTAAGCCAGATTTTCCCCTTTCCCACCCATCCTTTCCCCAAAATGTGGTGGTTCTGATAGTGGACTACTACATTGTCCCCCCTTCCATCAGTATCCTCTAGGTTGGCAACGCATCTACAACATCTCTGGTGTTGTAGATGTCTATGGGCGAAGGTAACCACTTACCATCAGGTGGTCCTTCTGCTCGTTTGCCGTCCGTTATCAATAAAAAAAAAAAAAAAAATGTTTACAATTTAGATAAAATAAGTATTACTTGTAATGGTCTTGCTTAACAGCGTATAATGTCTGTTAAACGTATAAACACATTTATAAATCGTGGTCATTTATGTCATTCAACACATAATCAATGTGTGTGTGTGTGTGTGATACTTGACCGGGGAGAACTGAGTGATTTATCACTGAGGAATCAATACTTAACTTCACGCTGTATCCCGCATATAGCAGGGTAGGCAGAGGGAACCTGAGAACCTAGTGTTAAGACACTCCGTTCTCTTTCAACAAATCCGTTCCCCACTTTCCGCCAGGGTGTGGGTGAGGAATCAATACGTTCTCCTAAATATCGTGATTCATAAAACTTTGCCGCTTTCAAGAAAAATCTCAGGCAAAGTTTAACTATCGTTTAAGAACCACAGTGCTAACAGGCCTTTGACGTCATCAGCCGACTCCCGCGCAGCTTTCAGCGTTCAGTTTGTTGTTTGTTTCAGTTATATTCCGAGTTTCAGGCAACTTAGACGTTTTGTTCAGTATTCTGTTACAAGATACTTACGAGATCACTAGCACATACTTAGATAATCGCTTCATGTTATTTACTTATTGTGTGAAACACAAATAGATTCTTTATGACAATATTATTTACATAAGAGTGTCATTCTGTACAGTGGAACGTTGCTGAAGTATTTTTATTTTTTTTATTCGATAAATGTTAAATTTGGAAACACCTATTTTGGAGTGAAAGAATATTTAGTCAGAGGATTTTTTTGTGTGTAAAATTATATTGTTCGGTTTAAATTTACGCGAACCATATTACTTATTGTAAACAATTGTTATTTATATGCTATTTTGACTTTTTCTTATTAATATAAAATCATTTATTTTTTTAAATGTTAGTTTTTAAAATTCTTTATTTGAAATAGAGAGAAAATAGAGTTAGTTTGAGACGTAAAGCATTCGATGTATTACGTAGGTAGCATTTATTGGTATTTTACTCGTGAAAATATATCATAGTTGATTTACTACGAAAACGTGCTCACTTTAGAAGCTACGCAACAGAATTTATAATATTTATAGATTATTCGCAGAATTGCTAGCAAAGTAATCAGAATCTTTGTGTAAATGCATTCCATTGACGTATCGTCCGAAATCCAGACCCTAGCGTGTTGAGTTGTGGAGCTCAATACCGCTTTTTGTGTTATCAGAACGAAAATATTAAAGTATTAAAATAAAATTATTCCTCAAGTGAGAATCGAACTTATAACCAACCATGTTTAGAGTCCTCCCCACTGCGTTACGACGGCTTTAAAATATGATTTAGTTGCAGTTATTTTTTAAAAATCGGTTTTCGGAATATTGTATTATGTTTCACGCTGTCTAAATATTAAGAAAGACCATACATAATTCAGTAAATAGGTTTACATTTAAAAAAAAATTTTTTTTTTTCATAGACTTCTCTTTATTTTAGTATAATGTACTCGTTACACAAATACATCGGCTAGTGTGGGCGTCGCACCTGGATTAAAATTACGGTTAACTAATCCTAGAAAACTCCTAAGACATGTGAAACTATTACGATATTGATGTATATAAAAAGAGAATCTTAAAAGTATAAGTGACCATACGTGAAGTGATCCGACACAAATAATTTCACCAAAACTAAATTATAACTTTATATTTGGTTACAAACATCAGTTTTGATTTCACGACTCTCTGTCTACGTTTCTGCGTTTTGAGAAGGTGGTATACAAATGATCGAAAACTATTTTCATTTAATATATAGCTTAAACCGGCGTGCGTTTACGCGTTTGGCAGTTTAAGACAAGGCTTTGAATACATTGTCCAAACATACTCGTACATAATTATTGGTATAAAAATAACTTTTTTCGGAGAATTTAAACTCAAAATCATCTTTCGGATACGACACAACTGCGCCATGACGGCATCAGCCGACAATTCTCATATTATTAACAGAAATATTAACAATTCATTCAAATTTTAAAATATCCAAGGAAAAACCTAATCTGCCAGGTACGGATCTCTAACGTCTAAATAAATCGTTTCCATTGTGCGTGTCGGCCGGCGGGTGTCACCAATATGTCCCACTTTTGTATTTTTTGCGAAAACCGTGCGAATGCGGTTTTTGGGTCAGTTTTTTTTAATTTCCATGATGTCAATATCCTCACAGCGTGCCTATTACAGTGCGTCCGGGCGTGGCTAATAAATACTTTACGATATATACGATGTGTGCGATAGTCGTCAATTGAAGGAAACGTTATTTGTCAAATCTATTATGTAGTATCCGAATGTTCTTTTGGTATCGTGTTTTCTGGTTTATATTACACTCAATTTGTTTATAGTAGGTACTTGTTGCTTTTTTTTTAGTTTGCAAAAAGGTCGCAATGATGTCACTCCCTTTTCCTCTTTCATTATTGCGTACCTGATGGTGCAGAATAATTTTACACTTTGTAAGTTTTGAGAAAAAATTCAACAGTATTATAAAAAATATTTAAACCTCGATTGGAGTCAAACTAGTAACTATCATGTTCAATCAAAAACATGAAAAGTATGGAAAGATAACGTTATGAACAGCAAGAAAAACAATTTATTTATATGTGTTTTGTTTTCAAAATGTATGTGTTACGAGTATTTCTTCGATTTATCAATATCTCTTAATTTAACAAACTTCGTACATACGTGTAGATAAATATCAGAATTAAAAATGGTATAAAATACTTTTTGTATCACAAACTATTTCGAGAATATAATTGGTACTTTAAAAAACGTTACAAGTTACAAATGTTCCCAGCGGAAATCTAAAAACTCAACCTAAATGGCTATTTATTATTTTTTGCTATTAATAATTACATAAATAATAGTGAACGCTTCAACGAAGTAATTAACTAGCGAGTACTATGTAACTCTTTTATACTGTTTATATAAAATATGAAACCAGAGAACCCCTTAAATGTTTAAAAGCTAAAAAAAACGAACAATAGTAATCCTTCATAATGAATTGTTACTTGTTGATATTTATTTAGCAATATTTAGGATTATTACACGGTAGCGATGCGGTGCGGTGCGGTGAGTGCGCGCCGGGCGGTCTGCCGTCTGCCGCTACCCGCTGCAAGAGGTTTACACGAGTTTTTTAAACTCAGTCGGGGTTTTTTAAAGCAAAATTTTATTTTAAAAGTTGCTTTATTAGCTGATATAAATAAAATAAGTATTAACTGTACTGTATATATTTATTTTGTGATGTGTTTCTTGTTTATATGAATAATTTTAGGCCAAGTTTTTGATATTGGATTACACGGATGGTAAATGAAAATTGCGTGATGATGTAAAGTTGCCCATGCATGCATACATGCAGGCAGTATAATAAAAATGTATATGAATTTAAACTCTCATGGTCACATACATAAGAATAAGTTTGTTCGACGGGATATTTACCATGTATTGTTTTTATTTTGGACTCCCGATATTTCGATGCTGTTGCAAGCATCATGATCACGGGTAAACTGGAGATACTGCGAAGCCGACGGTAGTTAAGAGCAGCCATATCGGTCTACCCTCTTTCGCACTCTATTATTAAGCGTCGTCGTACCACTATTAATGTTCGTATTCTCACCGTAAACTCGATCGCGACACACTATGCTCACTGTATCCACTCGCGTATTTTCAATGGTCACTGGTTTGTTGCAACAGCATCGAAATATCGGGAGTCCAAAATAAAAACAATACATGGTAAATATCCCGTCGAACAAACTTATTCTTAAATAAAAATGTAGTCTATCAGTTTACTATTTAATCAAAATCAATCATATTTTCATAGTATATTAACACTTAACACCTCAAAGCGCATAGTCGCTAACAATGCTTGGCATGTATCGTTTCCGGTCGCAGTCGTCGCCTCCACACAGACTGTCGCACAATGAGACCGCATTCAAACACATGTCTTACTGTATTATGCCGCGAACAAATAATCACAAATAACCTTTGTGTAATTGATACATTGCCATTTCATAGAGTCACTGGTAGAGCTATTTAAGTCTCAATTACAAAATCCCTTCTTTGGGATCGGAAACTTTTTTATGCTAAAGTACTTTCATTTGCAGCATTCAGAGCAAAGTTTTTTTATTGTACATTTCACAAATTGTACTTGTGTAGTATTTTATACTCATCTAATACTATATTTATAGGAATTATCTATTGAAAATAAAATTGATTTTACAGTTAGCTAAACATTATTATATAAATATTAAATTTTTTTTTTTGGTGGTAGGAGGTTCGTCCTCCGTCTGGCTCGCGACCACTATCATGTCAAAGACGAACCGCCAAATATCTTATGATGTGTTCCAGTTCGATGGCATGTAAGCCAGGTTTTCCCCTTTCCCACCCATCCTTTCCCCAAAATGTGGTGGTTCCGATAGCGGACTACTACATTATCCTCCCTTTCCATCTGTATCCTCTAGGTTGGCAACGCATCTAGTACATCTCTTGTGTTGTAGATGTTCATAGGCGAAGGTAACCACTTACCATCAGGCGGTCCTTCTGCTCGTTTGCCATCCGGTATCCATAAAAAAAAAAAAAAAAAAATAACTAATAAATACAAGATTTTGTTACAGCTAAAGCTACTTCAAAGCGATTTATTTCTTACAAATTACAGAACCTCCAGAAATTTTTTGCGAAAATGTAAATAAACCATTACATATTAAAAAAAAAAACAAATATTTGAGTTTTAGTTAATGTTACAGTAAATTTACGTAAGCTGACTTCACCGATTTTGTAAAGATTAACATTTTCTATTTAAATTTCTAAAGTAATTAGTAGTATCGGCTCTAACAAAGCAAGCATAATGTCCGGCCACCCAGTCGGCCGCAACTACACCGCCCGCACCGCCTTCACTAGAGAAGGTGTACGAGGATACACGCCTGAACGCTCGGTTGACTTACATCAAGTAAATATTTGTGTCAATTAGTTAAATTCGGTAGCATTGTCGTACAAAACCAAACACCTTGAGTGTATTTTGTAATTGTAGAGCTTATGTGTCTTAGCTTAAAAATCAATTTTGATTGTCATCATTTTGCTATGAATTTCGTTACTTATAAATTTTTTTTTTTTTTTTTATGGATAACGGATGGCAAACGAGCAGAAGGACCACCTGATGGTAAGGGGTACCTTCGCCCATGAACATCTACACCACCATAGATGTTGTAGATTCGTTGCCAACCTAGAGGATAGAGACGGAAGGGGAGGATAATGTAGTAGTCCGCTATCGGAACCACCACATTTTTGGGAAAGAATGGGTGGGAAAGGGGAAAACCTGGCTTACATGCCATCGAACCGGAACACATCACAAGATATTTGGCGGTTCTACTTTGACATGATAGTGGTCGCGAGCCAGACGGAGGACGAACCTCCTACCACCAAACGCGTTTTACTTTTCACACAGTCGTTGTCGGCGCATACTGATGTTGTTGGTATAAAAGATAGTAATATAAAAGATGAGTACTAAAAAATATTGTTATCCGCTCATTGATGGTCTTACTGTATTCATAGCAAGTCTTTAGAAATAGGACCTATTAAATTTTATGATTAAAATTTTGAAATTGATTGAGTACCTCGTATTGGGGTTATTTATAAATATATTTCTTTTAATACAAGCTAATCTTGAATGTTAAAATATTTTTATGTATCTAAAAGAATTGAAAAAAGAAAAGAAAAAAGAAAAGAAAAAAGAAAGATGTAGAGTTCCGCCTAATTGACTTACCATAACAATAATTTTATCGACGAAAATTTAGAAAAAAGATATATTTTTACATATTTATCAATAAAACTCTCCGTCGGAGAGCTTCAACGCGTAGAGATGCAGAGAGCGGAACTCGCAGAACTGGTTGGTGCACCAGCCGCCGTGCCCGTCCGTGCAGCGGCACGAGTCGCACTCGTCCATATACTTCTCACCCGGAATGCATTTGAAGAACGGATTTTTTATCACTAAAATAAACGATGATTAAGTATTATATATTACTTAAAAGATGAAAAGCAACACCTAGCTTTTTATTTATAAATTAATTTATAGCTAATAAATCTCACGTACACTTATGGCAATTAATAAGTAATAGCAATAAAAAAAAATATAAGCCATTACACTGTTTCTATTTAATTGACTTAGTCTTTCACTCTCATACTCACATCATCACTTCGTTCAACTATAGTTCTCAATAAATTTAAAAGTAAGTATTCCTGACACATAATTGCTCATCAAGCGATGAACTAATAGATTCAAAATCTAAAAACCATTTAACAAGTGCAACTAGTTATATAGTAGAGCCCTTGGTAGAGACCTGTACATCGCAGACAGGGCGTGCTCCTCTCGCAGAGCGCGGTGACAGTAGGCTCGCAGTATACACAGGAGGGCATTGCGCGGCAGGCGCCCGAGTCCTGCGTCTCGCACAGCAGGCAGTTCCGATTCTCAGGCACCAACGACTGTGACGTCTCTTCCTCCCAGTACTGGTGAGGAGGCTTTGGCTTCACAAACTGGGACACTACGTACCTGATTACATACTGTATCTAAATATACTGTTCAATTCATAATTGAAACCGCTAAACGATGATTATGTAGCTTGCTGTTCTGTACAATCGCTATTTTTTTCGACTAGGTACTTATCACAAAATATATATTTTTTAATTTAAGCATGTAATTATCGAATTTAAATAAATTACGAGTTTTTTTTGGTTTTCCATCAATTTTGATGTATTTACCGCGTTATACGGGATAGTCAGAGATCCAAAGATATATTTTTTCCTTTTTCAATTAGCGTATTTCATTGTAAATTGTTTTCAATCCCTTTCCGCACACACTTTTTATTAAATGTAGGAGCTTTTATTTGTTCTCTCGTTTTAGCATCTTCTGCAGGAGAAGGATTTGGGATCATACCATACCAAGTTAAGTACCGGGATAGCCCAGAAGAACCCAGTGAGTGCTTCTCTGTTCACTACCATCTATTTAGACATATTGAATTAGCTGTTTAGTGGTGCCCATCTCGCAAAACTAAACAATTATCTAGTAGATACGATTTAAAACCACTTATACTGAATATAAATGGTTTTAAATCGTAATAGACACTAAGTACTAACGCCTGGGAGCCCGGCCGGTATATGGGCGGCGCTTGCTCCCCGCCGCCGCCTACAGAGCTCAGAGTGCCCGCCAGCGGAGCGCCGCGTCGCATCTCACCTGGACACGACCACAAATAAAAAATTAATTATAACTTCGTTTATGCACTGAATATGACTATTTTCAGTTCATACATGTTAACATTTCTTCTTGACCTGACTAAGTTAACAAGCAATAAGTTTTAACTACACGCATCTCTAAAATGGACAAAAAGTATAGAATGACCAGAACTATTACTACCACAGTTTACCCTACCAAACGCGGGAGACACAATGAGTTTCCGTTTCGTTAAAACAAATATTTATATGGATATGACGAAAGAGATTATAGAGAAAAAGAAAATATTTAAAAAAAAAAATTAGCTTCTATTTCTGCTATGTTAATCTACTACAATGACTTTTTGCACATTTAAAAGTGGTGATTAGTGATTCTATTCATTAGTAAATGGTATTTTAAAATAGAGAAAGTAGAGTGGAGTAACTTTAGATAATATAATAATATAGAATTTTAATAGTATTCAAATACTGAAAATTATATCTAAACTTGAATAGCTTCGATCTACTATATAACTAGTACACTTTATGATATTTCAGCTACTTGGCATATACAAATAACAGATCTATATTAAATACAATGATAATATGTTGAGTAATATATGTTTTCATGACCACGTATCTCCCGCGTATCGTGAAGCAAGCAAGTGATAATATTACTGCGCTTTTCGAGTTTCTCTAGTATGATAATTGAATTGGTGAATACAGAAATAAAGTAAGTCACAAAACATGCAACAATTCGTAATCGATTTAAACTAGCTTAGAAAGACAAGATGCGTGTTGAGTAGAGAAACTACTAAATTTGAAAATCCGGACTTATGTTTTTTAATTTGCTTTGTATTTCATTTCAACGAATCGCTTTTATTTATTTTAAATACAAACATTTATCGTATCCATGAAAATATTACTTATGTGCAATTTTCAAGTATATTTTTATTATTGAGCTTATAAAATCACATATATTTATGATTCGTGTCTTTGTACTCCTTTTTTTTTATTATTTCTTGTTTCTTTTTTTTTTTGAAAATTTTGAGTTTATTCTAGTTTTAAATTTTGATAATATAATACAATTATGTTATACAAATACCTTCCCCATACGAATAGACAGATGTGAGACATCCCGCTAACAACCACGCCTGGATCATACCAGCTACTATCTTCATATATACTATCTAACTTGTATGAGTTGTATGGAAACACTTTAAACGTGAGCGATAATCCGTCGACAGTCGGTCAGCGAGTGCAGCTAATTGATCGGCCGCGCCAATTACTGCGGATTGGCTTAACTGAGCTATTATACAGGGTGCATTATATTGTTATCTTATTGTAAGGTATCCTTCATCTACTAACTTGTCTGTTATTCTATAAATATAACAAGGTTTAATTTTTTAAGATATATACTGTATTTACATTACTAAGCATGATTAGCATTTATTTAAATTTATCAATGTAGTATATATATATATTTGTAGCCCGCAATTTCGTTTCCGCAACAATTCCGGGATATCCCCTGTGTGATGCAGTATTCAAGGAACCTACAGGCCAATTTTCAGCTTTCTTCGCCTAACAAAGTCGGATTTACGATGTCAGTCACACAGGTATTAAATCAATACTTGGTTGGATCTTTTTTATTATATTTCAAATATTAAAATAAATAAAAACATCCTGTGTATATCATCAATAACCTCAATTAGCGCACAGTATCGTGTTCGCTAACGATCGGATTTGAATAAGCCGGAGATGTAAAAAGTCATTTTTTTTATGTAACTCTACAATAAAAACAACGTTGTTGGTTAATATTTATCGCAATATGATAATATTATTTCATACAAATATCTACTTAAATTCCTCAATTCCAATTCAATTTTAATTCCTCAATTCGGCGGAAGGTTGGGAACGGAATTGTTGAAAGAGAATGGAGTGTCTTAACACTAGGTTCTCTGGTTCCCTCTGCCTACCCTGCTATATGCGGGATACAGCGTGAAGTAAAAAAAAAAGAAAAAAAAATCTACTTAAATATCATCATCCCGATGTTAATAATGTTAGATGATTTATAATATGTAAAAATATACATATACAAGAATATAACGAGACTAATATAAGAGAAAATGTGTCTGTACATTTAATATATATATATATATATATATATATATATATATATATATATATATATATATATATAAGAAAACATAACATAGGGCGATGGAAAATTATAAAATCATGATTTTTAAAATGATATCTGTATGTACACGCTCCTCTAAGGAATGAATAAGCGGATTTTAATAAAATATTTTGCGTATAACTTTGAAGCCTAAACAGGACGTAGGAACCTTTACTTTTGAAGATTGGAATAGCTGATGTACAACTATAATAGTAAAAAAAATAATATAAGAAATAAGTTTTATTAAATGTATATATTGTAGAACAATATTTAAGCTATTGGCATTCCAATGCTGCATCTAGTAAGACAAAACGGAGCGTTGATCTCGTCAATTAACACGCAAGGTCTCGAATTCTGGCGGAAAGCGGTAAACGGAGTGTCTTGACACCTAGGTTCACTCTGCCTTTCCCTGCTATGCGGGATAGAACGTGAAGCTGCTTTTAAGAAAATAACGTAAAATTTTGATCATCATTATCATTCACAAAAAAATGGCCACTATATATCACCTTAGAAATAAATGACACATTCATTAATTATGGAGTTAATAATACAATATTAACAAGAAATGAGGAAATGGCCTAAGTAACATAAGGCACTTATACACTAACGAGCAAAATGTGAAATCGATTCACGAGGAGCGCGAAGTGGCAGGCGCAGCTCGCAGGTGATAACCTGATAACAGTACATCTGTCTCTTCCCGCGCTTGCTTATTTAATATTGTTATACGGCTAACTAGGTGTAGCACGCGACCGTACTTGTATTCACATATAAAAGGTAGTTGACTGTAATACATTTTCATAATATATTAAGCTTTGTAAAAAAATTTCGAAATCGATCATCTTTCATTAATATGAAGGTTTAGGTAACATTTTTTTTTTTAACTTCACGCTGTAGCCCGCATATAGCAGGGTAGGCAGAGGGAACCAGAGAACCTAGTGTTAAGACACTCTATTCTCTTTCAACAATTCCGTTCCCCACTTTCCGCAGGCTTTCGAGGCATTGCGTGTTGAGTGGCGGAACTTAACGCAGCGCTTTGCTTTGTTACCAAACTCAAGAAATGAAAATACTAAATTTTACATTTCCTGGAGTGGGAATCGAACCCACAATCTGTTGCGTTTACAGTCGCACACTTGTGCCTCTGCGCCACGACAGGCGTTAGGTAACTTAACATGTGAAATAAACTTTGCTACAAATCTACTGCAACAGCCAAAAGTACCTATATTCATCTTACTAAATTAAATTATTATCAATGTATAAATAAGAATTACGTAATTACAACTAAATTTTCTTAAAAACAGCTCTATAAAAGATGTATTCTGTGCAACCTGGAGCTTTAACTTTTTTCTTCATATGTAATTCATTCATTTGACGTTTAAAGTAAAAAGTAGTACTGTAAAGTAGAAAGTAGTAGTACTTTAGTATGTTCTTATATGTATATAGATTATAGCATTGAATATTACGTTGGTCTGATCAGACTACAGAAACATCAAGGTATATTGCAAATGTAAACATTTTACAAGTATATCAATTAAAAATGTTTATTTTTTTATTAAATAATGGATTATTACGTCATTTGAGTTCCGAGTTTACTTTTCCTTGTTCACCCTATTTTGTGGTAAAAAATGTGACTCTCTCTTTGTGTTATTTTTACTTTATACTGTCTCCCGCATATAGCACGGTAGGGTAGAAAGAACCGGAGAACCTAGTGTTAAAACATTCCGTTCCCCGATTTTCTTCAAATTATGAATCTGATCTGAATTATTTACGAACATCCCTCATTCGTTTCCATGATGCGTTTTACTGGGCTTCAGTTTATTGAATTACAATTTGGTCGCACATAATGTACCTGTCGTTATCACAGCACCCGTTGATCGTTGATTGCGATAACATAGTAATTACTGTCCTTCGCTAAATCCCGCGCGCACGTGACACGATAGTCTGCTGCTATCCATCATTATACCACGATAACAAACATTATATTATGTGCGGAAATTAACTCGCTGATAGTGAAGGAATTGATTAATTCCTATGAAATGTAATATATTAGTCAGTCAGTTATCAGTATTTGTAGAATTAAAACTTTACTACAAAAGTTTCAACTCTCATCACGATGAAATAATGGACATACAAATAACATAACAACTTCACGCCTTACACCTACTGTGTCTCAGCAAAAAACATAATAGAATTATGAAGCTTAATATCGATTAACTGTATCAATATTTCGATCCTCCCGATTTTATTTCGGTACCGATGAGAACGTATAACTTTATTGGCTAGACTGGTCGGAGAATACTCAAAAAATACAAATTGACTATTGACTATGACTAACTTGTCGTCGTTGGCAAAGTAGACGGTGGAAAACCTAGAGGCCTTTCATTCATTCCTAGAGGCCCCTCCGATTGTGTGACGCCGTCCGAAGCGCCCTAGCTAGAGAAAAATAGGGCAGTAGTGCAGCATGGACGAAGGTCGTCAGTACCTTCATCAGGTCTTACCAAAACGACACGACATTTTACGACATTTACGACAAAAAAAAAGACCTAAGAACAAATTACAAAAAAATAGTTACTAACTGGGATTTCATCATGAAAATTAATTATTATTTAGTTGCATGCACTTGTTATTAATGGTCTGAAATGTAATAATGGTTATCATAAAGGTATATAATTAAATACAGGTGTCGAGTGTCAGTAGATAGCGCTTAGAGAGGTAATTGAACGGAACAAGTGTTCATGTTCACACAACTATAGTTAAATGTGAGCTTTTTATTGTTGTGGGGTACTAAATTATATATACTTTATTTCCAATTTAATATATTGCATTAAAACATACAAATAATATACATATTACTTTATTTTTTATATACTTTAAAAAATATATATAAGTACTCTTATAGAACCACTCAAAAGAATAACTTAATCATTAGTTGGGGATATTTTAAATATTTATTTCCGCGTACATCATAAAATCATATTGGAAAAACGCTGATTATAAAGATAATAACAAACTTTCATCATAATGAAGTTGGGAAGTTCATAATATAGTTTTTTTTTTTTTTTTTTTTGCTTGGATACCGGACCAGCAAACGAGCAGAAGGACCGCCTGATGGTAAGTGGTTACCTTAGCCCACTGGAACATCTACAACACAAGAGATGTACTAGATACGCGTTTTCCAACCTAGAGGATACAGATGGAAAGGAGGGATAATGCGGCGAGTGATCCGCTATCAGACCTGCACCACATTTTGGGAAAGGATGGGTGGGAAAGGGAAAGCCTACAACACATGCCATCGAACCCTTGGAACACATCAAGATATTTGGCCGGTTCGTCTTTGACATGATAGTGATTAGCCGAGGCCAGACGGAGGACGAACCTCCTACCACCAAACAAAAACAAATAGTTACTATAGGAGGATTCATTTTTATTATAATTTCTTCACTGGTCCGGGATCTATCTAAATAAGAAATTCACATAATTCTCCTACATGAAGGATGAGGATAGAAATAGAGGGGAGAAAACCTCCGAAAAAATCCACCTGCTGCCATAAAATTGTTGAAGAAGCTTAATGAAACAGCTAAGTACTTGTTAATAGAGTGTAGGATTCTCCTAGGGAGACAATATTCGAGTCACCATGACAGGAGTGTTAAATATATGAGCAAATGTACATGAAGAGAAAAATGCCAATGTTTCAGGGCACAGAGCACAGAGATGACAACCCTAGGCACAATTAATGAAGAGTTTATAAAATGAAGAGAATATTCTAGAAAATGTGCTAAAGACTTTACTCAATTTTTAGATAAAGCTCCTAATAATAACTCTCATAATGGACACGCATGAGAAACAGTAATAATACTTGACGATGTTGGTATTTCTTCATTTAGACCGGAAAGTTTCTATCACTTTAGAAGCCTAAAATATGTCATACTGGTATAACTTATAGTTAATAGAGAAACAAATATTTGTACAGATCATCATTTCAAAGTTAACAAGTATTTTCAACTTGCTCAAGAACTGGCCAGAAATAGGTTTAAAATAAAGTTGAAGAATTATTGGCGAATACTAAATCTCAGCCTGTTCAGAATTTCGTCAATTCTATTCTGTAATGTATTTTGAAAGGGGATATTAGTAGGATTATTTTGAGTCAGATACCAGTGCCAGATCAGCGTTAATGTCCTTTTTTCAAAAATCACTTAAGCCTTTACTTAGGTGACTAGTCCTAGATACTGCTGACTACGTCAGGCTTCTCTAAAACCTACAGGTATGATTGTTCTGTTCTTTTTATCCATTTTAGAAAACACGAACAATACAGTATGAAGTATGTCAAAATTCAAAAATATTTGGTCTAATAAAACCTGAGAACCAAAAATATTTTGAATCTCTTTTTCCCCCAATTAAGAAATCAGCCCTAAAACTGCTGTGTATAGTCAAACATGTTCGAACTACAATACGATGGCTCTAAAGCCAATTTGATATAATGTGAGAAAAATAATTCTATTAATGTTTGCCCTCACAATACTACCAATATTCCCACCGAACATTCGTATAGATGTGCACATCAATAAAGAGTTATTTTCAAAATCTAATTAAATTGAGTAAATGTGTAAGCAACAATATGATGCAGTGGGAAGCTGCGCTGATGTTTGCGTTCATTAGTGCGAAGTCAGTGAATCTCGCGAGAACTTGTGGAACTAACACTTGCAGGGGAAGCTGGGACTCTATTGTTTGTTTACACTTATGGCTTGTTCATTATAAATTTTATAATTAATAGTATTTTTCTTATAATTAGTACTAATTTTAATTACCTATACAAAAATAGAACTTATATTACCAGTTTTAGCTTTATATTAACAATAATTTAAATTTTTATTGTCTCATTTTCTATGTCGCGATCCAGGAAAGTATATGTGCAAAGAAGACAGTAATCTTATTATACAAGTATGTAAGCATAATGTTGAATATTCCAACCCAATTTATTACATTTTTTATTCACATGTCACACTTTTTATCATTTTATAAAATCACAGTAAAAAGAACGTGTTAAACAAAATGAAATAACAGGGCGTAGAGACGTTAAACTCCGCAAGCACGCTTAATCATCGGTGTCTATCGCTTCTGACCGACTGGTGCGGGTTGCGGGTCGCGTCGGCGACGTACACTGAGCTGTGTTATTTTATTTGAAAACATAATTCTTTCCTTTTTTTATGTAGATAACAGATGGCAAACGAGCAGAAGGACTACACCTGATGGTAAGTGGTTACCTTTCGTTTCCATGAACATCTACACCACCAGAGATGTTGTAGATGCGTTGCCAACCTAGAGACGCTAATAATGGAGGGGGAGGATAATGTAGTAGTCCAGCTATCGAACCACCACATTTTGGGGGAAAGTGATGGGTGGGAAAGGGGAAAACCTGGCGCATATGCCATCGAACCGGAACATATCACAAGATATTTGGCGTTCATCTTGACATGATAGTGGTCAGTGAGCCAGACGGAGGACGAACCTCCTACCACCAAACATCACCTACCTTTTTTTCAGCTTCACTCTTTCATATAACAGTGTAGTCAGAACCTAATGTAAAGAAACATCATGCTCCATTATCCGCCTAGATTCTAAATATGAAGTGTTGAGTGGCGGAACTAAACTAAGGCGCTTTATCTTACTAGAGTGATATATATAAATTGTTTAAAAATAATCATTTACTCGAATGAGAATTTAACCTATAAATACTGTCACAATGCGCTACAATAGCCTTCGATGGTAATAAATATACTTCCTTAGTGAATAGTATACTTCCTTAGTACTTTATTTTTATAGTACAGAATAAGATACCTACTCTAATTTTGAAAATAAGAGTAGGAAATATAGTACATAATATGCGTATCTCAATTTTGTTGCTTTTCATTACGTATTAATATTTATGTATTAATATTTTTTATATAAAATTCAGTCTACAAATAGTGAGTGTATCATCTCAGTGTGCGTCGCGCCGCTCGACCGGTGTAAAGAAGGGTACAAATCGCTGTATAAACTTAATATCGGGCAAATTGCCGGCGCCGGGGAGTGCGGGGGGAGGGGAGTACCGAGGGCACGGGAGGGGGAGAGAGGGAAGGGGGGGGAGGAGGGGTCTCAGCAAACATCTGGAGCTTTTATTGCGATGATCGTGTATTGATTCCACTCATAAGCGGCTGTCGCAAGATAATTTCATCTGGCGACCGGTCGGGTTTGACATTTATTAGTTTATTCAGAGCGATTTGCGAGCGTTATTGTGCGTGGTGCTCCCCCGCTCACCCCGCTGGGCGTACCTGCGGCCGCCCTCTCGCAAAGAGCGACCACCGGAGAGAGCCCGAGATGAGGTTTATTGTGCTGGTAGAAAATTGTCGTTGTTTGCCGCCAGGCTCCGACAACAAATTTTCAGTTTTACGAGGGCGTGATTATTCGTATTAGAGGTCTATTTAAAATATTTTTATGAGTTTCGTGAATGGATGCCAGAGTTTAATTATGAACTTTGGATGTAAAGACGGTGGGCTTGCGTGTCGATAAGGAGGAAGTTTGCTGCTTGTTACATTGATAAAAGGTTTCACCTTTATTTGGTTACTATGGTGATTATAACACTCACATTAATACATTCCTGGGCGTGAGATGAAAAGACTTGCTTGCTCGATTCACCTCTCATGCTTGGCGTATGGAATTAAATATTTATGATTTAAAATTAATACAATCGTGTAATGCAGTGTGGTGACTGAAAGCACGGTGGGTTGCAGTGTCTGATCCGCACCCCGCTGGAACGATTATACTTTTTTTGTATTTCCTCCTAGGAAAGATAAACCGCAGCGTTGTGTTCCGTCACTCACTGCGTAATATCTTAATTTCCAACTAAAAATTAAGATCGAAGTGGTTCTATACGGTTCACTAAAATAAATTTATTCTTCATGCATTATACAGATGTGATATACTTAAAGAAGAGACAAAATAATTTATATAAATTTTGACAAAAAGAAAAGAAAATTGACTTCAAATAAAATGCACTAAAGAATAGAATTATTACGAATAATTCAAAACTACTGTGAGACCTTTAACTACATAGCTATCATATAAAAAAGAACCATCAAAATTGGTTCACCCACTCAAAAGTTATGTGGCGACACATAAAAAATACAGCCGAACTGAGAATCTTCTCCTTTTGAAGTTGGTTAACAAAAGTCACTCAGTCTTTGCGGTAGAGGTTCGTCCTCCGTCCGCCTGCGACCACTATCATGTCAAAGACGAACTGCCAAATATCTTATGATGTGTTCCGGTTCACGGCATGTAAGCCAGGTTTTCCTTCCACCCATCCTTTCCCCAAAATGTGGTGGTTCCGATAGCACCTACTACATTATCCCTCCCTTTCCATCTGTATCTCCCTCTAGGTTGGCAAGGCATCTAGTACATCTCTTGTGTTGTAGATGTTCATGGGCGAAGGTAACCACTCACCATCAGAAGTGGTCCTTCTGCTCGTTTGCTACATCCGTATCCATAAAAAAAAAAAAAAAAAATACCCAATATATGTAACAGGAATATATAATATATTTTTAATGAGACCGTAATAATAATCATGACGTCGATAAACAGCGATGTGGTTGAAAGGTAAATAAAAACGGAAGCGAGCGCTTTCTGAGTGTATTCTTTACATTGATAGAACGCAACGCAACACAACACAACGCAACACAACGACAAACAAACAAACAAATTAAGTACACAGTTCGAGCCGAAGCCGAGATACTTCAAATATTTAAATAAGGTAAACAAGAAACAACCATGTTATGATATTATTTTGATGATGACTGAAGGTGCTTTATTTTATTAATGGACATATTATATGAGGGATAAATACAATTTAGTTATTTATATATTTGTAAATTTTCAAACCCAAACAAGCCTACGAAATCTAAATAACGAGATAGGTACATATATTAAAGATATCAAGAAACTTTTTCTACTCAAAGTTAACATGAGAAAGAAAAGGAATAGTAACATAGATACCACTCTAGCGTTTTTTAAATACGTATCTAACGTCATGTGTTGTTTGGAGTTTGGATAAAGGTAATTAAATACTTTAGCTAAACTCTTACTCGTATAGTGGGATAAGCAGACAGAGCCTGGTGTGAAGACACTCTGTTCTCCTTTTTTCTTTTATTTCTGTGACAACTCTGTGCTCTGTGCAGGCGGGAAACGTAAATAACTTATGTATAATCATCTCCTCTAGTGGAGGACACACAGCACTACGCTACTATGAGCTGCAAATACAATTTTCTAAGTACATATTTAAAAAATTACTATTTTTAAAAGCTAAAATAGTAAGTTGCAAAATGTCGTCTAGAGACGACAATCCAAACCCATTACGCTGCCTCATTTGTAAGACGTCAACAGTGACAGTACAAAGTGATTTGCTTGTTGATTGAAAACTGAGATTAAATGATATTATATCTGTAATCTGTAGCGGGGCGCGACCTGTGAAGCCCGAGCGTCTGAGCGGTGGTAATTAAGCGAGGCAACAATAGCGCGGGCGTGTCACCGACAGCCCCGCGCCGCACCGGGAGCGCCAGAGCGCCCGGAGCGCCGCGAACCTGATCTACCTATCTGATTACTTACTGATTTGAAAAAGACGCTTTTACGTGAGCGACTGTCGAGTATTGACGATACTAAATTTATTTCTAGTTGTAGTGATATGTGGCTGACACCAGTTTTGTGTAATGTGATTAAAATGACCCTCGAAGTCGGCCATAGTAACATTGAAAAATAAAGAAGATATTACACTGTTGTTCTACTAATCTTTGTGAGGATGGTTAGACTTTTTTTTTTTATGGAAAGGACAAGGCAAACGAGCGTTCGGGTCACCTGATGGTAAGTGATCCCCGCCGCCCACGGCCCCGTGTAACACCAGAGGAGCTACAGGTGCGTTGCCGGCCTTTGAGGTGGGAGTAGGCGCGCTTTTTGAAGGTACCCATTTCGTATCGACCTGGAAAAACTGCCTGATGACTGATGACTGATGGATGTTTGTTACTCTTTCTTCCAAATAGTACTGTATGGATCTAGGCAAGACTTTACAATAAAAATGTTATATTATTAATAATATTTTTATATCGGTGTGTAGAGAGCCTTACGTAGATCTACTTAGCGCTGTAATTACATTTTTCTGGTCGCGGCGCGGCGGTCGGGCGGTCGGGCGGGCGTGCGTTTGACGCAGGTCGGCCACAATGCGCTCACTGTCTACCACTGTCTCTCTGTCTCGCCCACGAACAAATCATCTTTATTATAAAATACTTAATTTATATTTCTCATTTAAAGTCGAAGCATCATTTAGAGATATTAATTTGATGTGGAAAATGGCATTTTGAAAAAATATTTTTATATTTGTATGTAAAGGTCGTGCGTCACCGTTAGACGTAGGCTTTTCCTAAGGATTTTCACAACGAACGGTCCTCAGGGGACTAGTGGTAATTCTGACTGTAAATATTAATTTACATGTATTGAAATATAATTGAGTTATTATCATAAACAGTTAAATGAATTCATTTTCATTCAACTCATACCTAAAAGATAAAGAGCTACCACTATTTGAACTAGCGCCCACATCCACAAATTCATATACAAATGAATTCTATATCGGATTATGTACATATAAAGGCTACAAATGTAATTTAATATGTGCAAACCGCAATCGCTAGAGTTAGTTAAATTAACTCCCTTGTTTACCAAACTGCGGCTCGTAATGCGGCGACTGCCCGCCAATTACACTGTAACTCACCCCCGGAGGTCCAGAGAGGGGGGAGTGTCCTCTCCTCCCTCCCGATCCCCTCCACTCCCCCGCACACCCGCTCACATTCACTAAGAGTTTAAGAAGATTAGGTAAAGTGAATTGAGATTATGTGACAGTGCGGCCACTAACTGACTACTATAAAGAAATTTATAAATTGCAAGAGGCGTTATATGGTACATTTTATTAGTAAAAAGACTATGTTTTTCATAGCCTTTTCGTATCGAAATAATAAAATAATTGAAATTGGTTTATTTTTACATAAACACAAATATTTTTAAGCATAATTATAAGGAAGAATGTGAATTCATGAAACGATAAAATAATACACATTTCATACTCGTTTGGTGGTAGGAGGTTCGTCCTCCGTCTGGCTCGCGACCACTATCATGTCAAAGACGCACCGCCAAATATCTTATGATGTGTTCCGGTTCGATGGCATGTAAGCCAGGTTTTCCCCTTTCCCACCCATCCTTATAATAAATACCGAAATTTCAGTTATTATCATAAATATGTTAGAGAGTTACTATCAATGTATTTTGCTCATCCCATATTATATCACAAAAAATTCACCAATAAGATCACGATTCGTCAATTCACCTATAAGATTGGCTACATCAGCCATCTTCGAGCGCATCAGCGCCGATAACCAATAGGGAGCCGAAGCGGTCGCCATGTCCGAAATCGGTCGGACTAATCATCATCATCATTATTATATCACTACAAAAATATCGGCAGCAACACCAGTTGAACTTAAAAGTTTTGATAGCTTCAAAGTAAAGTCGATTACTAAAACAGACACGAAGATTTTATTTATGTAAGAAAAAAAATTGGATTATTCAGAGAATGTGGCACTCTTTATGATCTCAATTCTTTTGTCAACGAACTTATTATTGAACTTGGCCCTCTATTTCTTATTTATGTTTTTGATGTAACACACATAAAATCTAGGCAACATACTTTAAAAATCATGATTTTATATATATCTTATACTTAAAAAAAACAGTAACAAACAAATTTAAATATTTTCATTTTTTATTTATAGGTTCGTCTTCCGTCTGGCTCGCGACCACTATCATGTCAAAAGACGAACCGCCAAATATCTTATGATGTGTTCCGGTTCGGATGGCATGTAAGCTTGTGGCTTTCCCATTCCCACCCATCCTTTCCCAAAAATGGTGGTTCCGAGAACGGAATACTACATTGTCCTCCTCCCTCTTCCATCTGTATCCTCTAGGGAAAGAAAGTAAACGCATCTACAACATCTCTGGTGTTGTAGATGTTCATGGGCGAAGGTATCCACTTACCATCAGGTGGTCCTTCTGCTCGTTTGCCATCCGTTAACCATAAAAAAAAAAAAAAAAAAAATAAATATTTTTTGTAGGTAATAGCAAAAAGCCAATTATTTAGAAGCCAGTATTTTAATACGTAAGGACTGCCCAAGTACTTTGCACTATCAACCCAAAACTTTTAGGTAGTGTTAAATTTTCGTCAATTAAATAATATTTATCTATTTTATATCTTTAACCTTAGAAATCGAATAGTTTTGAAATATTGAAAGTTAACAGACTTCGATAGTCCCAAATGGGATGGGATTTCTGTTCTTTGTACAGCCGATATCAAGTACTTTCAAAACACGCGAAAGCGTATAGAAAACGTCACGGCGATTTTATTCTATTTTTGTCTTATATCCTTTATGCGGTATACTATAAGTGCTTGAGTTTGCAGTGACGGCGCGTGCTGCCGTCTGCTGTTAGCTTCACTGGGTGGTAAGTGGGCTTAGCCCCAGCCCACTTTACCAAATTAATCTTTCTTCAAACACTCCTGCTTCTTTGTTACGAGACGCAAATTAATCTTGATGATCGCGAACATGTTCGGGGGTAGAGGTGGGTGTGGGGATGCTGGGGTGGCGGGGGCTTTAACAATGCTTCAGATTAATGGACAGTGGCGATGATCAAGAGTCGATAGGGTTTCTCGTATAATGCGTGTACCTTAAGAATTTAATGACTTTGTACTAGATACTTGGCTCAGAATGTACTTAAGTAACTATTTTTAAAAAATTTTTTTTGAAACATATACGTTCAGTACAATAACGCGTTCAGGGTGCTGTTAGCTACCCTTGATGCAGTAGTGCCTCAGGGGATGTCTCGCTGAAGCGCGTGTTGACTGCTTTACGCCCCATGAGAAAAAGATGCGGGTCTCTGGTGCGTAGGGTACGGGTAGTGTCAACAAAACTCGAACATGATACTTCTCCATTAGACTAGATTGTATTATAAAGCATGAATCATTGCTGTTCCGTTGCAAACGGGATGGTGCAGCGGTGATTCATGTGTATTGTAACATATATTTTAAAAAAAAAATGTAATAATAACTAACCTAGTCAGTAAGAAATTTTTATTTACTAACCATAATGAGTCAATGTCACTTGAATAAAGAATTATTATTATTATTATTATTATATGGTAGACAAGTTATTAAGCCTGCAAAATTACCAGAGGAAAAGTGTTTAATTCAAATATTAAAGGGAACGTCAATAAAAGTAGCACATATATTCATAATCTAATTTATTGCGATACTACGATACGGTGACAATATTGCAAACTCACTACACAACTACTCCTCAATAAATAACGTCTACGTAAAGTTACACAATATCATACACTAATGCATATTACTATACGTACTCGTACTCGTACTCGTACAAACAACAGTTCACTTCGGTGCGAACTACCAACAACAGATATTTAAATCATATTGTAAATATTCACAATTCATTATTTTAAATTGATATTTAGTTTAAATCCTGTATTTTTCACCATTTTAACTTTACGTCCTGTCTCTCTATAGAGCTCGTCTATACAATATTTACATCTCAGCTTACATATATGTTAAAGATTTACAATTTTACACTCGGTGGTTTCATAGTAATATATTAAATAAAGTCTTAACTATTATATACAATTATTTAAAACAATACATTTGAGATCAGCGAAGACACGGGAACTGAGAACTAACCGCTTTCTACACCGAAGGGTAAGGCACACGAATAGCTATAAAATCTCACAATTTATTACAGTGGTATATATTAATTATCAAGTATACTTTACTTTTAATTTTTACAATACATGAGTTGAGTTCAAATGTTATGGAAATCACAAACTGAAAATTATTCTGTCACAAAATATATATAAAATATGATAATTTTCCCAATATGAAGTTGATTAAATGTATTGAACCATTTTTATATTACAATATATATTTTGAATAAAGAAATAAATAACTTGTTGTGCGACAATGTGACAAAGGTCTTAATTTTCTTAACGTTTATCGGTACAAGGCAATAATTCATGAGATCAACATATATGTTCCACGTGTATGTGCGTATGTGTGTATGTACAGTGTGTGTGGTTACGTGTGCACGCGGCTGTAGCGGTCGTGCAGCAGGCGCAGGTCGGCGGGCAGCGCGGCGGCGGCGGGCGGCGCCAGGGCGGGCGGCGCGCGCGGCGACCGCGGCGGCGATGGGGAGCGCGCCGCCGGAGACAGCGGCGCGGGGGGCGGCAGCGCCAGCACGTACCTGCGAAAACACACACCACAGTAGAGAGAGACGTCGGAGAGTATTTACGAGTTTATAAAAAAAAATAATTACATATACAAAGAGTGTAGACTCAGAAATGAGGATGGCTGCGCTTGCGCATATAATATATGTATGAGAAGAAACTCCGAAGCAATCCACCGTACTGGTGCCCGTCGCTTTGCAGGAAAGGAATTTGGCTTAGGAAAATCCAAGTGTAGGTTTCTCGATTCGGGGTACCCTTTAAAATGCGCATTTACGTTCATCTCTACTGTCCTCACTTTGTTCTCTACTTAACCAAGTTTAAAAAGATCGTTCAAATGCTCCCTTTGAAATATATATTGGAAATGAACTGACAATAGTTTTAGACTGACTGAAAACTTTTAATAGATGATAAAGAAATTTCGCTGTTAAACCTTTTGCTTCGATCAAATATTATTCACATTTGCGATTTGAATTGAATTACTCATTAAAGTACTTAGAAATATTATTTCGGAAATTATTAGGACATATTTATATTTGTAATATAAAACCTAAAGACATACTCTATATGAAGTTGCAGTAATCATGTATGTGACGAGTCCTCACCTGTGCAGTAGCGCTCTGAAGGCAGCAGCGGGCGTCGCGTCGTGCCACGCGGGCGCACCTAGTCCCAGCCACCACTCGCCAGCGCCTACTCCCACACCCACGCCACCCACGCCCACACCCACACCCATTCCAGCACCCCACTCGCCCACACCTGGATAAATAACTTTTAAACTTGAACAAACATATTTTTGGCAGTTTAATTATTTAATTATGGCGCTTCGAAAGTTAAGCACAGATGATTTTACCAGTGTTACGTTGTATGGAGAAAACACGAAGGAGGATTGATCAATATTTTTTCATTACTATGAAAGTGATTGTCAAAACTCTACCATAAGTTACAAAAGTTGAAAAAAAGAAGTATGTTTTTACCCGACTGTCAGAGGTGGGTTATGTTTTTCGCGCGTATCATATATGTTTGTAATATTCTTTATCACCTCATATCTCTTCCCAACCCCTGGACTGAATTATATGATTATGGTGACGTTATACAGGTATTGATACGCCATGTGTCCTTAGATATGTGACGTCACTCTTAATTGAATATTGCGCTCTCTAAATGCAATTACGTCATGAATAAAAACAAAAAAAATGGTTGATGGGTACCGTGTGTACCAAATGAAAAGACTTAATTAGCACATTTTAAATATATAACAAATAACTAGCTTTCACAGCCTACTTTATTTGTATTTGCTTCCTAAATTTTAAGAATTGGTTCAGTCGGGTTTTTTTTCTTTATGATTATGTTTTTTATTTATATTTTTAACAGAAGATTTAATATAAGAGCGTCGTAAAAATAAGTAAATCCTAAATATTACTTAACATTAATACATACAATATGAAATTCCAATACAAATAAAATGTATTTTTTGTTTATATATATTTTGGCTTACTTTCATTAAGCTTCAGTCACTACTTATATATCGTTTTGTTACGGAGCTTCAACATTCAAAGAGAGTATCGCGGTGAGCAGTAAGTAAGTAGTGAGGAGTGAGCAGGTGAGGCGGCTGTTAGAAACTCCAGTAAAGTGTTTGTTATCTAAAAACATGACAGAGACTCGTTGTTCCTGTCACACCTGGACAATGTATGTTTACATTTTATACCTTATCTGTTTTTGTACCACTGTGTATTATAATCACAACAAAAAATTGATAATTTGGCTTTATGTATCCCGGATAGACAGAAGAAACCTGAGAATCTAGTGTTAAGTGTCCATTCTCTTGAAATACCGCATTGCGTGCTGAGTATCAACGCTGCGCTTTGCCTTATTTACAGGACGTGGAAATGAAAATAAGAAATATTAATAAATATAAGTATTCCATATTTACATTCCGTGTAGTGGGAATCGAACCCACAACCTGTCACGTTTATAAGTGCACGTTTGAGCCTCTATTACACGTCTGGCCTCATAATTTTATTTCTTTCCACATTTGTCGATCTCTAGTACATTTTTTATTCACAAGATATCAATCAGCAAATTACTATAATGACGGACAGTTGTCATAAATACAACGTTATAGTTCTTACCGCCACACAAATGACAGGACATTACGTATGCTCGCGTAGTGTGTGCATGTGTGTCACACTAATGAGTGACGACGAGGACGGTAACATGCTTACAAATCTCATGTTATTGCCTAAATTTGTGAAACTGTATGGTTAAACTCTTTACAGACTAGAAAAAGCATGAAACTTGGTACACAGATATTGCCTTCGTAAGCTACTGCATCTTGCTTTCATCTTTCTACTTAAAGCTTTATTACAATTTTCAAAATACTGCCAAAATAACAATTTCTATCCTAATATATCTTACTTATTTTATAAATATGAATATGACACTTTATCTTAACATGGATGTCAAATTATGGTAGTGTGTGTAACATTTATTTTATTAATTTAATTTATTTTTGATACATTATTTTAAAAAGATATTATCATCCTTTTTTTTAACGTGAGGAAATCCTTTACGGATACCCTCCCGTTCGGGGACTCGGGACGAGTTATGTGGGACTCCGGACAGGTGTAAAGGGCCGAACCTATACCCACTAAAACGTCACGGTGCTCCTCCTCTACCGCCACTGGCCGAGGCCCACGGGAACTGGCCCAATCATCCGTGGAAAGATATTATCATCCTGCACTCGTTCGCTATATAAACTACAAGTGTGCCAAGATTCATGCTCCACAAAATTTTTTGCTTTATGTATTACTTATTCTCTACACAGATGCTAAAAACAAAAATAAGTTGTAATAAACGTAACGTAATAAAGTTTCGACGCAGCTGCATGAAACCGCATTGCTTAGCGCTTATCCAAGAGGTGCGGATTCGAGTCCCGCTGCGTTCAAATTTTTATACGATTTCTAAAAATATGAATACTTTTTATATTTATTTATATTTATTACATATTAAGTAATTCTAGTGGAATTATCACGCGTCTGCTATTAAGGGAAGGCGTCACATTACCGCGCGTCGATCGCCACCAGATACCGAAAACGAGTATGGCTCAGTAATGCGATTATAATAACGGGGTTCGATGCGTATTTCTTCCAATATTGTTACCAAAATGATTTCTAAGTCGATAATAGCTCCATACAGAGCGTTAATTATAATGAAACCTTAAAGTGACAATCACAATATCCGGTTATTATATACTAATAGGCTTTTTCCATGCGTTATGTGTAATTGTGTGTCACTTTACGATAAATCACTTTTTATATTTTGTTTTAAAACTTTATGAGCTTTCTCAGTAGATACTTAACGGAGGGTCGTACGTACACTGGTTTAAGTGCAAAAACAACTTTATAGGAGAACCATTCAGTTTATGTTTATGTTGTAGTTTTGTCATTGTTCAAAGTAAATGAATTCTTTAAGTAATGAATACCTTGATAATAATAATAATAATAGATCAATAATATTTTAATTATTTTAATGAATTTACAAAATATTAATAATTTAAATGGCTCTTTTGTCAAATTGCGTATTTGCACTTACTCGTATACCAGTGTACGTAGGACCCTTAGTTAAGAGATATTAGACTTTTTTTTATTATAGTAGCATCGATAATATCGATAATTTTCCTATTGTAGATAGCGAATTAGCTATATCAACTTAAAATTGATAAGTAGGTACATTAATTGCATACACTGACCGTGCTCGTGGTGCAAGAAGGGCGCGTGCTCTCGTCCGAGGGCCTTTTCTCGTTTGCGCCATTTCGCGCGTCTGTTCTGGAACCACACCTGAGTACAAACATATTTATTTTAACATATTGTTGTTATCATTTTATATCTTTTAAGGTTAAGAGGAAGGTCGGTCACATTAATTTTCACTTATCGCCCACTTAAAGATATTTCATGTTCAATGGCGAATTGTAAGACCTTACCTAATTTAATGCCAGACTCTAGTAAATCGCCAATAAAGAAAGTAAAACTGTTAAGAGGTGAGATACTAATAGTACTAACAAAATTGTCTGTGAGGTATTTGACATCTACAAGTTGGCAAGTCTATACTGTATCGTTTACGGTTCAGAATTACAGCTGAGTTATGTATTTATTTTTATAAGTTTCAATAAAGTTAGTGCATTCTTTTGTAATGTAAATAGATTTTAAAGACATTTTAAAAAAAAAGATTGATATGAAATTTGTATTTATTACCATATTTTGTCCTCCGGTACTGGACACAATCGATGTGACAACAAATATATTACTTCTTGTCACATCGATTATTTTTATTGTAACTGATGATAGAGTAGAAAAAAAGGAAAAATGAGATATTTATTTTTAGCTTCACGCTGTATCCCGCATATAGTAGGGTAGACAGAGGGAATCTATTGTTAAGACACTCCGTTCCGTTCACTTTCTCCTGAATTGAGGCATTGCGTGCTGAGTGGCGGAACTCAACACCGCGCTTTGCCTTGTTTCCAAACCCAAATTTAGTGCTATTATAATTGAAGTGTGATTGTGGATTTTGTGGATTAATTTTATTCTTTGTTTTACCGATCCCAATGATTCTGAGAAATTTCGATACTTTGGCTAAATCATCTTCATTAATTATTGAATTGATGAATATACGGAGTCGCTAACTATCTTTTCTAAACAATGTCTTTGTTATATTTTTCGAAACAGATTCGTATTTTTTCCTGAAAATCTTTAATAATAGTTAATTGTTATATCATACTATAACTTTTGTCCCAACTATGCTTGGATGGCGTTTAATATTTCTACAAGGAGAATTATTAATAAAATTAAAAATTGTATAAATCAAATGTAAATAATTGTAAAAAATCAACAATAAAAGTTACATGAGTGTGTCGGTAGCCGGCAGGCGGCAGGCGGCGGACGCAGAAGTCTCCGCGTCCTCTTTTAATTTTTTTATCGCGTAATTGTCGCCAATTTGCCGCTCGCTCTCCACTACAATGGGGACGTAATGAAAAGCAATTACGCATACGTGGTTTTCGCGCGGCTGTCTGAGCACGGCAAACGCGACCTTACGCCCCCTGACGCGACGGCAGAGACTCGCTTAGCACCCGCAGGAGAATAGAAACCAATTGAGCTAGTCGAGCCGCATTGCGCTAATAAAAAGACATTGTAGCGGGCGAAACGAAAAATGCCATAATTTCATAATTTGCAAATGAATCCATTTGGTGGTGCGAAAGCGAGGGCTTCGGCAGCCTTCTACTTACAGATATAGTAGGTACCTACATGCCAGTATAGACATGTGCTACTCACTGCCGGGTTGCTTGCTGATAAGGAATTATGAATATATTCTAATTGTAGCAGCGGAACGAAGACAATCAGCACAACACATTACTGTCCAACACAACACACTTTGCCGAATCTATAAATAATTAAGCTGTGGCTGGTGATAATTGAAAATGTCAAAATTAAAGTGAAGTAGAGTGCTGAGAGTGAGTCCGGGGGTCGGAGTCATTATATTCTTCCAATTAAACAGTTAAATTAAATTAAATCACTTGAAATAGAATGCATCTGATTGAGCGTCGTCGGGGCTGGCGTGTCGGCTGTCGAGTGGTGTCGGTCGCGGCTCCGTTACACCGATCACTTCTTATTACGACTATTGCATTCTAAGTGTTGCGACAACCCTACACGCTAACGTGAACCCTTGGCTATAACATATAGGACTCGTTTTGCTCCATACTCCCTCGGCGAGTGTGAGGGAAGGACGTTTGTCGGTGAACGCCATCTATGGAGTGGATTAAAAGCAATTTACGCTGTGTGGAGTGTGATTTAAGAACCCGTGCCCTCTCGACTCTATAGAGCTATTAGGGCTGACACACTATTGCACTGCATTTTATATTTTTCGTTAAACATATATGTTTTTTTTTTTTTTAAAAATGCGTAAATAAACTCTATTACCTCAACCGGTAGCAGATATTTAATGTAAAAGGTTCGATTATAGTAATAAGAATGTATGCTGTGTGTATAATTTCCAGTTTTAATGTAAGGTCAATGGTAGAAGCAGTCTCTCACAATAATAAATTTAGCGTAAACGTGCAATTAGCAGCGAACACAAGATTATAATGAGTGAAAGTTGTAAAGTAGTGTTGCAGCTTAATCTCGCGCAAAAACGAGCAGTCATTAGGCGGGTTCTTAAATGTCGCTGCGACACAAGGGCCAATCTTATGTCGCTGCTCCAGAAGTGAGCCGCAATTAAAGAAATACAGTCACAAGAGCATCTAATGACCGAAATGAATTCCTCATTAGCAGCATACAGCCCTGCGAAATATTAAAGTGTTTTATTGTCTGTGCATTGCCGACTGCCTCTCGAGGCCGCGAGATTACCTCTCCCCTCCCCCCGCCACTCCCCGCCGCTCCCCGCGCTCCCCCGCGCGCTCACCCCCGCCGCCTCCTCTCCACCCTCGGGCTCCTTCCCTCATCTCGCGGAGTCGGTAATTACCAAATTGCAGCGGCGCTCACTTTAACTGCAGTTTGAGAGCTCTCACGCTCAAACCGTGCTTAATTAAACCATTGTTAGCCGTGCCCACCACTGCCACCGCTACCGCCACCGCTACCGCTACCGCCACCGCCGTCGTCCGGGCTCTACTGGCTAGCGAAAGTTGGATCAATCTTATCTGATCTTGGCTTATCACTCGGATAATTCAATCAGGTCAATATCATAAGACCTTATCTTTTCAGACTTCAATTCATAAATCTTTTAAATTATTTCCTATTGAAGGAATTTGAGTGAATTCATTACAAATGATAATCTGATTGTTGTCTTTGAAGAAAACTTCAATACTTTAAAATACATTACTTACTTCTCAGTCCCGCGTATTTTATATTATGGCGTAAGAACAAAACTAAAATAGCTCAAACAATAGATTAAAACGTAATAAAACCATTGTCACCCGCTTGATTACACCAATTTAGTAGAAGCGAGTATAGCGGGGTACAGGCGGGTACGGGTAGTGACGCTCGAGGCACAATTAGCGAGACATTAGCGGCAAGAGTGTAATGAGGCGCGAATTAGCGACCATTGTTGGGGGACTCTGAGACGCTGGAGCGTCGCGCTTCTGAACTACTACCAGTATATGGATAGGACTAGGTTACAACTAATTACTAATTAACAAGGTTATCAAATTATATTTGTCATTGAATACGAATCGATTAATGAGATACAAGGAACGCAACAAATTGTCACAAAGGCAACGCATGACTTTTTTAAATAATTCTACCTACATCTGTATAAAACGCGTTGCTGACCAACAACGTATTGGTAAAACTGCTGGCCATAGAAAGCTGGAATTTGCAAGTAGTCTCCCTGGAAAGTGTACTACAATAAGAGAGGATTTGTCGAAATATGTATGTAATTGGATTTTATAGCTAGTTTTTTATATCATAAACGAATTGACTCTAACTAAAAGTACGTTTACATTATTATTGTACGTGACATTAGATGAAGACAAACTTAAAATAGAAATAAATAACAATAATATATTTTTTTTTTTTTTATGGATACCGGATGGCAAACGAGCAGAAGGACCGCCTGATGGTAAGTGGTTACCTTCGCCCATGAACATCTATAATACAAGAGATGTACTAGATGCGTTGTCAACCTAGAGGATACAGATGGAAAGGGAGGATAATGTAGTAGTCCGCTATCGGAACCACCACATTTTGGGGAAAGGATGGGTGGGAAAGGGGAAACCCTGGCTTACATGCCATCGAACCGGAACACATCATAAGATATTTGGCGGTTCGTCTTTGACATGATAGTGGTCGCGAGCCAGACGGAGGACGAACCTCCTACCACCAAACAAAATATTTAATATATCTTATTTACCTACAACATACAAGTAATTTAGAATTGATGTATCTGACTAGATATTAGAGCGGTGGTCGGAGGCTGGAGCGAGGCGGTGACCGCGAGAGTAATCTGCGCGATTGTGTGCGGACAATGAAGCTAATGTTAATTACCGAGTCACGCGACACGCCTCCGCCACCGCACTCACCTGTGCACTGTGCACTGTGCACTGTTGTAGCCGCTGCTCCTACTCGTGACACGATTGTCACATATCATTGTTAAATACGTGTGGTATTTACGTATATGCTATTATATTAAATGTGTAGTCTCACCGACTCCAAAGATATATTGTGTATGCAGATGGTAACGTAGATCAATTATATCTGATACTCATTGGTAAATTATTTGACGTTCAAAAAATGAAGCATGTAACTTCTTATTTTGAATAAAATTATTTGACTTTGACTTTCATTATTAGTGAATTGTGATTATGATAAGCATATAAAGGTTATTTTATTATTGTTATTTATATATTATAAAAAATATTTTAAATCCACGGGTTTATTGATACAGTCAAGTCAAATCATCATTTCCGTTGTCTATGCAAAATACTGAACATTTTTTTTTTCTTTTATACCACGACGGTGGCAACAAGGCACACGGCCCACCTGATGGTAAGTGGTTACCGTGGCCTATGGACGCTTGCAACACCAGGGGCATCACTTACGCGTTGCCGACCCTTCAATAACCTATTTAGATACAAACAAATATAAGAAATTTTTTAAACATATCATCTTACAATATATCCTAATATAATATCCATTATATAAAAATCATAGTGTATCATTTAAAATATATTTCAAGTAATAATTATCCAATCCAATAATTAGAGAAAACCGCGGAATTCATTAAATTACAACATATAAATTAATATTTATTAATAATTAGAATTTAATTAAACATACTAATCAGGTTGCGCTTGTTTTGTGAGTTAGCTTCATTATAATGAAATTTTATAACATTAGCAAATAATAAGGCTTAGGCAGAGTACAGTTATAACATATAATAGGACAAACACATAAACTTTTTTTTTTTTATGGATACCGGATGGCAAACGAGCAGAAGGACCGCCTGATGGTAAGTGGTTACCTTCGCCCATGAACATCTACAACACAAGAGGCGTTGTAGATGCGTTGCCAACCTAGAGGATACAAATGGAAGGGGAGGACAATGTAGTAGTCCGCTATCGGAACCACTACATTTTAGGGAAAGGATGGGTGGGATAGGGGAAAACCTGGCTTACATGCCATCGAACCGGAACACATCATAAGATATTTGGCGGTTCGTCTTTGACATGATAGTGGTCGCGAGCCAGACGGAGGACGAACCTCCTACCACCAATTATTTATTAATAGCCTGTGGAAATATATATATGCCTACCCTACTATATGCGGGATACAGCGTAAAGCTATGTATGTATGTATGTATGTATGGAAATATTATACAATCTCATAAATTTTTAATATAAAGGAGAAAAACTTTTACTCACGTTAAAAATAAAAAGGATATTAAAATCAATCCTTGCTGTATACCTATTTGTAAATAAATCCGGACATTTTTACATCAATTACAATAACATGCTGAATCTTTATTAAGGAAGCTAAGATGTAACGAGCACTGTCATTGACTTCATAATAGTCTGTCTAAGTCTCTAGTATAAGTTACAATGCATGATGAACTAATCAAAAGCTTTAGATAAATCATCGTGACATCTTCCAAGTAACGGATATTTAAGTAGAGCGATATAGTTTCTAAGTATCCAGATGTGTAGTATGGTTAGGTACATTACCTGCACTCTCGCCTCGCTGAGGTCCAGGCGCATGGCGAGCTCCTCGCGCGTGAACACGTCGGGGTACTGCGTCTTGTCGAAGGCGCGCTCGAGCTCGTGCAGCTGGTACGTGGTGAAGGTGGTGCGGCTGCGGCGCACCTGCTTGCGACCACAGACCACGCTTATCATACATATACTCATTATATATATATATATATATATATATATATATATATATATATATATATATATATATATATTATATTAGCCTATTATATTAACGCCTGTCGTGGCGCAGAGTCACAAGCGTGCGACTGTAAACGCGACAGGAAATGAAGTATTTTCATTTTCTGGGTTCGGTAACAAGTCAAAACGCGGCGTTGAGTTCCGCCACTCAACACGCAATGCCTCAATCTGACGGAAAGTGGGGAACGGAATTGTTGAAAAAGAACGGAGTGTCTTAACACTAGGTTCTCAGGTTTTTCCTGCCTTTCCTGCTATATACGGGGTACAGCGTGATGTTAAAAAAATATATATATTAGATGTATAGGAAAACTTTACTTGTTTCATTGTAAAAGCAAGATAAATGCTGAAGTTATTTGATTTATATATTATAAAATTGAGATTGAATTTGAAACATGTTGAGTAGCAGAACTCAACGCCGTGCTTTGTCTTACCAAAGTGGAGAAATGAAAATAATCGAGTGAGGTTAAACCCACAAATGATTGCATTTAAAGTCAGACACTGTCTAAATAAAAAATTTTAAAAAATAATGAAGTAACGAATCTAAATCTAAGAGTATTCAGGCAATGTGTGTAGCAAGTTACCTTGCGTGGTCGCCCGGCGTCGAGCGCCTCTAGCGGCTCGTGGTCAGCGCGCTCGCGCTCGTGGTCGCGATCGCGCTCCCCGCACGCCTCGTGCTCGTGATCGTGCTCGTGCTCATGCTCCGAGTCCGACTGCGCACCCTCGCTCTTCAGCTCCACACACCTTTCCTCTCCATCTGTATCATATATTCATATAACGTCACTTACTTACTTAATATTTCTCGTTATGCTAATAATACTACTGTGACCTGCATTATGCAATTATGCAGATACAATGTACTCGTAATATTGGTAGTACGGTGAGGCAGGAGATCGGCGCCGGTTCCCAGCGCGGCGCATCGTTGACGTGACATCGATCTCTTAATCCTCGTTCGACAAACCAGCCCTCAATAATACCGAATTACCACCCTTCTGCTCTTTAAACTCGCTAATTACGTTTTTGCATACGCGACTTTTATCCCTACACGCATCGTCGTAAGAGTCATTTTCCGCGGTGTCTGCGCCCCGACCGGCCTCGCCGCGGCCGCTGGGGTCGCTTGCACCGCGCGGCACCGGCTCACATCTCCGGTACACAAAATACGCTTTTTGTTAAGCACTTAACGTCACTCGACGTTAGTCGCACTTTTTATTTATAGTAATACTATTTTTGTAGAGCTTTGTTACGTTTGTAGCGAGGAATTAGCGCACAATACCGGATTACAACAAAACGCTTATAGCGCACACTCGTGTATTCGTATTGCCCTCATACTATACTCGTACAGTCTATTATAAATGTAATACAATTACTACATGATTTTATTATGACCATTTCATGTCGGATAATGAAATTCTATTTAAGCATAAAAACAAATCCATTGCATTCATATTGTAATAAAGTTATATAGATACATATTTTTAATAATATTATTCACAAAAAACTGTATAATCATGACGAGGGCAGACCATTCTTTAGGTGTAGGAGGTTCGTCCTCCGGACTGGCTCGCGACCATCATCAGCGCCAAAGACGAACCGCACGATGTTCCGGTTCGATGGCATGTAAGCCAGATTTTCTCCCCTTTCCCACCCATCCTTTCTTTCCCCCAAAATGGTGGTTCTGGATAGTGGGACTACTACATTGTCCCCCTTCCATCAGTATCCTCTAGGTTATAACGCATCTACAACATCTCTGGTGTTGTAGATGTCTATGGGCGAAGGTAACCACTCTACCATCAGGTGGTCCTTCTGCTCGTTTGCTTCGTCCGTTATCAATAAAAAAAAAAAAAATTCTCAGATCATTACTTCATTTAAATAATATAAGCTACTTCAACCAATTCTCCTCGTATACGTTATTTTGCTATCATACAATACTTTGTATGTTTCGTGACAAATCCTGTCAAATTGCCACTTCAAGTGACGCTCGTTACGACACACTACATGAGGTTCCATTATTCGCGAGTGAGGAACACCCTTATTGCGGGACGGTAGAGTCCATGTGTTAACACATACTAGAGGCTCGGCCGATTTGGAACGTTGCAATTTTTCTTAAGCGGATTTCATACGTTTAAATTTATTGGACGATGGGTTTAAAGAAATAATATTTAAGTTGTAGAAATTGAACCATACCGATTCTAGCTATGAAAATATAGACAAATTAAAAGACATTTTGAAAAAATATGTTAGTCTTATTCTCATAGGCTTTTTTTTATCTTCACGCTGTACCCCGCATATAGCAGGGTAGGCAGAGGGAACCTGAGAACCTAGTGTTAAGACACTCCATTCTCTTTCAACATTTCCGTTCATCACTTTCCGCCAAATTGAGATATTGCGTGTTGAGTGTAGTACTCATAAGTAAATATCAAATATATGCAGTGCATAGATGTGCTTGTTCGTGGCAAATGTCATTAGGATGGAGATTACTTGTAAATTGTAATGTATAAAATTTCTGAAATTAGTTTTTCAATTATTTTATAATTTTTACACGGCACTGGAGACCATTGTGGTAAAGTAGGACAGCGTCTGTTCTGTTTTTTAAAATCCAGTGGTTCTCTCTGTCTACATACAGAAAACGCGTGAAGTTAACATAAGTTTTTTTTATATTACCAACTAACTTCTTTACTATTCTTTTTTATTCTACAGGTTCCTGCATAGATATAGTTGTACTCAAATGCACTATTTAGTGTGTAAAAGCGGCGAACGAAACCTCTTGGAACTAGTTTCTCTCTGAGTAGCCTGCTACGTAAGATAAAGGGTGAAATTGATTTTTTATCTCTAATTTGCTATATCTTTAAACGCTACTGTCAGCTGCTCACTGGTGTTAAAAAATGGTGCACAAATACCATACAAATAGACTGCATACTTCATTAAGTATACTTATCGGATAAAACAAAAATTGTCAGCTTTTACAAAATATTATATTTTCAACTCAACATAGCGGCAATACAGTTGTATTAAAATAAATAAGGCTTATCTCGCGGAGCTCGTTGTTCGCAAACATTTATCATTCGGCAGGGTTTGTGTCCCGTCTCTTCGGCGGCGAGGCGCGGAGTACCTCCCGACACCCACAGCCTTATTACATTATTCTTTGATCTACTTAGGTATAGGAGTATTAGCCGCGGGGGGTTGCGTCCCGCCAAACAGTAAACAGCTTCCGTTTCTAATTACTGCAATCATTACGTAAATACGTGTGTTTGGGAACGACTTATCAAACGAACAGTTATTTGACTTAAGCCACAAATTATTAAAAACATGAACATGAAAATTCTGATATGTAGAGTACAACGCGTGTGAATACGAATATGTGCTGCAAAATAATTTTCTATGTAATATTTTATAATACTTTGTCGGCGAGCGCTGTGAAAGAGCGAGTGCTGCCATAACAAAACATAATATTTAGTCGAGCCCTTATTGAAACCCATCAGTGAGCCCTCAAGTAATAACATTTTTGAGCCGCCATTTAAACTCATCCACGCGAGATAATGATCATATTCCAAAATCATTGCTACTGTGTCTACTTACAGAGTAAACAATGAGGTCACATGGAGGAGCAATATAGTTCTTAACGGGACCGGTAGCGAGTCAGTGTGGCGTGAACTACTGCCATATTTAATATCTAGTTGCGGTGTAAATACGACGTAATAGAGCCGCCGCCGCGGGGAGTCGCGGGGAGTGCCTTTATTAGCTTGTACCTTACTCTATGAACTAATATTAGTTCGCTCGCGGACAATCTGCCTTTTTTATAATACAGTAATTGAAAATATTAATATTTTTTTGAATGATTTCGTCCAAACTCAACTAGATATATAAAATATTAAACATACAAGAAACAGAATTTTTTTTTAATTTCTGCAATAGACGTGCACTTACTAACTACCCTCTCTTACATAAATGTTAAACCATTCATAATAATTAAATAAAAAACATGACATGTTAGAGTATGAATCGTAGCTCCCATTGAAGTCTTTTATACGCCCACGCGGGCTTAGAGTTACTGCCATACTTTACAAGCTTACATACAAGCTTTTCAATTAAAATATATTAGTGTAAGAGGAGTATTTCATAAATTTGTGCAATTTAATACTATATATACGTTGAGTGGCGGAACTCAACGCCGCGCTTTGCCTTGTTACCAAACCCAAGAAAGGAAAATACTAAATTTTAAAAAGTTAATTGTTCTGATTATAATTATTGAACCAATAGTTATACTAACATGTTGATTAAATATGTTTTGGCCATTAAACGTTTTCTGGCCAAATAAAGCTATAAAATTGATTTAGTAATATTTTAACCGGAATAATCGCGTATGTGCATTCGGAAATACATTTTTTTAAATTCTCCATTTCAAACACCTTACAGTACGCGGTCACTGTAGGTTAATTCTACTCTTAATATACTCGTACATGATTGAATCCAGTTAAAATAGTTTCATTTACATAGCTTCACGCTGTATCCCGCACATAGCAGTGATAGGCAGAGGAACCTGAGAACCTAGTGTAATAATTCGTTCTCTTTCAACAATTCCGTTCCCCCACTTTCCGTTGAATTTGGGAGGCATTGCGTGTTGAGTGGCGGAACTCAACGCCGCAATCTTGCCTTGTTACCAAACCCAGAAATGAAAATACTACAGCTTTACATTTCTGAGTGGGAATCGAACCCACAACCTGTCGCGTTTACACCCCACGAGTCAGAGTTTCATTTAGTCTATGTAAAAAATCAAGACTCAAAAATAAAAAAAAATCTAAATTAAATAAAGGATGTCCCAAAATTAACGCAAGATTTGACTTTTGCTGCCATTTGCTATTATATTCATTAGCTCATTCGCTATTAAAGGACTAAAAATGGCATTTTCTATTTAATTCAAATCTTTAAATAATAAAGAATTGTAAAACCATTGTCGAATATAAAAAAAAAAAAAAATAGTCCTGCTGAGCTTCTTGCGCCGGTTCTTCTCAGATCTGGAGGCATTAAATTTAGTGAACCGGTGGTAAATTATTTGACGTTCAAAAAATGAAGCTTGTAACTTCTTATTTTGAATAAAATTATTTGACTTTGACTTTGACTTTGACTTGCGTTAATTTTTTGGGACACCCTATATTTAAATCATTTACCTACTCCGGGTTGCACAAAGCGAAATTTATAATTACTTTGCTAATATAATATCAATAATTACAAATGATTACATTTTAATCGATATTTACTAAGTAGCCAATTAAAATAATATTGTTGATTATAATTGGACTAGAAGTTCTTCATTAATGTTGTAATATTTGAAACACTGCTTAAATTTGCGACATCAACGCGCAATTTATGAGTCAACGTATGAATTCACACTTAACTGATATCAAAGTTATACTTAATTATCAACTATATGTTTAGTACTTATTATATCAGTTCATTTTTTTTTTTTTTTTTATTGATAACGGACGGCAAACGAGCAGAAGGACCACCTGATGGTAAGTGGTTACCTTCGCCCATAGACATCTACAACACCAGAGATGTTGTAGATGCGTTGCCAACCTAGAGGATACTGATGGAAGGGGGGACAATGTAGTAGTCCACTATCAGAACCACCACATTTTGGGGAAAGGATGGGTGGGAAAGGGGAAAATCTGGCTTACATGCCATCGAACCGGAACACATCATTAGATATTTGGCGGTTCGTCTTTGACATGATAGTGGTCGCGAGCCAGTCGGAGGACGAACCTCCTACCACCTAACAAAATTTCATTACAATAGATAAAACATACTTATTTATAATAATAAATATATTTTCAACAAATACGTTCCCCGTTTGTTGAAAGAGAACGGAGTGTCTTAACACTAGGTTCTCGGATTCCCTCTGCCTACCCTGCTATATGCGGGATACAGCGTGAAGTTAAAAAAAAAAAACAAAAAAAAAACTTTTTCTTTCGAGTTCGTTATTTTTTGTTAATTTCTTTAACATTATTAATTCAAAGTATTCTATTACCTATGAGCCCAGGTAGAGTTTTCAGTTTAGTTGAGTTCAGTTGTTTTGTGATGGTAATTCCAGCACTTACTAGAGTATTTTGTTTATTTATTTTTTATAATTTTTATTCTAAGAAAATTTTGCGATAAACTCATTAGATTCAAAAGATTAATTTTTAAATTATGAACATACTAGCTGTTATCTGCAGCTTTGTTCGCTTGATCAATAGGAATTCGCATTATTTTGCATCTTCTCATACAAATAAGATATTTACTGTGGTAAAAAGTAGCTTATGCCATTCTTCAACCACCGAACTATGACACTAAAGAGGACAAAGAAACAAACACTCTTTCCCATTTATAATATTAGTATGGATTATTAAACTTCACGCTGTATCTCGCATATAGCAGGGTAGGCAGAGGGAACCAGAGAACCTAGTGTTAAGACACTCCATTCTCTTTCAACAATTCCGTTCCCAACTTAATGGATTATTAGTGAGTAATATATTTAGGTACTACTATTACAACTAGATACTTAATAGTACTTAACTTCTATTTCCATCAAAACTCTGTCTAAGCATTTTTACTCATTTTGCATATTTTACAAGGTCGAGAAAAAAGAGAGCATTAGACTTAGTCCTTATGTATGTATGTAGGTTGCTGGGCGCAACGCTCAAAGCGATTTCTTTAATCACGCCATAAAAACACCTAACCATATGACGAACACGATTACTTATTTAAGCAATATTTTGATTTTTATTCATTTTAAACAAATTATTATTAAAAATCTATTTCTTCCGGATGCAGTGAGCGCATTACCAAGATTAATTGATCTAATCGACCTGCGTAGTTATTGGTACAAGTAAAAAAGCACAAATTTACGGGATAATCATTTAAAGATGCCTAAAGTTGTTATGTCATAATTCAAGGGATTCATTGTTTAAAGGATTCATTAACTAAAACAAGGACAAAATAACAATTTTAGGTGCAAATTACAATTTTTTTTGCATTTGTACCGGTATACTTAGGACATGTCGTTATAAATACAATTTTATTTCCAAATTAATAAGTTAACTGACGAGAATACTCATTTTTTTTTTTTTTTTTTATGGATACCGGATGGCAAACGAGCAGAAGGACCGCCTGATGGTAAGTGGTTACCTTCGCCCATGAACATCTACAACACAAGAGATGTACTAGATGCGTTGCCAACCTAGAGGATACAGATGGAAAGGGAGGATAATGTAGTAGTCCGCTATCGGAACCACCACATTTTGGGGAAAGGATGGGTGGGAAAGGGGAAACTCAGGACACGAGTCAAAAGTAAATCCAACTATTCCAAATATAAACGACAAATAAAGGTACTGTCTCTACCTAGGAATGAGTATAACATACGCATAATGAAGAGGTTCAAATTGTTTTGATTTTTTTTTTAACTTCACGCTGTAACCCGCATATAGCAGGGTAGGCAGAGGGAACCAGAGAACCTAGTGTTAAGACACTCCGTTCTCTTTCAACAATTCCGTTCCCCACTTTCCGCCAGATTGAGGCATTGCGTGTTGAGTGGCGGAACTCAACGCCGCGCTTTGCCTTGTTACCAAACCCAAGAAATGAAAATACTAAATTTTACATTGTGTTAATAAATTTTATATTTCTGAAATTAATGCGACACTGAATATATAGATAGAGTGGACTTATCATTAGGTTCACCTTCTCCTGATAAACTATGACTATATTCTCTTCTAGGCCGTAGTATGAGGCCGTACCAACCCTAGAGTTGTAGGACTGACGATTCTGACAGGATTATATTAATTGACGGTTCCAAAATTCTTGTAACAGCTTAGATGAATAAACAATATTTTAATAGTGCAATGGTACATTCCGTACAACAACAATACTAAAACTGTATGAAATTATTACGTTGGTAGGTGTATCAATTAAACTCAATTATTTAAATAAAAGAAATATTCTGTACTTAGAGTACTTGTATTTTATATGTATTTATTATACATTTGCTTCGTTCATATTCCGCTTATAGCTAGGTGGAGGGTAGGATGGGATTTTTAGATACTCCGTTCTCTATTACTTCCGCCTAATTTTAAAATATTGTGGGTTGAATGGTGGAACTCTATTACTACTAAAGGGAGAAAATGACACTAAATCAATTGTATTTATTTAATAAGTTGGAAATTGAACCCACAACCACTTCAGTCATACAGTGCCATTGTACTTGTAATTATAATAATTATTTTAAAAAAATCTTCACGTTTACAGGTACATGCGATATACCGCGTAGCACGGTCGTCACGGAGAAACTAGTGTCAAGATACTGCGATACTGCGTTTGTTGTTTTCTGTCAAAATTCGAGACATGCGTGTTAAGTGGCAGAACTCAACGCCGCACTTTGTCTTACCAGAGCGGAGATCATTTAATAATGATTTAAAGAATATAGAGCAACACTTACCATTCGCGTGTTGTCGATGTCCGAGTATACTGTCTATGGTGTATGCGGCGCCGCGCCGCGCGCTGCTCGCCATCACGACACCACCGCACTGTTTGCACTAACTACTGCCTACTACTTAACTCGTTTAGTTATACAATCTACTTCCGACCACTATTAAATTTAAATAAAAAAATTAAATTTTTTAGTACAAATGCTAATAAAGTTAATATTCACTTATTTCTACGTCTTTAGAAATAATAAATTTCAAGTAATTATTTTATATTTTTATAACATATAATGAATTCGTAAGTACTTTGCGTGTCGCCGTCACGCGTGTGTCCGACCTCGCAAAACTATGACCAAACTTTGACTGAGGTCTGTCGAGCGCCGTCCCGCCTCGCAGCGCAACCTTCCCGCCTCGCCGCCGTCTCTCTCGCACCCGCCACGTGCGCATATCGCCGTCCCTCTCTGCGGACACGCCTGTGGCCTCTGATTGGCGCTAACTTGAGGGTAGGGTTGTAGTACACGAGTCGGTTAAAAGCGCGCGTTACGTTGCAATGAGAACACGTTAGTCCAGTTTTTGTTACTTATACGTAACGGAATATATATATTTTTTAATATTAAGAAATTTGATTAATTCATTCTGCACTGGAATAATATTAATAACTCTGTATTCGAGAGATTTTAAAATTATGAAAAACGTAGTATTGAACAAAGTATTTAAAATATATTTAATAATTAATTTCCCATTAATACTATTATATATATTTAATTAATACAGTCAATAATGAGTTGAATTTGTAAATCCTGGCAGCATTGTACGTGCTCGTAATACGCGGAACAAACAAATCCTAACAATTCATTGAACGTAAGAGAGTTCTTAACAGATTACTCAACCTATTGTTTCTGGAGTGTTTAATTCTCACAATGACATAAGCGCCTTAACACACCTTCGAGAGTAAGCCCCTGCGAAATAAGGCTTCCACGACACGCCTAAAGCGAGCCACGTCGAGTAGGTACCTACCGCGTGACGAGTACCTACCGCTTAGTAGCTCTTTATGATATTTACATTAGTAATTGCTACTTAAAATTAGGTAGAGACCTACATTCAAAGTAAATATTCTTAAATGAATGGAAAAGGTATTGTAGAAAAAATATTAAATAACAAATAATTATCTCTAACATACCTCTCCCGGATGATACACGAAAAGTGAATGAAAAAAGAAAAATACAGAATCAATAAAAAATCAGCGAAAGGTAGAGAGCATTTTGTGAAATATCTAAACGTGATTAGGTCAAAGATAATATATGAATCATATTTATTTTTCTGGGATGCTAAGTCAAAGCGCTACGTGGTGGTAGGAGGTTCGTCCTCCGTCTGGCTCGCGACCACTATCATGTCAAAGACGAACCGCCAAATATCTTATGATGTGTTCCGGTTCGATGGCATGTAAGCCAGGTTTTCCCCTTTCCCACCCATCCTTTACCCAAAATGTGGTGGTTCCGATAGCGGACTACTACATTGTCCTCCCTTTCCATCTGTATCCCTCTAGGTTGGCAAACGCATCTAGCATCTCTTGAAGTTGTAGATGTTCATGGGCGAGCGTAACCACTTACCATCAGGCGGTCCTTCTGCCTCGTCTGCCATCCGGCATCCATAAAAACAAACGTTAAGTTCCAATTCACTTAAAATGTTTCTGAGTTTGCGAGAAAAGTAGAGAATAGTGTCTTTACTCTAGGTTATTTGCAACTACCCTCCTGTTGTGGAAGCTGGGTAGTGTTCTTAACACAGATTGTGCATCTTAAAAACTTACTAACAAGATTAGAAGACTGTAATCCACAGTAGATTACAGTGACGTCAGTGCACTGAACAAGTGCCTGGCATATTGTTTTCGTGGGAACGCGAGCCTCACTACAGATTAGCTTAAACGAACATGGATTATATCAGATTAAAACAATATTATAAGAGAGTAAGTAGTTAGAAAATAGATGTGCAGATAATATGATGTTTAAGAAGGAGCATCTACTTAATTTCAATTTTTCCACTTAAAACATACTTACTGATCCCACTGACGTGTAAAATAAAAGAATGGAAACGTTAGCAGCATGTATATTTTATTCAAAATTGTATGTAAAGATTTCATATTGTGAATAATAATTATTTTATAAAAAATATAGCATTTCTGCACTTGTTTACTAGGTATATGAGTGATAAATTTGTCCATGTGCTATTTTCGGCGAGCTATTTAATCATTGCCGCACATAACAAAGTTCAACACATCTTCGACAACAAGTCTCTTTAAAACAAAATCTAAAAAATATATTTACTCTACGTAGGCATTATAAAATTAATGAATGATTCTTTTTTATTATTAAGGCCAGTTCGTTGCTCCTGTACACCATAATACACGCATAATGTATCTAATATTACTATTTTTTTAACATGATAGCTAGAGCTTCTGTTGTAGTCCTATTTCAATTTAGTTAAGATCTTTTTTTTTTTAACTTCACGCTGTATCCCGCATATAGCATGGTAGGTAGAGGGAGACAGAGAACCTAGTGTTAAACACTCCATTCTCTTTCAACAACGTTCCCCACTTTCCGCCGAATTGATCAATTGCGTGTTGAGTGGTGGAACTCAACGCCGCGCTTTGCCTTATTACCAAACCCAAGAAATGAAAATACTAAATTTTACGTTTCCTGGAGTGGGGATCGAACCCACAACCTTTATTACGATTAGTAGTTTTTGAATTATTTGTAATAATTTTACTTATCATCCATTTTATTTCACTTGGTTTGCTTTACTTATTAAGATTTTAGTCATAAACTAGTATTCGATTCAATCCTCATGAAGAGACTACATGATGCAAGAGACGTATTATAGAAAAAAAAGATGTTAACTTTTAATTTTATATTTATTGATATTATTCTCACATCAAAACTAGACAGTAGACTGACCCACTGACGCATAAAATATGCATGGCCTTAGGTAACGTGTTAACAAATACATGTAAGTGTCACAAAATATGTTTAATTTTTATTTAGCAAACATATAAAAATTTGAACGCAGCGGGACTCGAACCCGCGCCTCTTGGAAACCGTCCAAGCGCTCTTACCACTAAGCCATGCGTTCTGCGCTTATTACAACTTATGAGATGCTAACAACATAAATAACACCTTCGTTAAGTATAGAGACATGAAAACAGGAAAAGGGAATGACGCTAGTGCAATTATATTAAGTATAAATAAAAAAAAAATAAATAAATATAATTATAATAGGCTAATCATATATAAATATGTATATACACTTACATGTATATCCAATGGACTAACCACCCGTGATGCAGAAGATCGTGCAAAGTGGAGTAGGTTGAGTAGGAAGGCAGACCCTGGCTAGCCGGGATAAATGCTAGGAAGAAGAAGAAGATGTATATCCATACATATCCATACATATCAATACATATACACACACATATACATCTCCATACATAACATACATATACTTACATACATACATACGTAACACAAAATATACATAAACGGATAAGGACACATTAATGTTCTAAATTAAATAAGTATTCTTTTAGACGACTTTTAAAGACGTTAAACGATTTTGAATGTCGAACTTCATTAGGACGTTCATTCCAGAGAATCGCAGATCTCACACTAAAGGAGTTGGAAGAGAAATGGGTATTTTTTTTTTTATACCACGACGGTGGCAACAAGGCACACGGCCCACCTGATGGTAAGTGGTTACCGTGGCCTATGGACGCTTGCAACACCAGGGGCATCACTTACGCGTTGCCGACCCTTCAAAAACCTATTTATTCCCCTTTATATGGGGAATAAATAGGTGGGTATGGTAATTTAAAGAGATTATCACGGCGCGACCTAAGTTCAAGACGCAGATGAGAATCAGAGTCAAGGAAAAAATCGATCTTTTAAATAGAGAAGGGTAAGCATATGGAAGTTACGGCAATGTCGGATAGGAAGCCAAACGAGCTGACGACGATGATCAGAGACGTGATCAAATTTACGTAGGCCGAAAATATATCTAATACATAGATTTTGTAACCGCTCTAGTTCGTTAAGTTGTTCCTCAAATAAGTCTGAGTAACATGAGTCACCATAATATAAAATTGGTAACAGTAATGAATGAGCTAGAGTAGTTTTTGTTTTAATCGATAGGAAATATTTCCAACGCTTGAGAGATCCGATCATATCGACGAAAATAATTTTAATATAAACATTCCCCCGAGTGGGACTTGAACCAACTACTGCGTCACGGTGGCTTCTACTATTATTTTTTTTCACGTATTATATTATAGATAATAATAAAATAAATAAAAACATAATATATGTAGTGTGTGCTACGCTCGTAGCACACACGAGTAGCACTCGCTACATACATGTTACCACCTTTGAATACAAGTTGAAGATTTTTTAAGAATTCCCAGTAATTTCATTTATTATAGAACAGCCGGAGCATTGTTTGACATAATATTATAATTCATGGTAACAAATAAATATGTGAGAATTAAAACGAAATAAACAAGAATATTCTTGATCATTCATATTGTTTTATTTTTGCAGGTATAAATACCTCTTGATTCCGAACTTTTAGAACCTATAATAAAGATAAGTAAACATTTACATATAAATTAAATTAAAATATAATTCTGTAATATTTTACTGTAATATTTATTTATTTACTAGCTTTCCGCCCGCGGCTTCGCCCGCATGGAACTCGGTTATATCGCGCGACATGGTAAGGAGTAGCCTATTATAGTCTTTCCGAAGGTTTAGACTATTTGTCAAAATTGGTTAAGTGGTTTAGGTGTGAAAGTTGTAAACAGTTGAACAATCTCACATGATTTTATGTTTGACAATAAGGAACTTCCATGCAAACTTTTATCCCCTATTTCACCCACCCTTTTTTTCACCATAAAAAGTATCCTATGTCCTTTCCCAAGTTCAGTGCTATCTTTATATCGAATTTCATCAAAATCGGTTCAGTGGTTTAGTCGTGAAAGACAGACAGACAGACAGACAGAGCTACTTTCACATTTATAATATTAGTAAGGATTACATTTATTTACAGTACATGTTGACATTCCAAAAGAAAATACATTTAAATGAGCAAGAAAACCGCTAGTGGGTCCTTGGATATCTCACTAGGATTCCCTGTGCGGAGATATCCAATGATTCCTGAACGGACTAGGTGTAGTACTGTTAAAAATATTGATAAACAATAAAAAAGATAATTATTTTCATCTTTGACTACAATATTTGAAAAAATACTTAATTAGTTTTTTTTTTTTTTATGGATAACTGATGGCAAACGAGCAGAAGGACCACCTGATGGTAAGTGGTTACCTTCGCCCATGAACATCTATAACACCAGAGTGCGCAGAAGTTGCCAACCAGGCATGTGGTGGAAAGGCGGCCGGGTGAAATCGCTATCGGAATCAGCCTCATATTTTGGGGGAAAGCGATGGGAGGCTAGTGTCTTTGAAGTGGATGTCATTTAATGGGAACAGATCAGGTGGGAGGTTTGGCGGTGTGCCTGTTTTGAGGCCACGACAGAGGTCATGAGCCGCACGGAGTGACGAACCTCCTACCACCAAACCCTCCTCCTCCTCCTACCACCAGTAAAACATTTGAAATATTATTGCTAAGAAAGTTGTTAGATTAGAATTTGCATGTCATGTACATAGGTTCGAATCTACATCACATTGAAATTACAATATCATTCTGTTCCCGTGGCCTCGGCTAGTGGTGATCGAGGAGGAGATCGTGAGGTTTTATGGCTATTCCCCACATAACCCATCGGGCGGGTAATCCATGTAGAATCTAAATTCTCTTTTCACAATAAAAGGACAATATAATAATGATAAGCTTATTCTCTTTTCTCTTTTAATTCCTTTAAAATAGCAACATAGGAATATATATTGCTATGGAAATGTCTATTTTTGTTTGGCTTCATGTTTTTGCTTTTAGCTGGCTTTCAGACGTGTCACAAAGCCGACTAAATATCTACTTCGTCAATGTCAGAATGGTCAGTTAAATATTGACAAACTTTAACTAGATTAAGTGAGTTTAACAGCTATAACCTGAAAAATGATGCCACAAAATATATACAAATAATGAGATTACTTTTTTTTAACATCACGCTGTAACCTGCATATAGCAGGGTAGGCAGAGGGAACCAGAGAAATCTGGGGTGTTGGAGTATACTCCATTCTTCTTCAACAATTCGTTCCCACTTTCCGCCGAATTGAGTCATTGCGCGTTGAGTGGCGTAACTCAACGCCGCGCTTTGCCTATGCCAATAAAACCCAAGAAATGAAAAATAATGACCTTTACATTTTCCGGAGTATAACTGTTCCACAACCTGTCAGTGCGTTTACAGTCGCACGCTTGTGCCTCTGCGCTACGACAGGTGATTTGAATTTTAAATATAAAATGTTGTTCATTCTACTTAGTAGCTTTAGCTGATTTCATTAGAAATCAGCCAAAGCTATAAGTAAATTATAAGTGTTCAAATTTATTAAATTTATATGAATTAAAGTGTAATAAATCAGAACGCACAAAGAGGATTAAACACAAACGTTTACACTGTTCTGTGTCATTGAGGGGACAGGGTTCCTTTAAAGGTGGACAGGAAAGGTGGCTTTTACACATGTGTACGGTAAAACAGAAATAAAAGTAGTCTTTTGGTGGTAGGAGGTTCGTCCTCCGTCTGGCTCGCGACCACTATCATGTCAAAGACGAACCGCCAAATATCTTATGATGTGTTCCGGTTCGATGGCATGTAAGCCAGGTTTTCCCATTCCCACCCATCCTTTCCCCAAAATGTGGTGGTTCCGAGAACGGAATACTACATTGTCCTCCTCTTCCATCTGTATCCTCTAGGTTGGCAACGCATCTACAACATCTCTGGTGTTGTAGATGTTCATGGGCGAAGGTATCCACTTACCATCAGGTGGTCCTTCTGCTCGTTTCCCATCCGTTATCCATAAAAAAAAAAAAACTTATATCAAATTAAGAACAATAAAAATGATAACAAGTGAAATTAAATATTTTATACGAAATTTATATAAATGAGTAATGTATGTACAGCTTAAATGATTAGAGCACTTGAACGGTGACTGTAGTTGATATAATTAATTTTAATGTTATATAGTTAAGTATATGTTTGTATATACATTCCCTAAAATGAAAATGAAAGACGGTTTTGGTGGTAGGAGGTTCGTCCTCCGTCTGGCTCGCGACCACTATCATGTCAAAGACGAACCGCCAAATATCTTATGATGTGTTCCGGTTCGATGGCATGTAAGCCAGATTTTCCCATTCCCACCCATCCTTTCCCCAAAATGTGGTGGTTCCGATAGCGGACTACTACATTGTCCTCCCCTTCCATCTATATCCTCTAGGTTGGCAACGCATCTACAACATCTCTGGTGTTGTAGATGTTCATGGGCGAAGGTATCCACTTACCATCAGGTGGTCCTTCTGCTCGTTTGCCATCCTTTATCCATAAAAAAAAAAAAAAACGTGGCTATACAATGGTAATATTTAAAAAGATTCTTTAATACCTATAACTTTTTAATATAATTTATATTGTATTCCGTCATGGACACAATATAATAGAAGTAAGTTTTTCACGTAACGTTGCAATTTGCAGTGAGAGCCGAGCGCGGCACAATTATAGACATTGTTATTTGGCTAACTACGAGTAGGTACTAAGTAGGTAGTACGTAGTACGTAGGTGGCGGCGCGCGGACAATGCGGGCTGCGCTATCTCTGTACTCTGTACAGCGTCACTAAAGACGCAGTTCCGCCACTCCGATGTCTCTTTGTCGCGAATTAAGGCAATTTTCTGAATGCCGGAAAATAAAATAATAGCCAGCCCATTAGCGAGCCTCCCCTCCCCTCTTCTCCCTCCTCCCCGCGCCGCTCCCCCTCGCACTCCCGCCCCCAGTCGCCGGCGCTCGCTAATCGTCGGAAATGAATTTGACGTTTCTCTCTCCACGTGCTTTGACTCGAGCGGATTCTCATTCCGCCTCATTTAACGTCGCCGCTCAGCTCCACGCCGATACCAGAGCTCGCATCGATCGCATACCATCGCTTTATATAGTACAATATAGCTAACCATAGCCCGTATCGCTTACCATAGCTCCATAGCTGTAGATTGGAGGCGACCTCATTTTTTATATCTATAATTGAAGATAGCTACTTGAATATGATGAAAACCGGATTATTAATCGACAAAAAAGAAAAAAACAATTATAATAATCAGTTCGCCTTTTTAAATCTTTTGAACGAAATCAAATGAACTCACAGCTAAGCATCTCGGATCTCACAATCTGTTTGAAAGCAAAGGTTCCGGCGCTAGAAGTCGGTAATAAGGCGAACTAATTGCTTAGTACTTAGGTACATTAAAAATGTGTGTCGTGCGGAAACCGTAAAAGTGATCCCCCTACAGCAGCAGGGGTGAGGGCCTCGTTCGTGGCACACCATCTGTTTATGCTATGCCATTAACACCGTGCGCCGGAACGTCGTACTAAGTCGCGTGGGGTGCCGCCTCGCCTGCACCTCTGCACTCCTCAGTACCACTGTGCCCTCACACACCACAGGACCATAGGACAAAAAGTTATTGCCTTATTTTACTTCTTTTGTTAATTTAGTTACGAGAAAAGTGGTTAATGCCAATCCTATTTCGTATAATAATATCTTTATTGTCAATCCTAGATATAATAACATTTGATAACAATATCAATCAGTATTTTTGATTTTTACAAGCAATGGGAGTAAGCAAAGGCTGTGGGCAAAAAGTACCGACATGGTAGATATATGTATTTTAGCGTCGTTCTCTAACATTAAATTCTTGCTTCCATGCTCTCGAGGAGTTATCTGATTTATTATTAAGTTTCTGTCCTGCACCCTGTCCTTGACAAACTAATATTTTCTCTCCACTGATAAACCCATCTGTAGTCCTCTCATTTTTACTGCTTACTCTACTATATTCATAAAATTGTTTCTTATACTTTCTTCTTGGGTAATGCGTAAGGGTCAATAATTTTATTTTATACCTTTTAAAGTTCGTCAACCAAAAATGTCTATATGTATCTACACATACATACTATTGTTTTCAAAAATTACATATGGAAACCAAATAGTACAAGACTTAGTTAAATTAATTACAATAACATGTGTCAATTAAGCCGACCTCCGCTCTATGTAGAGTACGAGAATATCTAACTCAATAGAACTGAAGTGTCGGAAGTTGGCGATTAGATCGAGTTGCGACTGCAGGAAGGAAGGAACCGCCAAATTAGTCCCTCCCTGTGGACCTCACCCCCTCCCCCTCTGCTCCCCGCACCCCCCAGCCGCACACCTCCCCCCTTCCCCCTCGCGCGCCATCCGATTGTTTGCACCCATTAGCGATCACTTTGATGCCTTTACTTCAGCAACAGCACTTATTTTTAAATCGACTGGGTCACTTACATATTACTTGGATTATAAGTAAATTATTTATTTTTTTAATATTTGCTTATTGGAATGAGTTATCACCTTTTAATCCCACATGGCATGGTTGACAGAGAAAACCTAGAGTAAAGACATACCGTTTATCCACTTTTCGATCGAATTCGAGACATAATGTGTTGAATTGCTGAAGTCAACGCCTTCTTCTTACCAAAGCAAAGGGAAATTAAATTAATTTAAATGTAATCATGACCTCAAATTAGAATCGAACCCCCAGCCAGCCGCTTAAACCGATCAACACTCAACAGTTCAACACTCATGTGTTTCATTCCAATGCATCTCCAAAAGAGTTTTCTGAGGATTAATATACCTAATATTTACTTTTCACAAGTACTTACCACTACTTCATACAAATCAAATATCCAAAGGTTGCCTGGAAGAGATCGCTTTAAGCGATAAGGCCGCCTTATTGTACGCTATTACTACTTCTATGTTATTTGTTTATTTGTGTGCAATAAAGAATATTTGTTTGTTTGTTTGTTTGTTTGTACTTATTCAATCAAAGTATATAAAATAAAAATACAAGTAGACCTGGTGACGCAAACTATTTGTATGTAATAATCATGTTTAATTTAATGAATTGTATGTATTTCTAATACTTTAATAAAATATTGGGTTCCTTATAACTTTTTCTTCATTCAATTCAAATTCAATTTGAACGATTTATCCCCACAATTTTTGTAAAAAGTGATCCAAAATACCTTCAGTACATAAAATTTGAATATTTATTCTATAGTAAGTATATATAGATAAGTTAAATGAATTGATTAGTTGGAGATATCAAGATGTAAGTAACTGGTGGAAATGGCATTTTACAAAAGAAATCTAATAATTAATAGACACAAATGTGTAATTAACGAAATATGCTTTCGTATATTTAATATATTTAAGACATTGAAGTTAAGTCTCTTAACTCTTTTTATTATTTTTATAGAGTTCTGAAATTATCATATTATTATTTTGATATATACGAGTATAATTCGATACCTCCGCGCTGTTGTGAGCAGCATGCAAAGCATTTAACACATTCAAGCCGGAAGTAGCGCGTAACTTGCCACTGTAGTCGATAGTCGGCAGTCGGTATATCGTATCGGTCAAGTGTCGTGAACTCTAAACGAGCTCATGTTAATGTACGTTTTATGCCATTTCTTGGCGTCATTGTTTAAAATCGAAGCTTGAGATCGTGCCCTCGTCCTGAGTGGTTTCGCATTACCTCCTCTATCGCTAGTCGCTGTCGGCGCCACGCCACACCACACCACGCTACGCCACGCTGCGACACGCTGTTACACCGTAACGGATCTGTTCACTCGTTATCTAACTAAAAAGGAACTTATTCTTTGATCCTAAATACAATCAAATCATTCAAAATAAAAATAGACTTCAGAAACACTTGTGAACTTTTTTGTATTGTGTAACCACCGCGAACAGGTTCCGTATTTTCAATACTTAGTTTGTTCTAAACTATTAATCATATATTTTTTCAGCTACTTACATTGTCTGTCCAATTTATTACGAAAAACTACAACTACATGAAACATTTTTGATAATTTTACTCAGTAACCAAATTTAATTCAATACTATACAAGTAGATGATATGAACAATATATATATTTAAACCCTTCCCCCACTACAAGCAGTGTTCGCAAGCCGAGGTTCGGCCTCGCAGGAGGCGCCCCTGTGACACTGCAGTTCTAAGTTGATGGTCCTCCTCCCGAGGAGGCCAAGCCAGGGTCAGAGCTCTTCAAGATCGGCCCCCCACAAAACCCGGTGACGCTGTCGAGGCCAATAGGTCCAACAGCATACTACACAGTCGAAAAAAAAAAAAGAAAAAAAAAATATATATTATATAAAATCTAGTTAAAACACAAACACAGATACGGTGTAAAGTTGAGTTCATGCCTCGATAGCAGAGGCGGGAGCGGACGCAGACGCGGAAGCGGGCACGGGCGCGGGTGTAGCAGTAATGGAACGGCCCATTAACCACTCAACGCTCGATGCTTATGTTATCCGCTTATCGAGGGCATTGTTCGGCATTGCGGGCCGCGGTACCTGCCGGGCCAGTCGATGAATATGCAACTTATTGTTTATACCTACTCACTAGGCATATAATACTAATGTACATTTCGATGTAGTAACTTTAGACGTTTCGAAGTTTGGAACACGTTAAGCCTATCTATGTTCGATAGCTGATTTTTGAGCTCATTTAATCGGCTCATTATAACTGTAACTAAATGGTTCATCAAGGTGTCATCCAATATTTTCTTCTTGACATATTTTCGTCATATACTAATTAGATTTTCTCAGACAGACTCTCGCATTTGAGGACACTATTGACTTAATATGTCGTTGATTCTGTTCTAGGGAAACCTTGATGCATAGAGCTACTACAAGTACTACAACTACTTTCGGTAGAAATTTTGCCCCTGAATGGACAGTGTGTCTTTTAAGTTGTTCTTCTTTGCTTATGAAGATGAGAACGTGGAAATTACTCAAGACTTTGAAGTACCTCCCAAGCTGCTCCATTCTTACTAAATAATAAGTATTATGCATAGGCACAATATCTCTCTTGTGCAGGCAAGCACGATGCGGAATACATAAGCTCATAGGCGTAAAGTATATACACATATTATATACTCGCGGCCATGGAATATATAAATATTATGAGAACAATAACATTAATGCATCGAACTCGATTTAACTTTACTCCGCAGACTTCAGTGCTTAAGAATTTAAAACGATTTGCCAAACTGCTCATAACATTCGACAGCTCAATTACAATTATTGATTTCCATTGTTCCTCTCACATTGTGGAATTTAACAGACGTCTCCATTGAACGCCACATTTATACAATACTCCAATACTCGCTACACATGAAGCTAAACGATTTTGAAATCGACAACAGCCCTCGATTGAAGCATGCAATTATTTTAAGTGTTTTAAATGTTTGGAATCATTCCTTTTCTTTTTGATACCATCGAACAGAACGTTGACTTGATTTTTTTAACTAAATTTTATTGTTTTCCCTAATATCTACCGACATAATATATATACCTAATATATAAATATACATCAATAATTATGTAAATAAGAAGATATCTTCTCAAATCATTGTTTATTTTATTTTAGCACCAAGAAAATATATTCCAAATTAAAAAGTACTTATTTTAACTTAAATTTAAGTTGTATAGATATTAATATAGCAATAACCTCAAGCAATAGTAAAAGAAAATTGTGGTGTATTTTAATAGTTTTCATTTTATTTAGTATTCTTGATAACATACTTTAATTCTAGAATTAGACACATTATACTAAAGTTTACAAAGTTAAAGTAACAATTATGACAGGATTATGATAAGGTAAATTGTATTACATTAAAATGTCTAACAAGCTTATTATACGTTTTATGGTTTTATAACAGATCAGTTTCGAAGTACACAAAAACATCTGTTTAAATAATATTTCGTATTTAAATTTTACGGTCATTTATTCACTATGAATTAAACTTCCACTACTTTATACAAATCCAATATCCAAAGGTTGCCTGGAAGAGATCGCTTTAAGCGATAAGGCCGCCTTATTGTACGCTATTACTACGAGTACTTCTATGTTATTTGTTTATTTGTGTGCAATAAAGAATATTTGTATTGTATTGTATTAAACACGGCTTGATTTAAAGTGAATAAATGACACGGTACGGTGCAGTAAGTATCAATTAGTATTCATAAAATAATTTAAATTTAGTGCTTATTACAAAAATATGAAATAGAACGTATTAGGTGTCATTTTTTAATGTAGACACGAAAGAGTTAAGAAAAACAAAACCACGTTGTTTAAAGTAAAACTACAGAATTCATATTTAAATATATGTGAAATCTTTTTGTAAAACAAATAATATTTTAAATGCTGTTCAAACCTTTTTATATTTCGACTTATATTTTTTATTATTAGCTGTGTACATATTGACTATATCAGTTTCACAACTGTCATCGTGTTGACGTTAGCTGTCAATTATTACTCTTTTGACTTTAATGGGAGTCAGGATTTTGAATTCTAATTTTTATGCAACCTGCCTGCAAAAGTTGATAAATATTCAGTAAATAAATAGTACTAAATGCACTTTTATATTCTTGTAACGAAATAATTAAAACAAAGTTGTAATAAATGATTAATAACGGAATACTCACTTTGCATTCTTTCAAAAAGGTCAATTCAGTATAATATTAACTCTTGTGCTCTTGTAAAATTAAACTAGAGTCAATAATAATATTAATACTAGTTACGATAATAATAATACAATAAAATTAACTTTAAAGTGACAATTCCTGCGTATACGTGATGCGTATTGGAATTAAACAAGAAGTGATAATATATTTTTACATATTTCTCACTTGAATACATTGATATTAAATACTTTAAATAAAGGTAACATACATGATGAGTTGTCAATGAGGTAAACTTTTCCATTATTGTGGTAAGTCTCTTAACACCAGAAGTGAAAAAAATGTATATAAATTTGCAATTTCCATAATTTTTAAGCTTAAGTTTCATCTGTAAATTTTGTTTTTAAATGATTTATATATTTTTTATTTGGAAGTGCTTGGATTCCTTGATTTTTTATATAGTCAATTATGGTACATCCTATAAATATAGCAATCATAATGCTTGTTAATACGAAGATTAACATATCATATCATTTTTACAGATAGAAAGTAGTGAGCAGATACACAACATGAAAACAACACATACACTAAACTACTCATACGCATGCATCACAAAAAAAACTACTCAAAATGTTCTCTGTCATGTTTCATAATAGAACTTTATTGATGTGGAGGTAATCTGCCTCAACAGATTTACTTATGTATGATGATTATATTGTATGTAATGTGGGGTTCATTATAATGTCTATTGTATAATACTAAGAGGTTTTTAATTTGCCGTACAGTTAGTAGCAAAAAATTCTTATTAAAAGTTCAATGTTCAGTGGAATATATTTGATATTTAAAGTATATTCTTTAAGTGAGTTAGAGGAGTTCTGGGAGAGTGTCAAGGAAGTTCTAGGTAAGGTAAGAGGGAATGAAAAATAATAGTATGTGGTGACTTGAATGGATGGTTTGGAACCATGCATATTGGTTACGAACATGTACTAGGTAAGTATGACAATAAGAGAGTACATGAGGCTGGAAATCTCATATTGGAACTTTGCAAGGAGAAGGATTTGGTTGTGGCAAACACGATGTTTGATCACAAACAAATTCTTTTTGGATACATTAGAAAAAAATAACCTAACTTTTTGAATGAATTTTTTTTTTGCTTTTTTTTCTGGAAATCAGTTTTTTACCCTATAAATTGTTAACACTGTTGTGTTCTGATGATCAGATGCATGAAAAAACTGGAAAAACATTGTTTTGCATATTGTTAAAGATTACGATCATTTAAAGTAAAAACGTGATCCTTTAATTTTTTCACAAATTTAATTGAATAAAAGTATATATATTTATATAGGTTAAGAAAACATTTAATGAAAAACTAATATTTTTCTCAAAATACAAATGTTGTTGCTTTTTTACATCATGGTCATAGGGTAAAGCAAAATTAAAAACAATGAAGGCAAGCTTGATCACATTCATAGGGGTCCCCTCATCCTACATTTGTGTATTTGTTTGTAAGTCCCAGCCGCTCCCAACTTCCACCTAACTTCTCCTTTCTCTGCACTATGATGAGTCCGGAACCAGCCCAGACGGTGAAATCACGGATTCTTCCCTATTATAGCCTATTAATCGTTTTAGAGTTTGGCAGATCAAAAGTCATCAATTTTCATTACCAAATATTAATTAAGAATTAAATAAATAGATAAAGAAACAAATTAAAATGAAAATTTTAAAGTCAGTAGTGATTTAAATGCAGAAATACAGTAATTAATTATTAAAACATGATTTACTGCCATCTCGTAGCAAAATGTGAAAATAAGAACTGACATAGTGCTCTTAGCAGAGTAGTTCAGTTTTGTACATGTAGGCGGCGCCTGTCTTTCTAGTCTCTGCCAATCTCTCTCTCTCTCTCTTGTAGTCCTAAGTCCCCACAGCGGGGCAGAGGGTAGTTACAAAGTCACGCCATTCTTCTCTCTCACGCCAATCTCTCTGCCAATACAAGTGCTATATTTACTTAGATATTCATATTGTAAATATAAAAGTGATATATCGCTAATTGTGATTCATTCATTCAGACTTCAGTGCATCATTTCATTTCTAAATCTATATTATCTAACAATACTTTTAAAAGTAAAATTTTCATCAATGTATTGAGAAGTGCTTTTTCTAAATGTCAACTGAACTTACTATTCATTAGAATCGAGCTATTTAGCTCGATGAGAAATAAACAGTATGAACTATGAACAAAGAGATATCTGGAGCCTGAATAGTGGTTCCGTGCGAGAAGTATTAACGAATATGTGTATATTTAATAATTCTATTTACAGAAAAATGTGAGAGACGTTATAAAAGTATGGCATTCAGTATGATAACTGCTGAGCTGAAAAGTATAGGACTTATGCGAAATTGATCAATAAAAGTTCAAAGATATTTATTTCTCAAAGAAAACACATAACATCGTCACTTACATGAGAAACATTAAGTTAAGTATAGGTATATTATAAAATATTAATTTCTAGTGGGTAGGACATGTTCATTGAGTATAAAGTTGTAGTTACAATGAGAGATTATAAATTATATTTTTAGTAACATTTATGTAAGTGTATTCAGAATAATTTATAACAATGTGTTGGGATAATTCAGATTAATGAACAAGTTGTAGTAGATGTAGCATTAGGGCGTAGTCACAGTATGTTATAATTACAATATATTTGTGGTACTATTTTTATAAGTATTCAGAATGATTTTTAAGAATATGTTTACATAACTTAGATTTAAAAATATTGTGCGAGTTTATATTTTTTATATCGGTGGGTAATTTATTATATAGTAGTGCTCCATCATATGTTATATTTTTCTTTGCGAATTTGGTTCGGACCTTCGGTATAACGAGCAAGCTACCTCGGCGGGTACTACGTTTATATATTTGGGATTTTTTTGTGAAAGATAGATTTGTATGAATGTCCTTGTTTATAATTTTTTTAATTAGTATACATGTATTGTAAGCGTAAAGTTGTTTAATGTTCATTATTTGTAATTTAGTATATATTGTTTTTGTAGAAGTAAGATAGTGCTAGTGAAATAACATTTTTATTAATTTATTTTGTTTAATTTGTAGTTCATTTAGTTTAGTTTTAGATGAGTTTCCCCAAATTTCAATTAAGTAGCTTAGGTGGGATTTAATTAAGGAATTGTAGATATTATATTTGAGTTTTCTAAAAGATATTATCATCTCTCCTATATTCTTATCAATATGATACTAAAGGAACAGTAAGTGATATTTAATATATTATTTATTTCTATTAATAAAGAGTATACTAATAAAGAGTATAATATAAGATTGATGTGCAAATATTTATTTGACTTTAAAATGTGTGTTTTTACCTTCTTATTTTTTCGCTTCTATTTTATAAGGCGTTTTGTTAACTAATTTAAAATATATATATATTAGGCTATTAAATGTAATAATTAACTGAAATAATTCGTTTTTTTTTCTAGGTGTAATATGAAATAAATTAGGTGTGCAAATACTTTTTTTACCCACTGTATATTAATATATATATTATAGACAGATCGAGATAAATAAGTAGATTTAAGAGAGATTTCGCTGTTATAGCTCTTGCGCCTCTCGTACCTCTACCGCTTACAAGTCATGAAAGTTAAATTTATTTGTATTGTTTTCCTTTTACGCGAAAAAGTAATAAGAAGTAACTGTGTATACTAGCATTCTATTCCGAAATTAGCGGTTCAAATTAGTTAATATTTAGTTCTAGCATGCTTTTACTTCACCCAAAGACGATAATGCCAAAATAGCAACAATATTTGCATTTTTGAGAAAAAATAGATGCTCAGAGAAAATTAGTGCTTAATATTAAGAAATAATCTTGAAAAAAAAGCCAGTTATACTGTACTTTCGTATTTTAGATTAATAGAATCAGGCGACGACGAAGATGAATACAGTAAGAAAAGTACACCTGGAAATAGATACAATAAAAATAATGAATATTTCATTTTATAACTTTATTATTTATAAATGTTATCAGTCAAGTTAACAATACTCATATTCATACATTATAAAAACCAATTATTTATTCTTTTTAAATTTTAAGCTACATATTAATATGCTACAAAGTGTTAATTTAGTTTTTATAAATGGCACATTTTTTTTTTTTTTATGGATACCGGATGGCAAACGAGCAGAAGGACCGCCTGATGGTAAGTGGTTACCTTCGCCCATGAACATCTACAACACAAGAGATGTACTAGATGCGTTGCCAACCTAGAGGATACAGATGGAAAGGGAGGATAATGTAGTAGTCCGCTATCGGAACCACCACATTTTGGGGAAAGGATGGGTGGGAAAGGGGAAAACCTGGCTTACATGCCATCGAACCGGAACACATCATAAGATATTTGGCGGTTCGTCTTTGACATGATAGTGGTCGCGAGCCAGACGGAGGACGAACCTCCTACCACCAAATCAAAAAACATATATCGAAATACTTTTTAAACTAGCTTATATCACTGTAGTTCGTCGTAGTAGTCGTCCGTGTTCCGCGGTCGCACTCTCGAGCGCTCGCGGCGAGGAGCGCGCTGCACGTCGTTGTCCTCCAGACGAGGGTAGGAGGGCTTGGCGAGCACGCCGCACGTGTTGGCGCGCGCCTGCACGCGTATGTAGCCGCGCTCGCCCCACGCCTCTGACCATGAGTTCTTAAGAATGAAGTAGGGTTCGCCCTTTCTTTCTCCCCAGCCGACAGCCAGAACAGCATGGTTAAGATTCTTGGGTCCTTTTGCGCTGTATTAATAATGTAATATATTAGTTGAGATGAAGTCATCGTGACGGAAAGGGACAGCGCCTGACTGTCAACAAGATTAGGCATGGGTTCGATTACCACTCGGAGCAATAATTGTATTTGGATTAATTTCAGTTTTTCGTTGTGGTAAGATAAAATGCGACGTTGCCATTTAACACACAGTATCTCGAATTGAATTGAAAGCGGCAAGCGGTTTATTTTGAATAAAGCTTGAAACTGAAGTAAAGAACACGATATGATAGCTACAATCGATAATGCTCTACCTCTACTTGAAGCAAATAATACTTGAATTTATATTATGCTAACGATTTAGTAGAAATATTTACTAAAGCACAAATATTTGGATTAAAACAAGCAATGTAAAATGTGAATATATATTTTTTTTTTAACTTCTCGCCGTATATAGCGGGGTAGGCAGAGGGAACCAGAGAATCTAGTGTTAAGGCACTCCATTCTCTTTCAACATTTCCGTTCCCCATTTTCCGCCAAATTGAGGCATTGCGTGTTGATTGGCGGAACTCAACGCCGCGCTTTGCCTTGTTACCAAACCCAAAAAATGAAAATACTAAATTTTACATTTCCTGGAGTGGGAATCGAACCCACAACCTGTCGCGTTTTCAGTCGCACGCTTGTGCCTCTGCGCCACGACAGGCGTCATATTAATGTTTCCTCAATTTAAAAAAAACTACAAACACACAAATGCGACTCACCATCGATCGTCATACAACACGCCTGTCTTGTAGAAAACGAAGCTCTTAGCTTTTGCGTCAACAATAACAACAGAGGGCGCGTGACGTCGTATCGCCACCTGTAACATATTGCGCACAGTTACAATTGGAACAAAATATACAACACTAATAATTCAATAGACAATAATATCTTACAAACATAACTAATAAAATATGGTAGTCGTCTTTTTGAAGTCAAACTTCTTTAGAATGGCTGTGATTGGATAATCTATGTTACGAAAATTACTCAATTTAATTAAACAGACGAGAGAATGCGAGACAAAGCATATTATACAATGTTCATTTGTTCATGGAAACTGCACGATATGTTAAATAACGTATATTATATATGTAATTAAAGGTTTTACATAAAAATAAAAAAAAATACAGTTGGTTAAATAATAATTATAAAAATAACATTACCATATCGCGTAACGCCTGTCGTGACGCAGAGGCACAAGCGTGCGACTGTGAACGCGACAGGTTGTGGGTTCGATTCCCACTCCAGCAAATGTAAAATTTAGTATTTTCATTTTTTAGCTTTGGTAAAAAGGCAAAGCGCGGCGTTGAGTTCCGCCAGTCAACACGCAATGCCACAATTCGGCGGAAAGTGGGGAACGGAATTGTTGAAAGAGAATGGAGTGTCTTAACACTAGGTTCTCTGGTTCCCTCTGCCTACCCTGCTGTATGCGGGATACAGCGTGAAGTTAAAAAAAAATCTAATAGTCCATCGAAGAATAAGGAGTTTAGTAAATGGATTACCAGTATGCTTTACCTTAAGAGCAGGGACACTGTTCGCGGTAACATTGACATGGCCGCTGATACGTGTTACTGGAGACACTGTGTCTTCTGCACATTTCTCTACCTACAAAATATATATTAGTTACACATAGTATTAACGCCTGTCGTGCCGCAGAGGCACAGGCGTGCGGCTGTAAACGCGACAGGTCGTGGCTTCGATTTCCACTCCAGGAAATGTAAAAACTTAATTTCATTTTCTTGAGTTTTGTAACAAGGCAAAGCGCGGCGTTGAGTTCCGCCGCTCAGCATATACGGCAAATACGCTGCTATATGCGGGATATAGCGTGAAGCTATAGAAAATATTTAAATTATCAAATTATTCTATTAGAGATAGTTGCAGAGGCTATCGTGGCGCAGTGGGACGACGATGTGGCGTCTGCCTGTACACACGACTGCTTGTAGGTTCGATTTTCACTCGGAAAAAACAACATATAAATTACTTTCATTTTTCTGCTCTGGTACAACAAACCACGGAGTCAAGTTTCGCCCTCAAATATTTGAACAAATGTTTGAAATTCCCATATATTGTTATACTTTTATGAGAAGGTTTGGTGGCAGGAGGTTCGTCCTCCGTCTGGCTCGCGACCACTATCATGTCAAAGACGAACCGCCAAATATCTTATGATGTGTTCCGGTTCGATGGCATGTAAGCCAGGTTTTCCCCTTTCCCACCCATCCTTTCCCCAAAATGTGGTGGTTCCGATAGCGGACTACTACATTATCCTCCCTTTCCATCTGTATCCTCTAGGTTGGCAACGCATCTAGTACATCTCTTGTGTTGTAGATGTTCATGGGCGAAGGTAACCACTTACCATCAGGCGGTCCTTCTGCTCGTTTGCCATCCGGTTTCAATAAAAAAAAAAAAAAAAACTAACTAATGTAGAAGTGTGACTACTATTCTTAAATATATCAATCACAAAAACAAGATTATGCGTGGTTTTAACATCTCCGATCTTTTATCGGAGATATTGCAAATGGGTGCATAGTTCTTTAAGTAATATTGAAATTTATTCATGTAAATAAATAAGTTGAAGTTTATATTTTGATCAGTCGGTAACCTTTTCTTTGTACTTCGGATACTCGTCGAGGGCTGGTAATCCTAGGTTCTGTACATAGTCGTAGGCGTGACTCGGCCAGGTGCCCTTACAGCCGTTACCTCCAAACCTACAAGATATATCTACTTTAATATTATAAATATCTATGTGTAATATAATCTTTTATAATACTAGGTTCCGCCTGCCAGTTCGTCCGGGTTATTTTATTTTATTATTTTAAAAGAGCAACTGTTGAGTTTCTTGTCGGCTTTTCTCAGCAGAACTGCCTTCCGAGCCGGTGGTAGCTTCCGTTAGGACTGACACTCCTAACGTCTTTTCTAAATTGACGATTCAAAAGTGCTTGCCATCCAAATAGCCTATTTGGATAAAGAATATTTTGATTTGATTTGATTTATCGAAAAAGACTTATTCTGATCATTTTTAAAACTATTAACTCAAACTATAAAGTATCGACATTAAATACTGAAAACAATAAAGTATATACATATATTTTGATCAAAATTTCATAAATATACTAAAATGATCATTATTATTAATGTATCCAAATACACTGTATTTATTTGTGGCTCACTATTTGACATAAAAGATAGATAATGTAAATTTTTATTTAAGTTCGTTTCGTAGTTTTTTTATAAAAGAGGACAAAAATATCCATCCATCCATCCTCACAAGCCTTCCCATTTATAACATTAGTAAGACCAAATTCCTTACGGATGAGCGCAATCAACAAGACATTTCTCTGATAGTGGTATGAGGCTACGAGTGCGTATGAAGAGCGCTCCCTCCACAGCTCCGGCGACTGCGAACGCCCAGCAAGACGAGCACGAACCTTGATCTGTAGAGAAAGAAGAACATGAATAAATATTTAATAGATATATTAGACTTAAGGGCACTTAAGGTTTAAACCGAAAAATTATTTATACGGTTGGGGGTGGTATACGTGAGTATATGCTATAATATTTGGTATGACTGGCTTTAGTCATAGAGACAGCACATTGAAAGAAACATTTATATGTTTAAAAATATGTAAGGTTTTTGTTCGAAAGGGGCGCATGGAGCTCAGAGCTAAAAAGCATGAAGCTCAGAGTAATGTCTGGGGCTTGTGACTCTTGGGGCACTTTGGACTTCTTTAAAATGCACCACCAGTATCCAAGTCTAACCTAACCTAACCAAATGCGAAAAACATCATATTGCAGCTTATATTTATACTTAAAGAATTGAGAAAAAGATATGTCTTAACAAAGATAAACCTACCTAATAAATAATATATGAGTACTTACACCTCACAGGTGAGACAGCTCCTCTTGGTCGCCAATCGAACCTGTTAGGTAGCCGCGTCTCCTCAGCCTGCAGAGACCCGCGTGGGTGCGGGAACTGCTCCGCGCGGGTGTTCTCCGCCGACAGCTCCACTCCGAGCAACGCCTGGAGCTCGTCGTTGAGACGGTCGCCGAGGAAGTTGACGCCCAGCTGGAACGTACCTCCTTCACGATTCCCAGATTGTATGAAGCGAATATGTTGAATTAATACATTTTTCCTCAACGCCTCCTCGGTGTTGTCGACATATTGGCGATTGTATTCCAATTTAAACCTGTGATGTAAAAAGGGAATTAGTAAATATATAAAAATCATACTCATTTCAAAAGTATACCTACTTCTAAAGTGTTCTTTCAAGCTTGATGCTTTTTCCTACAAAGTAGTCAAAACTATCTAAAGTCTTTGTTTTACGAGAGCGGAGAAATGAAATTAATTTAAATATGACTCTTCCAAGTAGAGCTCAAGGCACTGCCCCAATGCGACACGTTGACCCCAAAATATATAACGTATTACCAATAAAGAGCATACCTTTGAAACGCTTGTTCATATCGTAAGTCGCGTTGCGGCATCATGAACTCCCGCAACGGCTCGAGACGTGCGAGGTTTTCGGCATTGGAAATATTCAGCATTTCCATCGAGTCACACATGTCATCTATAAAAGTAAGAATAACTTATTAAATAAATAAATATAAATTTAAAAAACATTTAATAAAAATTAGTAGTGAATATTGCAATTTCAATATATTTATTTTATGTTGATAAAATATATATAACTTATGTATTAACTTAGCTACCTAAAGATTATTTTTAAGATGCTCGCATACGCAAAACATTCGTTTTTCTCTACTTATGAACAAGCGGGGAACGGAATTGCTAAAAGAGAACGGAATGTCCTAACACTAGGTTCTCAGGTCCCCTCTGCCTACCCTGCTAAATGCGGGATACAGCGTGAAGTCAAAAAAAAAAAGAAAATGTCAAATAATTTTCAGTCTAATATATTTATATAAAAATATGATGGAATATTGAAAATATATCAAGAAATATAGCAAAGCGTACCAATATTTGGTGTAAAGAAGTCCACGTCATTAGAGTGCTCTTGCACATTATAGTAGCGGTGTTCGTAGCCGTCGCAATTGGGACCCAACACTGAACTGTCCACCTTCACCGTGTATCTGAAATTGTATGTAGAGAGATTAATCCTAGGTTCGAAAGGCGTATTTCCTGTCATTTCGCAACTTACACGAGTATTAAATTAACACAAACATATTTATTTATCTTTAAATATATTAATACAGTTTTACAGCCAAGACTGGGGCCTTACTCTACTAACCAATAATGAAGAAGAATTTGAATGAAATTGAAATTTTATGTCATTTGGTAGTCCCGAAAACAATTTAGAACCCTACAGACGCTGACAGCCGACCGCGTTGTTCCCTGTTTTACGACTTTATGGGTTATCAGTTACGCATAGATACAAGTTAATTTACTGCAGAGGTCTTGCGAGGTCGTCGTTCTCGCGCTGCAGCAGCAGCTCGTGTCGCAAGGTCAGCGCCTCACCACGCGCGCCCCCTAGCTCGCCCGCGCGACCTCCCACCGTGTGCCGCCACCGCTCCACACGCCCAGAGTCAACTTGCTCGTAGCCTTCACACATAGAAATTAATATATTAAAAATACAGAGAACATTTTTATTTTTAATCGAAAAAATATTGGCTAAAATGAAAAAAGAACAATTTTGTAGATATTTTAACATTATTTTTACCAAATTATTCTTTTTGGACTATACATATATTAAGTGATAGAGATCACACAGCCAATTTTACTTCCAGGTGGGGAAATGTAGATGTTTAAATAAAAATTATAAGCCTTGCCCTAAAGGAAACTCTATTAGATTATTACGATCGTAGATGGGATACTTCATGTGTACAGATAACCTTCAGAGCCATCAAAAATCACGAAACGATACACCCAATGTCATGATTCTTTTTCACTTATTAATATTTATTATAACTAATTAAACAATTTATTTAAAAAAGTAAAACTTTACCAACGAATGAGAACAGCCCTATATCCGGCAGTGCTGGGAAAGTACGATCTATTGGTTGGCTTGTTTGTGAAATAGCTTTACTGCAACGTCGGACTTCACCCTCTCCTGAGCGATCTACGCGCATCTGAAATATTTAATAAGATATTTTTTACATGCTTTGTCACGCATAGCAGGAAGTCAGTAAGAACATATATGTTTCGCTAAAAGATCGATCGAGCGTTTTCAATCTTGAGCGTAACAATACCTTACCTTACCTTAACTAACTTCACGCTTTATCTCTAGCGATACTGTGTTACTGTTGATACTGTGTTCTCGAAGGTCAATATTTCTTTCGTTCTTCTTTTGACAAACCCACGTTTTACTGCCATATAACAGCGTCGTTACCAGCACTGCATTGTGTACAACCATACGTGCAGCTACGCCGACGTTCCGTCACCGTTAATCCTGTTACTGGCAGCAATATGCCTTTCCACATCCGTATTTTCCGTCTCTGCTAAACATACTTTCTAGGTATACTACCTCATTCACTTGTTCTAATATCTTTCTATCTACAGTAATCTTGCATTTCGTTCTTTCTTCATCTCTTTCAAATACCAGAATCTTAGTTTTCCTCGCATTCAGGCTTAGACCATTACTTTCACAACCGTCTTTCAAATTGGTGTCTAATGCCTGTAGCTCGCATTCTGATGATGCAATGAGCACTGCATCATCTGTGTACAGTAGGCAATTAACCTTCGAGTCACCTACTTTCACATCCATGTCACTTTCCTTCACACCTTGGAGACAGCTATCCAAATACAAATTGAACAGCCAAACTGACTTAGCGCAACCCTGCTTGATACCCGATTGAGTATCAAATCGAGGCGATATGTCAGCTCTAACTTGTACACAGGCTGAATGATCTCGGTAAAGAGATTTTACAGCCTGCAACAAGGGTCCGTTCACATTGTACCGGGGCAGTATCTCCCACAACGTCTTTATCTCAACCCTATCAAACGCATTTTCCAAATCCACAAAAGCACAGAAAACTTTTTGGTTTAGATCCAAAAACTTTTCGGTGATCATGCGGAGGGAAAAGATCTGATTCGTGCACTCTCTACCAGGCCTAAAGCCTCCTTGGGCCTCCAACAAAAGCCTTTCGGATCTATACTGCATCCTTCTCGCTAAAATACAATACAAATATTCTTTATTTCAAGCGATCTCTTATACATACACATCAATATACATACACACATATATACATTATATATAGATATTCAGTGTTAAAAAAAATAAATGAACAGAGCCTGAAAATTTATTATATTTAAATAATGAATTTAAAGTAATTTTTAAAAAATAGTAAGCTTTTGGCACGTCTGATTTTAATCGGTAAACTATTCCATAGTCGGGTAGTTTTAATAAATAGTAAAGGAATTTGACAAAAGGAAGAAGAGCGAAGAGGAATTTCTAGAAGCAGGTTTTTGTCGGAATAGCGTAATATATATGTACAAATTATATGTACATAGTATAAGGTGAATGTGGTGTAAAGTATAAGTAGGAACTTGCCTCGACTCGCTGTACGCTGCCATCTGGCATCACACTGCGATATGTGGATGTGGAACCGCCGTAAAAATCAACCTTTGAGGCTCCAGACTTGGCATCCCACCTGTGAATTACATAGAGGATAACTCATTATACCTCTATTCTTATGTATCACTCATGTCATCAAGTCGTCTGGGAAACGAAACACATTGATACATACCATATACTGTTATACTATTTGAGATTTTTCCTAATTAACTTTTACTTTATTTACTTTTTTATTGTTAACATGATACCAACAAAAAATCTAACTATTTAATATTTCGATAAAATATGTTTTAGTAGCTTTTGCTTATAATATTGTCCAAAGTATGGTATATATGTATGTCATCATTACCAAGCAGTATATGTTTCAGTGTAGTCAGCTCGCGGGACAGTGAGTTCGCCTCTCAACAACAACGAACGATCGAAGCGAGGGCGCGCAGGCTCGCGGCTCTTCGAAGGTGCTCCCCCAAATATTCCAAATGTAGGTGATTGCAATTGGTTAATGTCTCTTATTGCTATTTGTTGAAGACGTGAAGGGGCAGGTATAGCGTTACGAGCCTCTACCTTAGAACCGTCAACGTCCTCGAGCATCAGTACTCGCTCGCTGACGTCATTCTCAGCTAACAGTGCTGGCGGCAGTTCTGGTGCAACAGCTACTTGTAACCGGAACTTTTCCAGTAGCTCTCGAGATGATACTACAAATTATATTTAATAAATCTCGCTATTTAGCGATATATTTATATAGATATTTGCAAGAATAATATACATAATTAATGAATATTGTATTATCATAGAATTCATAAAATATTTCACAATCTTTTACAAAATATTTTATAAACAATTTGAAAAACAGAATAAAGAAAAATTATCTAGGTAATTATGAAACAACAATGTTATAGAGTTCAAGGAAATTTCAAGCATTTGCGTTTGGTAATAAAAGTATAAATAGTGTTACAAGAACTAAGTACACGATATAGAGGTATACGAGTACTTACTGGTTTTATCAACAGGCGGACTAGTTGCAGATTCATCGAGTTGGTCGGCTTGGACGTAAGATGGATACTGAGTCTTTGGCTGTTCTTTTTGAGTCGACGGACGCTCAGAAGAGAGTTGATCATAGTCAGTGTCCATGAACCTGTTCCCTGGACGCGGTGTGGGTCGCCGACCCCTGCCAGGCGGCCGCTTAGAGAACGGCTTGGGTGCAAGGCGCGGCGGGGATTCACTTTGCACATTATAATTATCTTCATCGTCATTGTCGCCGTTGGGGACATTTTGTTTATTGTTACCACTAACAACACATTCTGTAAAAATATCAATAATTTCTTTACTCGATTATGTTGAGGCCATCACGGTACAGTGGGCCGTGTATGCCAATAAACATAGTCGGTTTTCGTTTATAGTCCGATCGGGGGAATTATTATATTTAAATTACTTTCATTTCCTCTCTCTGGTAAAGCAAAGCGCGGTGTTGAGTACCGCTTTTAACATGTCTTAAATATGGCCAAAAAGTAGAGAACCCAGTGTCTCTACACTAGGCTTTCTCTGTCTACTCTTCTATGTGGGAAAACCTGGATGCTAAATTATGTTGTCTTTTAATCCCACTACTTGTTACTCTGTCTGACAAAATCTACTAAACGGATTTAGATGACACTTTACATTTTTATATCTTATACGTCAGAGTAATACATAAAGTACAATTTATTTGAAAAATCGAGTGATTTGACGTTAACGTAACGATAAGTATCTGGTATAATCTAACCTGTACGTTGTTGTGGACGAGAGAGCTGCGGAGAAGCGACTACCGGCAGCACTATTATAGGCAGAATAGAATTACGCGATCTTAAACTTCCTATAAAATATAAAACAATACATTTTTATTATTTGGCTACAATAAGATTATTTAATAAATAAAACATGACTGTATCCTTACCTAGGTCAAACGGGTAACCTTGAGAGGGCCAAGCACTGACGCCCCGCCTCGAGAACTGTGGCGCGGGCGGATAGTCCTCTTCCTCCTGACCCTGCAATCCTAATGCTAGAAAGAGAATAGTTGTGAATGCTTATTGATACATATTATCTTTGAAATATATGCATTAACACGTTACTTCATTACACAGAATCCATTAAGTTTTTGCTTTACATTATTTCCACTATGAAATAGCGAGAACACTTCACTTATCGTTGTATATGTATGTCCTGTTGCGTGTCTGGGCATGTTTTTTTTTCGGTTTTCTTCTTTTGTTGAAAGCCTAATTATGCCATTTATATAATACACGTGCAAGTTAAATTTGTTATTTTCTTTACTTCGTTGAAAACATATTGTTCTAATATTATTATCGCAGCGCAGGGACGTTCTCGGACTGTCAACGGGATAGATAGGGGTTCGATCCCCGCTCAGGATATGATCTTGTATTCAAATTATTTTCATATCACCGCTTTAAGTTTTTTTTATGTTTGCGAAGCGTTAAGTTCCACCACTCAACACGTAAGGTGTTTATTTTGACTCTGGGCTCTCTGATTACCTTCCTATCCAGAACAATGGCGAATCTAATGCTTTACAAGATGTAAATACGCAACATTTACTATTTAAAGATTCATTTTAATAGTGTTTGAACTCAACATTATAAATTATATTTTAATTAATTATTTTTATTTATAGATATGACGAATATTATTGTTTCTATAATGAACAATACATATGAACTGTGATTGATACTATTTCAAATAGGTTTCTCCGCTCTCTCCGCTCATTACTCACTCATGTATGACGTTTATAATCACATAGATATGAAAATAAGTCACTAACCTGATAATACTTGCAGTAGTTGCGCGTTAGGAGCGCGCTGCACTCGCACAGTAGGGGGATGCTCTTCTTTCGACGCCTTCACTGGGTCCAAGGAAGCTTCTGCTGTTACACATGATATGCCTGAAAAGAAATATTTGTAAATTTGTTAAAATCTCGCGATATTATTATGTCGAAAGCTGCTAGTACAGCGTGCTAAGGTGGTTTGGACACTTTGAATGAATTATTAAAGAATAGTAAGAAAATATTTATATTGAAGTCATCGTAACGCAGTGAGACAGCGGGTGACATTAAACGCGGTGGTTGTTAGTTCGGTTCCCATTCGAAGAATGATATTTAATTTGCTTTATCCTCGCTCGGGTAAAATCCGTGTAGTTCCGCCCCTCAATGTTTCACACTCAATGTCTCCAATTAAGGCGGAAAGCGGAAAACGGAGTATCCTGACACTAGATTCTCTATGCCTATGCTGCTTTATAATACAAAGTGTGAAGCTGAAAAAAAAGATATATGACGTGAAAGTGAGCGGTAAGACAGGCGGGGGGAGACATTGAAAGACCTTCGAGAACACAAGGTCAAAGATACTATAGGAAGGTCACGAAAAAGTGTGAGGACCCTCCGAAGGGCATGTATAAAGAGGTTGTTGACTGTGGGCGAAGCAATACAAGGATACAGAACCTAGCGTTTATCGCTCCCATTTCCCTTACTACCCCGCTAGGAATAAGACGTAATGCAAAAAAACTGATACTTGATCGAAATACTATTAAAAAGAAATATATTAAAATTCAGCATATAAAATTTTATAACTCTAATAATCTAGTGAGGTGACCTAGAAAATTTGCACGATTTTATAAAACAGCTCTATCAAATCTGATAGCAGTAAAACATAAGTTACAATCAATCGTATAATAAAGCTATCAATCATAACGCTTCTCTAAATATTTTGGTGGTCATTCTCTATAGATACTCGGCCTTGTGGTCAAATCGTTGACATTAAGCCTCGGCATCCGCCTCTTCACCGCTTGACCTTTCCACCACTGTGGTAAACTGAACTGGCAAAAAACTCAGTCGCATGTATGTGAGTGTCTCATCAGTATCGATTTATGTTATTATAACAGGCAACTACAAATTGTTATTTAATTACACTATTATATATCGCATGCACTATTGCGTTTTTAAATGAATTAATTGGTATGAAATATTTTTAGGGTTCCGTAGATTAAAAAAAGGAGATGCTTGTAGGATTATTTCATTAGCCGTCTGTCCGTGCGTCTGTCATAATCTTTTCTCTCAATAACGCGTGAACGTTACAGCTGTTATTGAATCAGCTGAAATTCTATAATCAGTAGAGAAAAATTAAACTTTTAACTTCATCGAATTATTTCTTTTGAATGTATAAAGTGTTATGGAAGAGCGGGGCCTCCTGTAACAAGTACTAGTATTATACTAGTAACTTACTAGGCTGGTCTCATTACTTCGCATACAGCTAAAGAAAATTGTGAAACTGAAATAAATATATTTTTATTTTTATTTTTTTTTATCGACGGGCAAATAAACGGCCTTTTACATATTGTTTTTGCAGCATATTTTGATATTCACCGCGTAATCTAAAACTATATGGTACTTTCCGTTACAGTAATATAATAAAGCCTTTATTAACAATCTAAAATTACATACAATATATATATAGTTTTAAATTTTTGACACCGGTAAAGATTGTTTTGCCTTAGCATAGGCCTCCCCCAAACCTTTCCACAAGACCCGATCGTGGGTTTTCCTCATCCACAGCGTGCCCGCGGCCGCTTTAATGTCCTCCTCCCATCTTTTCTGTGGTCTTCCTCTCTTTCTCTTTCCCTCTCTAGGGTACCATTCTACCACCTGTTTTGCCCATTTGTTCATTTTACTTCTAATAAGATGTCCTGCCCATTTAAATTTTAGCTTCCTGACAGTGTATGATACTTCTACAGTATTTGTTTTTTGACGAATAACATTTAGGTTAACTTTATCTTTTCTTTTTATATTAAGCATACTTCTTTCCATGCTGTGTTGACAGACTTGTAATTTCTTTATATTTTGTACAGTTAAGGCTCATGTCTGGCAGCCATAAGTCATGGTAGGAAGTATGCATGTGTTAAATACTTTGCTTTTTAAATTAATGGGTATTAACTGGCTTTTCGTTATCTCTTTTAAGGCCCAGTATCGTTTCCAAGCTACATTTACTCTATTTTGTATCTCTTTCGATGTATCGTATGTTGGAGATATAATCTGCCCAAGATATGTGTATTCATCTACATAATCAATTGAGTCATTGTGAACTACTACAGGTAACTTCAAATGGTTAGTCATTAGTTTTGTTTTCGTCTTATTCATTTGTAGGCCCACTTCTCTGCTTTCCTTTATAAGTTGGTTGAGCATAGTTTGTAATTGTTCTGGACTGTTAGAAATTATTACGAGGTCGTCAGCGAAGCGAAGGTGATTCAGCATTTCTCCGTTTATTCTTAATCCATAGCTTGACCAGTCAAGTTTACGGAAAACGAGTTCTAGCGTCGCTGAAAATAATTTTGGTGATAGTGGGTCCCCCTGTCTTACGCCCCGTTTGATGGAAAACGTCTCTCCAAATTTTTCAGTTTTTATTTTCGCAGTCATGTTTTTATAAATTTCCATAATGAGACGAATATACTTTTTATGTACACCTTGACACGACAGAGCTTCCCAGATTTTTTTATGTTTGATTGAGTCAAAAGCTTTATGATAATCTACAAACGCCAGATAGTAGGGCAATCTATATTCTTTGTACTTCTCCGTAATTTGTTTGATTGTGAATATGTGATCTAAAGTGGAGAAACCGCTGCGAAAACCTGCCTGCTCTTTTGGTTGATTTTCGTCCAAGTTTATAGTAATTCGATCGAGTATCACTTTTGAAAATATCTTGTAAAGATTGGACATGAGACTAATGGGCCTATAATTATTGATGTCATCTTTTTTGCCTTTTTTATGGAGCAATGTTATTGTTGATGTGGTCCATTGAGCTGGTTACTCTTGTTTAAGGATGTCGTTGAATATATCGTATAATGAATTCAGTATTATTTTTGAGGATCCTTTCAAAAGTTCATTCGAGATTCCATCTTCTCCTGGTGATTTATTATTTTTTTGAGAATTAATTGCCTTAATTATTTTGTTTTTAGTAATAAATGGTATCTCTTCTTCAGTGGTACTGTTATTGACTTCGAATAATGATGAAGGTTCGTCATTATAGAGTTCTCGATAAAAGTCTGTAGCGATGTCTAGTATTAATGTGCGGTTTGTATTGTTCTTTTGTTGTTTAGGTTTTTTCATTTTAGTTATCCAGTTTACACAATCCTGTAGCTCTTTCTGTGCTTTTTTGATTCCTCCAGTAGTTTCTAAGTGTAACATTATTCTATTAAGCCTAGTTTCTTGTCTATGATTTCTTATACATAAGTTGATTTGTTTGCTTATTTTTGTTATTTCACTCCTATCAATTGGTTTTTGTTGCATCAAACTGTGTCTCAATATTATTAGATCTCTTGCTTTTTTTCCTATTTTATCTTTTGTAAATTTTGTTGTAATAATGTTATTTTGAATTGTTTTTAGTTGGTTTTCCAGGTTGTCATATTTTCCTTGCATAGTTTGTTTTTCTTGAAGCTTATCTTGTAGTGCAGATTTCAGAGGTGACAAAATCATATCTGATAGGGGTAATTTTACTATTCCGTGGGTGCTTGTCCAAGGTCTTCTAGATTGTTTTGCATGGGTCGACATTTTCCCACGAAGCATTCGATGATCTGTATTAAATTCTAGTTGATTTATGGCACCTACATCAGTGAATAGTTTTGTTTTGCTAGTGATTATAAAGTCGATTTCATTTTTAATTTTTCCATTCGGTGACACCCACGTCCATTTCCTGCTGAGTTTTTTGTTAAAAAAGCTATTCATGATTCTTAGGTTAAACTCTTGGACAAATTCTATTAGTCTTTGGCCGTTGTTATTGCGCTTTCCTGATGAAAAAGGTCCCAGATAGTAGTCTTCGTTTTTGTTCCTTTTACCTATTTGGGCATTTAGGTCTCCCATTATTACTACTGTTTTGTATACTTGTTGCATCACTTGCTTTAATTCGTGGTAGAATAGGTCTTTTTGTTCTTCTCCAGCATTTTCCGTAGGAGCGTATACCTGTATTATTGATATGGGTCGCTTATATTCAGGAAGATTAATATTTAGAATTGATATCCTATCAGAAACACCAATAAAATCCAGGATATTATCTTTAAGGTATTTTTTTATTATGAAACCAACTCCATACAGGCCAGGTGTTGTATTTTTAAAATAAAATATATAATTATCGTATTCTTCAATTTGTTCTCCTGATCGTCTAATTTCAGATAAGCCTATAATATCCCATTTTATTTGATGTAATGCACAATCCAATTCAAATAGTCTTTCTTGAGTTTTTAATGACCTTGTATTCAGCGTTGCAATGAATATATTGTTAAATTTACTGTTTCTGTAATTTTTAACCGTAGTTTTAATTTCCAAAAGGTTTGGAGGGTTTTGGTCTCTTACCCCGCGGTGACCAGCCGGGTTGGGGAGATTTTTCTCTATTTTATAATACTTGTTGTTTGTTCTTTGATGGTTACCGGTGTCTAGTGATTCCTACAGGTTAGTAGAAGTTTTCTCTGTTAGGGAGTGTGATCTGGAACGCATATATGCAAATGGGTCTGTTCTTTGTAGTTTAGCTGGGGCTATTATATTTTTTGTCTTCTCCTGTCGTTGTGGGTACTTATCAGGAGATGTTGAATTGCCTCTTTTTCTTTTCTCATTTTCTTTTGGTTTTACTATAAGTTTATCATTCCATATATATGCTACGTTTCCCTTTTCCCTTTCCTCCTTCAACTGTGGTAGTAATTCTTTGCGTTTCTGTAGGGTTTCTTTGGAAAAATCTTCAGTTATATAAACGTCCTTAGTAATTTTTTTCTTATTTCTCATTATTTCAATTTTCTTGTTATAAGTAGTAAAAGAAATCAGCACTGGTCTTACTTTTCCTGATGTCTTTTTTCCAATTCTATGCATTTTGTTTATATCGTAATTTTCTAAATTTACGTCTACTTTTTGGAATAGTTGTTTCACATTATTGTATAGTTGTAAATAATTTGTTTCTGATTCTTTCATCCCGTGTATTATTATATTATTCTTTTTATTCATATCTTCCAATGTAGTAATTTTTTTGTTAAGCATTTCAATTTCCATCCTCAGATTTTTGTTTTCTTCTCTTAATGGTTTTATTTTTTCCTCTATAGATAACATAATCTTTTCTGTATTAGTAGTAATAAGTTTAGCTTGTTTCTCCATTTCTTGTTTCATCATGTCATATAATGTTGACATAGACATTTTTTCCGACATTTTATGTATTTATGTTATCAATGCAAAACAAAACGTTTTTAAGTACGTGACACGGAACTTATGTTGTTTAAATGTTAACGTTGACACTTGACAGTTAGAGGTTATTAATTTAAGTCTTTGAATTAGTAGTAATGTTAAGTTTTAGCGAAAAATAATCGAATTTTATTGTGAATACACTTGTTGTAACGGTATTTTTAAAGTTTTACGTGATTTCCACAATTTCTTCGTATTAGAACTGTACTTTTAATCACTTTTTTACGAGAGCACTGATTAAGGACACGACTGTTCAATCACCGGAACCGGAACTATCCCTCACTGACATACGTCTGAATTATTAACTGGTGACCTGGTGATCCCTCGGTTCATTACACGACTCTCCAATCCTGCTTTGGCTTTCACAGAAGCGTCGAGGTTCTCAAATCAGTCTGTAGGGGTTCTCACATCAGTCTGTAGGGGTTCTCACTTAGCTAGGACGACGACGTGCTCCCTTTGTTATCTTTAAAGCTTGATAACTTCGCCCTCCGTGGGCGGATCGCCACAACTCAAGCGTCCACTAGCACGTCTCCTTGTGTTGCAGAGGAGCACGTCAAGAGACATCAAGTAAATGTCCAGACACTTACTTCAAGTCCGTCAAAGTTCACCCTCTGCCTCTCCGTACCCTGGGGCATGAGGGTTCCACAAACGATAATCCTGGACTATCAGCTCACCAGAACACCTTTAGTATACTTTTCACTCCGATATCTCGCGTAGTTTATTTTAATTAACTTTCATACGCGGAGCGGCACTTATGTTCGTAGTCACTGTCTTTTTCTATATTCTATATCCGTTACAGTAGAAACATGGAATTCGGCAAGATGAATAAAGGGAAAAGTCCGAAAAATTATAAGTTATTGTTAAAGCATAGAAAAAAGCATAAATATTTTGTGGTTAATTTCTTACAAACTTAGGCTATACATATATATTCCGTCACTTACAATCAAGAAATTTGGTAAGAAACAATGATAGAAGTGAGAAAATAGTTAAAATCATAAATTTGTAATTACCTACAAACAATATAATTGAAAAATATGGAAAAGCCTTCAGTTCTATTTGAATTATTAAAGTATTTACAAATGTACAATTGGTGCGGAACTCAGTGCGTTACTTCAACTCGCACATGACAATATTATTTAAAGTGTTATTCAGACTCATAAAGAAAGAAATATATTTACAAATACGAGTATATACATATAAATTTGAACTTTAACATATAATTTTTTTTTAACATATAAATTTTAACTGTATCCTTACTAATGTTATAAATGCGAAAGTAACTCTGTCTGTCTGACTGTCTGTCTGTCTGTTACGCTTTCACTTAACCGATTTTGATAAAATTCGGTATGAAGATAGAACTGAACTTGGAAAAGGACATAGGACTTTTTATTGCGAAAAAAATAGTAGAAGGAGTTGAAATAGGGGATGAAAGTTTGTATGGAAGTTCCTTATTGTCAAACATAAAATCATGTAAGATTGTTCAACTGTTTACAACTTTCACACCTAAACCACTTAACCATTTTTGACAAATAGTCTAGACCTTGGGAAAGACTATAGTTTACTCCTTACCATGTCGCGCGATATAACCGAATTCCACACGGGCGAAGCCGCGGGCGGAAAGCTAGTATACATATAAATTTGAACTTAGTAGGACACACGTCGCCTCGACTTAAGCACGATAAGACGTAGCAGCTTAATTGGCTACGACGCTGGTAAGGTTTCCAAAGAGCCGCGGATTCGATGTTATATTTTTTGATATTTAAAACAGTCAATAGTCTGATCTTATCACTACAATCAATAAATTACTTACAAATATATAAATAATATGACGATGGGGAAATTCAACTTCATACCACGTTTTTTTTTTGAGAGCATGCCGATAAAAAAATTACGAACTGTATATTTTTACCAATGCGCCTATTATGTAGTTTTTAAAGGATTTCCCTTGAGCCATGGGGAAATTCCGGTTGCCATTGTCGGTGTTCCCCTGTAGTCACTTATATGTGCAAATATTAAAACTTTAGTATAAACCTCATGTGATAAATATGATTATATCTTATTTGGTTATTTCTAGAATATTACCGTACCAGGTGTGAATACATTGATGAGACGATTAACAATAACGAATACATAATTTTTAAAATATTATTAATACGCGTTAGGATTGTTTTATTTACAGGGCGAATACATCCAAAAAATGCTTCCACTGAAAAGTAAATTAAATTTTATTATTTGAATTTAAAGTTATTCGTAATCACCTCACTTTCTGTTGCATTTTATTTGAAATCGTTATCTTTTTTGGTAAAATTTTAATTATTTAAAGCATTAAGCAATAAATGTTTAACAAAGGGTCTAGCCGGATAAGCTAAGAAAAACTGCACTGGCTTATAATGAATTTTTCATCTAAAATAGCGCACACTTAATTTTTTGTCCCTAACCCTCACAGGAAGGGAGTTATGGGGGTTAGAACGCTTAACAAAAAAAAAAATTTTCTCGGTATCTATAAAAGATATCTTTATGAAATTTAAACTGAACGTTACTATTCAAGAGCTCAATATAATATATTTTTTACAGAATTTTTGAAAAGATTTAAATAACAGAAAACGAGAAGTTAACTTTTTGGGGGTCATTTTTTATGCCAACCCCTGAATTGACACCTACCAAAAAAATATATTATATTTATCCATTAGTGAGCTATCTTATGTTTAAAGTTTCGAAAAAAAATATTTGGTGGAACAAAATATTTGGTTAGGGACACAAAATTAAGTGTGTCGCTATTGTAGATGAAAAGCAATATAAAAATGGTAAAATTCACTTCATTAGACGCCAGTGCAGTTTTTCTTAACTTATCAGGCTAAACTCTTTTCAAAACAACGAAAACAAACAAAAAAATGTTCTTATAATAAAAAAGATAAAAGCTATACTTCGGACGCTCCAATGAACTAATCTACATATATACTCGTATTTAAATTTATGTAACAAGCTGGTTATAATGAGAATTTGCATTCTTTTTGCGTCCTCTTGAATAGCTTTAATTACTATTATTACATAAGTAACAATGTAAGTTTTATTCTGCCCAAGCGTGAAGCTGCTCACGCTTTTTCTCACATAGGAGGGCCAGAAAAAGCCCAGTGGCAAGGCACTCTCTTCTCCACTTTCTACCCGAAATCTAGACATTATTTGTAGAGTGGCGGAACTCAACGCCGCGCTTTATCTTGCCAGAGCAGATATATGGAAATAATTTTAAATGTATCGTTCCCCCGAATAGGGATCGCACCCACAATCAATCGTGCTAACAGTCAGACGCTGTACCACTGCGCCACGATGGTCTCTTCCTCCCTTATTCTCCAAATAAATTTAATTACAGATACACAATATCTTGATGTTATTATTATTAACATTTGAACAGAGTGGTTTCCAAAGAGCATGGTAACACCTTCAATTTTATATTTATATTTAGTCACAATTTATTTATTTATTCATACCTACCGATTACGATACCGGTTTATTATGCAAAAGATAATATTTAAAAACAAAAATAAACATCTTACATAGGCATGTCAGGGCAAGTGTCACGTACACCCACATGTTGGCTGTAGCTCTGTCACGTTGGTGTCACGTCACTCTGGTAAACACAGCACTCAGCACTGTCAAGTGTTGAGTGTCACGTCACTGTGGCGCGCCGGTCGCGAGCGTCGTCACTCGCGGGTCACTTTTATATAGTATCTCTATTAGAAGTGAGCATCTCGCGCGTCGTCTCCCCACCTTCCCACCTCCGCGGGTCTCGCGCAACCTTTAACATTTCTGGACATTGTTAACAATAATATAAGTGTTGAAAGCAATAAGATAAATAGGAACAGGAAAAAACAATTGTTAGTCCTGCTTGATGGAGCTGCACGTAAATTTATATAAATAAAAAATTGTAAGCAAGTTTTGCGGACGGAGGAGTACGAAATTTAGCACAGTTAAATTTGTACGGAGAAGAAGCCATTTTTGTAATAATGCATTAGAACTACATACATAAAATAAATGTAACTCACGCTACCATCCACTTGACATACACTTTTGTATTAAATTATATATACGTTGCTATGGCGACGCGCTGTTTTCGCGTCGAGGGCCTCTAGTTCCAATAAATATAGAATATTTCATCTAATATTTGATAAATTCATAAAGTAACATCTATAAAAGTAATGAAATCAATCGTACTTTGTTGTCCGAGAAAATTTACATCACAATTTTAAAAAGTTGTGAATAGTCGTTTGTGTGTTAAAGGTTAGTGTTACCTCAATAATGATTTTATAAATGATGACACGCCATGACTGGGAATGTAATATTCGCTCCAGTCTATTCAGAAAGTGTCATTGTATAATATCATAAATAATTATAAATATGTAAATTTTGGCCTTGAAAAACAAAATGTCCCGCTGAGTTTATTGCACCGGTTCTTCTCAGGTCTGAGGAATTTCCTTTAGTGAACCGATCGTGTTATTTGCGTTCAAAACCTGAAGCATGGATTTTTTTTTATTTTGAAAAAAGAAAATATTGGACTTTGCTAAGCATAACCTCTGATGTAACCAATTAGAGTAATCTGTAGAGCACTAGTTACTTTTACCTAAAATGATCACATAAATTCTTATAACATCAACCTTTATTGATTTGACCTTCAGGTTGATATACGAGTATTACAGCATGGCGTCAACTATAAACTTTTTTTGAATTTACATAATATCACATTAAAAATTATCATACGAAATTCTTCAACTTTGATAAATCGACTAGCCTATAGGATTATTTTATTTTTTGAAAAAATAAATAACAATATCAAATAAACCGAGGAAATCAAGCTCCTTTAGGTAACAAAGTACATAAAACTAGAATTTCCAAATAAAACTTAATCTTAAGAAGCCTACCCTGAAAGTAAGCATTGTCGATTTATCTATTATCTGTTATTATACATACATTTGATGTGTATATTTATAATAAATGTAATTATTTTAACCGGACAGGGTCAAGTTGTTACAGGTAGACTCTAGATCAAAGGTTCCCAAACTTTATTCCGTCATAGACCCCTTGTCATGTTTTTGAGTCTTAGATAGACCCTCTGCATGTGTATATTTAGATTTTTTATTTAAAAAAAAAACAACAATACAGTTTTACACATTTATTAATTGAATTTAAATCAAAATATATTAACTGTTACATGAAAACAACTAAGCGAAAAATAAATTTATTTCATAGGAGACATGAACTCGATTGTTTAATAATAAATTATCAATGATATTAATTATATTATATTTATATATTTTTTTTAATGTCAAAATTATATTTATAATACTTTTTTTGCAATTTCTTGCCATTGACCCCATTTTCATTTCATAGACCCCCATTTTTTTTATCGCCCACGTAGACCCCATGTAGTTCTTCATCGACCCCTGGGGTATATATAGACCACTTTGGGAATCACTGCTCTAGATCAAGATTAAAATAGTTTCGTTTAATATGTGTAAAAATCGCGAAAATTAAAGATCCCATTAGCATTAATATTATATTCTTTTTATCTTAATTCATTGTATCTTAATTGTATATGAAGTTTCCATCACACCTTAACTAAAGCTAGACTTCGACCGAAAAGTAATAATAATCGTATATGATCATTCAATCACCATCAATCATCAAATTGCTATTAGCAATTTAAATGTGTCATAACTTATTGATAATATTATAAAATTCATATCATATGGATTTTTAAACTACTTCAAAAAAAGAGGTTTTTAATTCGATTGTCTTAATTAGATTTATGAGTAAAACTGTTGGTCCTTTTTCATATGATAGCTAGTGCTTCTGATATAATAATAATAATAATAATAGCCTTTATTCTCTGACCATGATACAATATTTCTTACATAAATATATTTTTCTTTTATCAGCAGCCAGTTTGTTGATCAGGATGTCTCTTGACATAGGCCTCCCCCATTAACTTCCATTCCTCTCTGTTTTTAGCAATTCGTCTCCATCCTTTTGGTAAATCGTCCTCCCATCTTTTTATTTGACGTCTTCTTCTGTTCTGCTTCTGATATGGTCCCATTTAAATTTAGTTTAGTTTTTGAGTTATTCGTAGTAATAGTAGTTTTTAAAGCATTTTGTTCGAACTCGTTTTTTGTTTGTAATTTTTTTTTTATTATAACAAAAAAATTTTTAGAAAACGTATAAAAAATTTAAAACGTAGCAGTAGCAGGACGTAGCATGCGCCATCTAAGCACTATAGCGAATAAAACTAAGTTATTTGCAAGCTACTAAGAAATTCTTATATAGTTGTTACAAATTAAACAGTTTATTGACAGCATCTCTGTAGGGAGATTTTTTACAAATTTCTGCTACGCAAAGATTATTTCAAAAAACAATTATTTGGCTAGAGAGAAGGTTTTTTATTACATATTTCTATTTTAGATAAATTGTAGAGGGCTTCGTCCTCTGCTTGCTTCGCTTGCAACGCACAAGTTTTAAAAATATCCATTTAACGCGTGATTTTAATTACTAATCAATATAAATAATACAAATTTTAGCAAAATAAGAAAACCGACGTCAAGTAAAGTGGGTGTTTTTGTATTACGTGAGCCGTCGCGCATCGCACATAAACCAGATATTTTAACTTTATGTTTTGGTCAATATTATTTTTATTTATTATTCATCTAATAGTAATAAAAGTTATTATAATTTAGAGGCCTGTCGTGCCGCAGAGGCACAAAATTGCGACTGTAAACCCGACAGGTTGTGGGTTTGATTCTACGGAAAGTGGGGAACAGAAATGTGAAAAGAAAAAAGAACGGAGTGTCTTAACACTAGGTTCTCTGATTCCCTCTGCCTACTCTACTATATTCGGGATACAGCGTGAAGCTAAAAAATCTACTATTATTATTTTTTGTATAAAAATATTAGGGGCTCCCTAATATTTTAATATTTTAAAACACGTTTTATCGTCTATACCCTGTGAGGGGACGGGGTTAGAATACAATTTCCCTCCGCCGCTGGGTAGCGTCCCGTAATAGGCGGGTATCCCAGTTGTTTGGTTGTACGAGGTTCGTTCTCCGTCTGCCTCGTGACCACTATCATGTCGAGGACGAACCGCCAAATATCTTATGTGTTCCGGTTCGATGGCATGTAAGCCAGGATTTTTCCCCTTTCCAACCCATCCTTTCCACAAAATGTGGTGGTTCCGATCTAGGTTGGCAACGCATCTACAACATCTCTGGTGGTGTAGATGTTCATGGGCAAAGGTAACCACTTACCATCAGGTGGTACTTCTGCTCGTTTGCCATCCGTTATCCATAAAAAGAAAAGAGAAACGTTTCTTAAAAAAATACTCTAAATAACATATTAAAATATTTAAATATGAATTTAATTGATTAGTCATAACAAAATATACATAGCATAAGGTGTCCACACTCATACTCCTAACTGCTCGAGTGTTCGAAGCTTCGCGTGTCTGAACACTGTTCATTGCTTACCTTTACCTTCACCCTTACCTTTAGTTACAAAACATCAGCTTGTCGCTATCGGTCATCGCGTCGCGTAGTCGTCGACAAGTATGAGGTACCTACTGCCTCATTAGTGTAAGAGCTTACAACACTCGGCAACAAGTTTTAATGATAATCTAAAAAAAAGAAACAGGTATTTTTACGAGATTTATTTGACACGTCGAATTTTATTTGTTTTTCAAATTATTATTGACCAATCAAAGGTCCACATTTATTATTAACTAAGTGCTACCCGCAATTTCTCTTGTTTAGACTCTGTGATCCTTCCCATACTATTTCTAGTTAGCGAACAGAAAAAGCCCATCTCGCTGAACAAAATTCGCCAAGCCACTACTTTCTTATATCTTGTACTTCAGATGGTCTACTATGGTTCTACTTCAGGTGAGTCATTTTTTAAAATCATATATATCTTACGTTCCGCCCAGGTTTAAAAAAACAACAAAAAAAATCACTTAAAACCGTCCAATAATTCCAAAAACTTAACTGTACAAACAAACATACAGACAAGCAAAAATTTAAAAACTAGTAGATTTTTATGTATTTTCATTTCACTAAATTATTTCTTCGTATACATATTCAACGTAGTTACACAATTTTTATTATATTATAGATAGTCGAGTCAAACAAACATGACAGTATCAATATTGTTCATCATCGTTCTGCCAGATAAGGTACCGCACCGTGAATGAACTTTGAAAGCTGCCGGAACTCTCGGAAAGGCTTTAGTGACATTGACTCACGTTGATATTACCCATTTTTTATATTGAATATATGATTAGAAGTAGATCGATATCAAACTTGAAATGAATATCTTAAAATAATATTCACACACTAGGACATCATGGCGCAGTGCGACAGCGTCTAGTTGTAAGTACATTTGGTTATGGGTTCTGTAGGATATGTCATTAAGTTAAATTGTATGCATGTGTGCGTGACTGCGTCCATTGTCCGTCAAATGTTTCACTTCAACTCGTTTTTGCATACGTAATAGGTTCGCTTTTCACTCGAGGAATGATCATATTTAGATTATTTTCATTTCCCCGCTCTGATAAGACAAAGGGCGGCGTTGAGATCCGCCAATAATTCACAGGTACTCGGATTTTTGTGAAAATGTAGATCGGAGTCTGTGTCGGTGTCTCCACTCTAGGTTCCTTCTGACTACCTTAATAAGGCGGGGAAAAATATGAAACTTTTTTTTTTTTTTTATGGATACCGGATGGCAAACGAGCAGAAGGACCGCCTGATGGTAAGTGGTTAGTGGCCTTCGCCCATGAACATCTACAACACTAGAGATGTACTAGATGCGTTGCCAACCTAGAGGATACAGATGGAAAGGGAGGATAATGTAGTAGTCCGCTATCGGAACCACCACATTTTGGGGAAAGGATGGGTGGGAAAGTGGGAAAAACCTGGCTTACATGCCGGAACACATCATAAGATATTTGGCGGTTCGTCTTTGACATGATAGTGGTCGCGAGCCAGACGGAGGACGAACCTCCTACCACCAAAAAAAAAACTGCTAAATACCCACAATAAAATAATGAGTACTAAAATTAGAAAAAACGATTTGAATCAACTCCTCTATAATATTATCCAAGCACTTACCACAATGAAACTTTTATATGTTTACAAACTTCTTTGCTAGGACCTCTAAAGGCAGTATGACGACGATTATTGCAAAAGATGATCATTCGACAAGAGAGGACATTTTTTATTCAATATTTTAATGACATTTTAAGCTTTAATGTGTTATTTACATAGACATGTAAATAAGTTGGTATTAGGGATTATATAAATATTATGATTCCATTTCCTGCTACGTTCAATTATAATATTACTAGCATTCCGCCCGCGGCTTCACCCGCGTGAAATTCGGTTATATCGCGCGATATGATAAGGAGTATCCTATAGTCTTTCCCAAGGTATAGACTATTTGTCAAAATTTGGTTAAGTGTAAACAGTTAAACAATCTTACATGATTTTATGTTTGACAATAAGAAACTTCCATACAAACTTTCATCCCCTATTTCAACCTCCTCTATCATTTTTTTCGCGATAAAAAGTATCCTATGTCCTTTCTCAAGTTCAGTTCTATCTTTATACCGAAATTCATCAAAATCGGTTTAGTGGATTAGGCGTGAAAGCGTAACAGACAGACAGACAGAGTTACTTTCGAATTTATAATATTAGTAAGGATAATATTTAATATGCCGCAATAATATTATATAGAGTTATATTATTGTAATCAGTTGTTGTATTTAAGAAACATAAAAGCTAATTAGCGTTCAATTTGTTCTTTGATTTTTATCGCGACTTGTAATTACAATCCAAAGATTTCATCGAGAAGCTCATATCCTATTTATTTGAGAAAAATTACATAATACTAATTTTAGCCTGTAAGAGATGTACCTGGTTGCCTGTTATAGATTACTTTTAGTGATAAGGCCGCCTTTTGCCTAACTTTTTCTATAATGTGAAATCTTTTTTATTTTTTATTTGTTGCATTAAACAGTTTTTAATATTATTATTATTTTTATTAGAATGTGACTTCGTTTGCATGGACCTAAAATTCCCTTTTTTATTGTTTTCGTAGGAACTTTGAAAAATCCTCTGTTAGAGCAGAACGCACAAGGAGACCAAGGAGCCTATATGTCAACAAAGAGCCTACATCTTTTTATGGCCGCTTTATTTTGGGCTGTATTTTGTCTGTCAATCACTCAGTTATGCAAGCCTCTTATGTATATTGATAGTCTAACAATAATTAAATATTATATAACTACTTTTCGTATTTAGAAAAATATTTTTTGCTTTTATAATGAATGCAATTAATCAACGGCCGAATCAGAATAACTTAGCACTTTCGACTCACAATTTAACATAAAATACCTCGACAGACTGACTACTAAGACACTGACTATGCGGGAAAAGCTGTAAAGCCGTTTTTTTATAATTTTAGTAAAAATTACTACGAAACCCATGCGCTATGCGTCCGACTCGTCATTACCCACATTTTTTTACAATATTAAATTAGTAAATTTGAATGTTGTAAAGTCATCGAGTGGAGCATCTCATAGACATGGAGCCGCCTTGACCTAAGCGCAAGTAATTGACAATTTACAATCTAAAACAACATTGTATAAAATAGTTGAAGAGACCGTGATTCACAAAAACATGTATGTAAATATATTTGAAATATTCACGAGTCACGACCACCCGCGTATAGATACTGGACACGAACTATCGCTTAGTAGGAAGTAGTATTGTCCACGAAATTATTATATATATATATATATATATAATTTAAATTATTATAAAAATAACAAAAAGGGATTAATAATGTAGTGAAATAAAAACAACTACTTCAGTAATTAGATAAGAGCAAGACACTAACTGCATCCTGGTGTCGGCGAGTGAGGACTGATCTCCACTATCATATTATATTATTAAAACAAATAATATATTATCCTTTTGAAAATTCAACATGTCATTTAGCGATGTATCGCCACGACTTCTTAAATTACAATTATTATTTATTATTTTTTTAGCTTTACGCATATAGCAGGGTATGTAGAGGGTATTAACACTATTTATACCGAGAATTTTTAAAAGCCTACATTTTTCGAATGAAATGGGGTCAATTGACCCCTGTTGGTAAAAATAGTGTTAAGACACTCCGTTCCCCATTTTCCGCTGAATTTAGGCATTGCGTGGTGGATGGCGGAACTCAACGCCGCGTTTTGCCTTGTTACCAAACCCAGGAAATGAAAATACTAAACTTTTACATTTCCTAGAGTGGGAATCAAATACACAACCTGTCGCGTTTACAGTCGCACGCTTGTGCCTCTGCGCCACGACAGGACAATTATTTAAATATAATAATTCCCCCGAGTGGGAACCGTACCCCAATCGCGCTTGCAGTCGAACGCTGTTCTACTGCGCCAAGATGGTATCTTGATGTTAGTCTGTTAGGTGTGTGTAATATAATTAAAGTCACATCAAACGCGGCGCAGGTGTGTCAATAACTCTACGAAAAATATATTGAGTAACTGTTGAAGGTTAGAAAACGCTTCTAGTAGTGTACATATGGAGCATAGTCCTATTAGTAGTTAAGTAACGCCTTAAAATATCAGAATGTATGCATAATGCATATGTCGAGGCCGTGTCGTAGAAAATGACCATTTCATGAAATAATCGGTCATTTCATCCGTGATTAGCCATTTCGTAAAATAAAAGTTTTCGTAAAATAAAATATTCAAAAAAATTAATTTAGTTTCGGGTTCTTAAACACTATAGTGGCCATCGCGGCGTAGTGGGACAGCGCCTGACCGTAAACACGATGGATCATGGGTTCAATCCCACTTGGGGGAATGGTCATATCTAAATTATTTTCATTTCTTCGCTCTAGTAAGAACTCCGCCACTTAACACGCAATGTCTCGAATTCGGTCGGTAAGCCGCTAAACATTAGGTCCACTCTGATTATACTGCTGCGCGGGATAAAGCGTGAAACTGCATCTTACCATAAACAAAGTGGCTGATAATGACAAGTACATGTAATATAATGTTTACGTTCTTAGTCAAAAATTTTAACTGTTAAATTGAAAAGATGTAACCTAAGCGTTACTAGATTATATAATAATAACTATATCGCCTGTCATGGCGCAGAGGAACAAGCGTGCGACTGTAAACGTACAGTTTTATATTTTTATTTTAACAAGTCAAAGCGCGGTATTGAGTTCCACCACTCAGCAGCAATGCCACAATTCGACGGAAAGTGGTGAACGGAGTGTCTTAACACTAGGTTCTTGGGTTCCCTCTGCCTACCCTGCTATATGCGGGATACAGCGAGGCGCTAAACTATAATTAATTACGGTTAATGTATGTGCGTATTCACTTATGTCACGTGGTCAATCCAGTCTCCTTTATTCCACGTATAAGCTAAAATAACGATAAATTTTACATTAAATAAAAACAGAATATTTTAATTTTTTACATTTAAATAAATGTATAATTTCCTCCTGATACAGTAACAAGTTAGATCAACTTTATTACTATGGCCTGCCATGTTGACATCAAACAAAATTTATTGCTAGCATTTTTAAATTCGTAATTTTACGAAACTACTACAACACGAGAGAGAGTACAAGAGATTGCCATATAAAGGACTTCAACGCGCTCACGCCCACTATAAAAGAGGCAACACCCTTCGCATGTTTCTCATTTGATTGATCTTCACCATATTTGAAAAGTTCAAACAAGAGCTAAATACTACTAACAATGCCTACTAAAAGTATTAATTATTTTCATAAGTACAGTCTTGAGTTATGCCATTAAACATACAGTGTTCCGAAAACACGTGAAAAAAAAATAATATATTTTTTATTCCTATAGTCCCATAGAGTTAATATAAAAATGTTAGTATTGTCAGTCCTACAACAAACTACCACCGACAAGTAGGTAATAAATAGTCTCTCATTCCACACATTTATATCAGGAAGTAATGTTGAATAGAATAATATATTTTCCATATATATATATACACACTAGCTTTCCGCCCGCGGCTTCGCCCGCGTGAAATTCGGTTTTATCGCGCGATATGATAAGAAGTATCCTATAGTCTTTCCCAAGGTCTAGACTATTTGTCAAAATTGGTTAAGTGGTTTATGTGGTGAAGTTGTAAACAGTTAAACAATCTTACATGATTTATGCTTGACAATAAGGAACTTCCATACAAACTTTCATCCCCTATTTCAACCCCCTCTATCATTTTTTTCGCGATAAAAGGTATCCTATGTCCTTTCCCAAGTTTAGTTCTATCTTCATACCGAATTTCATCAAAATCGGTTTAGTGGTTTAGGCGTGAAAGCGTAACAGACAGACAGACAGACAGACAGAGTTACTTTCGCATTTATAATATTAGTAAGGATATTCACAGCGCATGAAAACGTCAGTATAGTTATATTAATACTTACATAAGTGTATTGATACTTAATTATATTTTAATAGTTTTTAATATATCTCTCTCTCGCAGAGCAGCAGCATTCCGTTCTCTACTTTCCCCCTAAAAACGAGGCATTGCGTGTTGAGTGTTACGACTCAAAGTTTTACTAGAGTTTTACTAGAGCGAAGATATAAAATAAAATAAACGTAATTCCATAGATTATACAATCGGACGCTTTCTGATTACGACACCATGGCGTCCATATCACCATTAGACAAGAACGTTAGGTATTCAATAACGTTTTAAATATAGGCAATTTACATATATGATGTGCATATATTTGGTTGCGACACGCGCTCGCCGCTCAGAGCGACTCCACACACTTCTAACGAGTAACAGTGCAAAGTCGGGGGGCGCGTATGACAGTCACAGGTGTCGAAGCTATCTCTAACATTTGTCGTGTGGGCAGAGAAACTTAGTGTTACGACACTCCGTTTTCCACTTTGTTTTACTAGAGACATTAACGAAATCAACTGCGCAGATCACTTTACTTATTATATATTTACATATTAGCGGTGCCCGATTTCATTTGCTCCCTAGCAAACCCCTGTTAAACAGGACTTTAGATACTTGATACAAATACAAATACAAATATTCTTTATTGCACACAAATAAACAAATAACATAGAAGTACTCGTAGTAACAGCGTACAATAAGGCGGCCTTATCGCTTAAAGCGATCTCTTCCAGGCAACCTTTGGATATTGGATTTGTATAAAGTAGTGGAAGGCTAGTGATAAGTAAGTGATTATAAGTATCTACTCCCTTATTTTATTTTTAAAGTTTCATGCTTTATGCCGCATACTGGAGTCGTTAAAGAGACCCTTGTGTTAAGTTTGGCGATACTTCACACCAGGTTTTTTGTTTTACCAGAGCAGAGAAATGAAAATAATTTAAATATAATAATTACACAAATGGGAATTGTACCCACAACCTATCGTGTTTACAGTCTGACGCTGTCCGACTGTGCTATGACGGACTTTCAACTAAATACCTCACCTCGTCCTTTAGAAGGTAAAGCTAAAGTTATTTGTTTTATTATTACTAGTGTCCCCGTAAATGCGTTTATAACGAATTGCATAGTGACGTATATGTCACTTTATATAAACATGGATGTCAAATAAAGTGTGTGAAACATTCATTTTATTAATTTAATATACTTTTTATGCATTACTTAAAAAAATATTAGCATTCTGCACTCCTTCTATATATAAACTACTAGCTTTCTGCCCGCAGCTTCGCCTGCGTGGAATTCGGCTACATTGCGTGACATGGTAAAGAGTAGCCGATAGTCTTTCCCAAGGTCTAGACTATTTATCAATTTTTTTTCTCGATAAAAAGTATCCTATATCCTTTCTCATCTTCAGTTCTAACTTCATACCGAATTTCATCAAAATCGGTTCAGTGGTTTAGACGTGAAAGCGTAACAGACAGATAGACAGAGTTACTTTCGCATTTATAATATTAGTAAGGATAAGTGTGCCGAGTTTCATGCTCCTCCGTCCGCGTAATTTTCGTAAAAAGGGATGCAAAGTTTTTGCTTCACGTATTTATATATAGATTAAGTAAATAATCTGAATATTTCAACGTACAAAAATTCAAATTTGCACATCTAAATGTACCTTAGGTAATGGTATAACTATTCTTATGATTACTAAACATTAGCTAACCTTGCCTCTTCAAGAAAAAAATGTGATGTGCTCTTAAATAAATTTAGATGTAGTTTATATGTCTGAAAGTTCTTAAGGTTTTTTTTTTAACTTCACGCTGTAACCCGCATATAGCAGGGTAGGCAGAGGAACCCGAGAACCTAGTGTTAAGACACTCCATTCTCTTTCAACATTTCCGTTCCCCACTTTCCGCCGAGTTGAGGTATTGCGTGTTTAATAATATACCTATAGTTATAATTAACGCCTTTCATTGATTAAATGACGCCTGTAATGGTGCACAGGCACAAGACTGTAAACGTGACAGGCTGTGGGTTCGATTCCCATTCCAGGATTGGTAACTAAATTCCTGGGTTTGGTAACTAAACAAAAAGCGCGGCGTTGAAATCCGCCACTCAGTACGCAATACCTCAATTCGGTGGAAAGTGGGGAACGGAGTGTTTGAACACTAGGTTCCGCACTGCGGTTGCTTACCCTGCTAAATGCGAGATACAGCGTAAAGCTATGTACGAGGCTTTGGGCATGAGACGTGTGTCAGCGAAGTTTGTTCCGAAATTGCTCATCATTCATCTTTGCTGGTGAGAGATTTTTTGGCCAAAAACAACACCACAATCATGCCTCAGCCACCATATTCACCGGATTTGGCCCCATGTGCCTTTTTCTTGTTCCCAAAACTAAAGAGACCTATGAAAGGACGGAGATTTGCAACGATTGAAGAGATAAAGACTGCATCGCTGGAAGAGCTCAAGGCTATACCGAAAAGTGCTTATGAGAAGTGCTTTGACGATTGGAAAAACCGTTGGCATAAGTGTATTGTATCTGAGGGGGATTACTTTGAAGGGGACAACATAAATATTGATAAATAAATAAATATTTTTTCTTAAAAATACAAAGTCACCTTACTTTGTGAACACACCTCGTATGTATATATTTATAGTTATAATTCAATATATTGTGGTTTTTAACTTAAATATCACAGATCTGCGTCATAACTATTTTTATAGAATAAATTAAAATAACTTTTGTATATACCTTGGAAATTTATTTCAAGGTATTTGTATATACCTTGGAAAAAATACAATCATCAATAAAAGGAGTTTACTGTTAAAAATAAATATTTACTAAATTGTGTTCCAAGGTAAAATATATTTACCGTATAATGTATATATTTATTAATGTGTTTGTGTATATTTTAACTAGATTACATTGATGTTTGTCTCAATTGTTTATTGTATGGACTTTTTTTTTATGGAAAGGACAAGGCAAACGAGCGTTCGGGTCACCTGATGGTAAGCGATGCCCGCCGCCCACGGCTCCGTGTAACACCAGAGGAGCTACAGGTGCGTTGCCGGCCTTTGAGGTGGGAGTAGGCGCATTTCATATCGACCTGGAAAAATCCCGTCCCGTTATCCCGTTATATTTTTTCTTTCATCCTTATCTACGGGTTGACTGGAAGATATCTCTTATACGAGATAAGTTCACCGTTGCTAATTACTACTCTGTGCTATTAATTTGTTTGTAATTTTTAAAAAAAATATTTGGAAAAAAAATTCTTCACTTACAAATGTGGAATCGACGTAATTTGACTGAGTCTGTTTTCTATTTACTTTTCCTATAGAAGTTTTAATTCTGTAGTCCTATATATTTAAATTTCTAATATTTGTGTCCAGGTCTGGTTTTGCCGATCTGGTGCTTAAAAACTTATAAAATCTTCTATATCAGATTCATAAACTTTAGGGTTGTTCATTACCAAATATCATTTGAATATTCAAGCATCCCAATTTCCACATCCCAATAATCTTATTTTTTTTAGCTTTACGCTGTATCCCGCATATAGCAGGGTAGACAGAGGGAACATGAGAACCTAGTGTTAAGACACTCCGTTCTCTTAATACATCCGTTACCCACTTTCCGCTGAATTGAGGCATTGTGTGCTAAGCATCAAAACTCAACGCCGCGCTTTGCTAGTTACATATTAATTATTATAAAAATTTAATATTTTCATTTCCTGGAGTGGGTTTCCCACAACCCATCATGTTTACAGTCCCTTGTGCATCTATCATCTCGCTATGGCTGGCCTCGATTATTATGAATAATCAAATAAATAGGATCATAATTTTTATCTTTACTAATTAAAAATCACTTACATGTTGTGTCTTACTTTATGTATAAACTTTGCCATTAATATATAATAAATATTGAAGTATTTGTTATTTCCCATAAATTAACACAATATTAACATCTCACAATTAGAATTTATTACTGTAAAGGAGTACACTACATATGTATCTTTGCCTTCCCTGCTATGTGGAATAAGGCTTAAAGCTAAGAAAACAACATTGTGTATTGGTAGTATACAAAGTTTCTGGTAGAAAGTACAATTTCAAATAGCAATTAGCGTTCTAGCTGAGCTAAATTATTATTTCATAATAATGTATACCGACAGGTGTGCATCTGCTATATGATTGTACAAATATTTCAAATGCTCAAATTACTGCTTTTAGGGTCGGAGATATTAAATAGAATATTTTAAGAAAATGTAAATAAACTATAAAGCAATTAATTAAACTTTGTACAAAATTAGGAATGTTATTATCAATTTTGTATTTTCTTTTGTTTATTTGTAAGACTGTAAAAATGCAATTAAAAGAAGACACACATGAATTTCTTACTTATAAAAGTTATTTGTTATATGTAGTATATAGTCAGCTCACTATTTGTATTATAAGACTTTAAAAGAAACTATATTATCCTTAAACAAGTATGGAATAAAAGGAAGAATATAGAACTATAACAATAAAATAATAATTAAAACTAATTTTGTTTTTAATAAAAACACATATTTATTTGTACAATAAAGAGGCGTCACTTGCTATTGCAGTATGTACACAACAACTACTTTAAAAAGATCAGATTTTATGTAAACATTCATCATAAACAAATATTTAGGCTACTTATTTTATTTTTAATAATCTTAGTCAGTTTTACAGAGGGTTAAATTCATACAGCTCTTTTGCACATAAATATACATAATTACCTCACTTAGTCGTTAAAATTCTCTTCTCTTAAATGAATTTAAATTGATATACAGTCTTAGTTAGTTCTAACTTATTTAATTTATTATTATAATAAAATCGTGTTAATGTATTTAATTTCTTACCCGCAGCAGACAACAGTTAGTTAAGTACTAATGTGGTGGTAGTTATCTCCTGCTGTTCCCTCGCTGGTGGCCTCGACCTCGCACATAAGTCTTATGTTGATGTTTGTTGTTATGTTCTTGATTATTTTGTGAAAAACGTTCATTTTTGGGTGCCATTTGCTGAGTACCAGGAGCGGAGGGTTGAGATGTGGGGACCATGTTGCGAGCGGCGGCATGCGACCCATTTGTTCGATCAGGCGGCGGGGCGGAGGCAGCGGGCGGCGGCGTCGGCTGCGGCTCGCTCATGTTAACCTGCTCGTTGAACAACATACAGAACTCGCCGACTTTCTGGATGTCCCCAGACTTGCCCGAGTAGAGCGTGAGCGCCGAGCGCCAGAGCGAGGCGTAGCCGCGCGTGAGGCGCACGATGTCGCCGGGCTGCAGCAGCGCGCCGGGCTCGTCCCACACCGACAGGTTGACGGACGCCGATGCATCCGCCACGCGCAACGTGCGCACCTCGCGCGCCTCCTTCGTCAGCGTCGGCGGACCCACCTCTAGCACTATGAAAATTGCATTTATGTTCTTCATTCCTGGTTTCAAATCTTTGATTTGGACATATTCTGTGCTGCTCATTGTGTTTAAGTAAGTTAATTAATTATATTTGAAAAATATCAGTTGGGTTCTTGTTTTATTAGTCTTCCTTACAGATAAATTGTAAAATTAGAAATATACATGAGTAAAAAAAGTAAAAAAAAAATGTTTTAAAACTGCAAAGACATTGTCTTAGTTCATACTTGAGCCCTGAATTTCTCACTGATAATGACATTGACATTTGACAATCAGCTGTGGAGCCAACAATCAGCATTCGTTTGTTCATTTTACCGGTAAAGATTTCGTTATTTCGTATATTTTAAAATTAAAAATAAAATATATATATATTAATTATTACTATTTCTTATAATATTTATTAATGTTTATGATTTCTTGAAATAATACTATTGATTATAAAGTTATTATGAATTTAATTAGTAACTTTCGTATATAAAGTTGTTAAAGTTAACAATTTTCCCAAAATCTTAGGAAGTTTAGACTGACAAAGAAATAAAACTAAAAAACCTAAATATGTTTTTATAAAAAAAATTAGAACTTATTTTATTAAAATATTAATCTATATAAAAAAATATTCCATCTGTTGACTTATTTTCTGTAGTCCTTTTATATATTTTGTTAGACTGACAAGTTTTGGCGTACTAATATTGTTTTTTTTTTAGCCTTCACGCTGTATCCCGCATATAGCAAGGTAGGCAGAGAGAACTTGAGAACCTAGTGTTAAGGCACTATGGCCTCTTTCCGTTCTCCACTTTCCGCCGGATTTGAGATTTGATATTTTTTAATGTTATTAATTTTATATTTTATTGATAAGTGTCTAAATACTTTATCTTTGAAAATATACGGTAACTTGAACAGATTTTTTTCAGCAAAATGAGGAAACGATAGTTAACATACTAGCAACACTATATGTCAACCACACAACTTAAGTACACAGATAATATCATATTTTATAACAGTCGCAAACAAGTTTAAAGTAACAATATTATAAATTGAAGTGTATTTACTTCGGAAAGTATTGAATTTATAGTTTATTTGCCTATGGGTTTAATTATTGATGAAACATTGTTTAATATATGAAAAATAGTTAGCAAAATTTAAAATATATCAGTATAAACTAATACAGGCCAAAGATTTTAGAGGTTAGGTTACTGTTGTTGAATTACAGAAACATCAGAATTATTGTAAACAAATTTGAGGCGAATATTTCAAAATGTTCAACCAACTCGGTGGCGGGAGTAGTAACCCGAATAAGGATGTGGAGGTGGCGTCTCCCCCCGACGACACAGTATCGGCGTTGGAGTTCTCTCCACCTTCAGTTCCACAGACATTCCTCGTCGCTGGCAGTTGGGATTGCCGTGTAAGTACCAACACGGCACTATAAATATAACATGTGAAGCAATATTAAAATTTACCTGCCTTATTAGAAAATAGCTCATATTTTTTAAAATTTTAGGTAAGATGTTGGGAAGTCGAAGCCTCTGGCAAAACTGTCCCGAAGGCGGCGCAGGGAATGGACGGACCTATATTAGACGTCGCCTGGCATGATGTAAGTGCTACATATTCGTAATCAACTATAATAATTAATCTAAATAACTTGTATATTGATTTCATAGTAATAGTACAGCTGTCTCTAAGTTATTTAACATTAATTTTAAGTCCAGTATATTACAAAAAGAGTAGTGACAAATATATAGGCAGTTTTTAAGTAATTTCATTGTGTTAATGTAAAATAAAAAAATTATATTCTTGTATTTTATATTTTATTTTGTATAATTGCATTCAGATCTTTTAATAATACAAATTGGTGTTTATAACTTCTATTCTAAACTCCCAGATATACTTTTTCTTATTATTTAGTTAGTTAGTTAGTTGTTGCTGTTCTGTACAATGACAAGAATATTTTACTTTACAATATATAGGGTGTCCCAAAATTAATGCAAGATTTGAATTAAATAGAAAATGCCATTTTAGTCTTTTAATAGCGAATGAATAATGAATATAATAGCAAATGGCGGCAAAGTCAAATCTTGCGTTAATTTTGGGACACCTTTATAAATTGAATCAAATATATTTTTATTTGCAGGACGGGACAAAAGTGTTCATGGCTTCCACAGATAAGAGTGTGAAGTGTTGGGATCTTGCAGCAAATCAAACTATACAGGTATTTTTAACAAGTACTTTATGATAAGATAAATTCAGCATTTATTAATTTCACATTAGCACCAATAGACTCATTGTATTTTCACTGAACTCATTGATGTTTTATCATTAGATATTATTTATATTTTGTGCAGTCGGTTAGTATCTGGCTTTACAAGATTTATTGTAGATTTGATTACCACTTGAGAGAATGGTTTAAATTATTACTAATTATATTTAAAATATTTTCATTGCACCTCACTATTAAAGTAAAGCACAAAATTTGAGTTGCACCACTCAACAAGCAGTATCTCTAATTTGGATGGAGAGTGGAGAACATAATTGACTGTAGGTTCCATCTTACAATCTCTCCATCTGAAATAAAGTGTGAAGCTCAGAAAAAATTAAACTTAATGATATTTTCAATTACCTATAAAACAAACATTACATCACTTTTAAGGTTTCTGCTTTATTATGAAACATTTATTTGCAGGTAGCAGCACATGATGCACCCGTGAAAACATGCCATTGGATTAAGGCTCCAAACTACACATGTCTTATGACTGCATCTTGGGATAAAACTCTTAAGGTAAGAATCTTACACTAGCTCTAATTCTATATAAAAATTGTGTAAGGGCCTACAAGAGATGTAACTTCCCCTATTCCAGCCCAAAAAACTCTTTCTACATATCATATTTTGTATGCTGTTAGAGTACCATCACTGGAAACCAATCATCATTCCACCACCACATTCTAATAATTAAAGAAACACCATTCATGCCACTGCAAATCAGTATTCTTTATTCATAGCACTAGAACTACGGAAAGTCAATGTGTTATCATATTGTCTATTGAAATGTTATTATTATTGCAACTGGAAATCATTAATTTATATTGTAATTAACAATATGGCTCTGTATATGTACTATTATTGTTGCAGTTCTGGGACACAAGGAGTGCGGTGCCAATTATGAACATGACCTTATCTGAAAGGTGTTATTGTGCGGATGTTGTGAGTATTTGACACTTTAAAACAATCGTACAAGATAATACAATTATTATATTTCAGAATAAACTTGCATTATTGTTATTGCATCCATCCATTATGATTTAGTGGGATAGTGTCTGACTGTACACACAAGTGGTTGTAGGTTTGACTCTTACTTGTGTGACTGATTGTTTTGAAATTAATTATATTTTTACGATTTGGTAAGATAAAACACAGCGTTGAGTTCCGTCACTCTACTTACAATGTTTCGTATCTGGACGAAAAAAAAAGTGGAGACAAAGTTACATGGGAAAAACCATATAGCTCAATAAATTTATAATTTAATTTTCTATGAGCTCAATTTTCTTAACACAGGATTACCCGATGGCCGTAGTGGGCACAGCAGACCGCGGCATCTGCCTTTACACACTGGAAGGCAAGCCGGCGGAATTCAAGCGGGTGGAGACTCCCCTCAAGTACCAGCACCGCTGCATTGCCATCTTCCGCGACAAGAACACCAAGCAGCCGACGGGGTTCGCGCTCGGCAGCGTGGAGGGAAGGGTAGCCATCCAGTATGTCAACCCGCCTAACCCTAAGGACAACTTCACCTTCAAGTGTCACAGGTCGGCCGGCACCACCGGAGGCTATCAGGTCAATTGTTTGTTAAGATATTTAAAAAGAAAACAAAAGTAACCATTGGAGTTACAATATGGCAACGGAGAACTTTTTAAAAACATTTATTTATTTACAATTATAATTACAATACGTCAATTACTCGGATTCAAGCTGAAGACTGATTTTAAAATAATATAATTATATATAATTTATTATAGTAAATTCTACAATCCATTGTTTAAAGAAAGTGCTGTCAGCGATGTCTCAGGTGTCATCTGAGCATCTGCATACTTTGGTAGTATATTTTTTATTTGATCAGCTTGAAAGGTATTAAAAAAAATTGAATATATTTTTTTTAAAGAAAATATTTTCAATATACATAATATGTTTGAGATCTTTGTGGCATATCGGAGCAGCTTAGTTAGTTCAATCATCTCTTAGGAGAATTAGTTATATATATATAAATTATTATTATGCTGGAGAGCAAACTGAAAAAATATATATTTATATGTAATAATTAACTAAATTTAAAACATTCCAGGACATCTACGCTGTGAACGACATAGCGTTCCACCCGACGCACGGCACGCTGGCGACGGTGGGCTCCGACGGCTCCTTCTCCTTCTGGGATAAGGACGCGCGCACCAAGCTCAAGTCCTCAGAGCTTATCGACCAGCCCCTAACCAAGTGCGCCTTCAACCATAACGGACAGATATTCGCTTATTCTGTTGGTTATGATTGGTCTAAGGTATGCTTGCTTATATGTATTAGGATCTGGATAGCTTCATACCTTATTACATGATATATCTTAACACTTTAACCCCTCATAACAGTGCATTTATAGAGACCTAGTATCAAAATACTATTTTCTCTGCTTTCCCTCAGAAATTTAGACATAGTAAATAGTGTGTTGAGTGGAGTAACTCCAAGCCGCCCTTTGCGTTACCAGTGGAAATAAAAATAATATAGATATAACAATAACCTCGAGTGGGAATCGAACCTATATACACAAGTGTATATAAACTAAAAGTAAATAAAAATACAAAATATAATAAATTAATTTGTAGATCTAACTCTATCTCTTTTTTATTGAATTCCTCTCTTCTTTACTTAGGGACATGAGCACTACAATCCCACCAAGAAAAACTTCATATTCCTTCGGCCGTGTTATGAAGACCTGAAGCCTCGCTCTACTTAGTACCTATTATTTTAATTTTTTATTTGTAATAAAAAAAAATTTCAATGAAAATACTAAAAGAATATGAGAAAGACTTGCACTTTGGTAAATTTTTAAATATATGGAACATGGATACCACAAAGTATACATACTATAAATATTTTTTTACTCTGAATAAATGTGTTGGAAGAAAGAAGTGCTATAATTATGTTGTATTTTGATTGATTAAACATTTTAAAGTTGACTCTGGTTGTTTAATTATTATTCTATTCTATCACTTTATTAAATAGGAAGAAACTTTTACCAATACATGCATTCACACTGCAGATTCTCACTGCCTTACAAGGAAAAGACTTCGGAGCAATGCCTGGGGACTTATAACCAAAGTTTAGGTTTAAGGGGCCCCTTATATACATATATCCAACTGAAATTATGTATAGTATAATTTTAGTTATGGCATTTAAAATGAGTTAGTTGAGAAGAAAACACTTCACCAAAATCATGTTGTATGGAATGCACTCTAATATATTACAAGCTAAATATACAAAACACAAGATAATATGTACTAGTTTAATGTTATAATTTGTTCATAAACACATTAGATATTCAATGAAACGACGAAATAATGTTTCAAATTATAATCTAAATTTCATACAGTACCAGTAATGTACCTACTATTACAATAATAGCAGATACAGATATTGATTGTTTTCAATAAAAGAATAGAGTACATAACATAAACATTTTATTTTAATCCCGAGCTAGCATTATATATAAATATTTCATTTAATCACAATGGTGTTTCACATTCTGCCTAGTGGCCACCATGGCCGTGTCCATGTTCATCACCACCTACTAAATGATCATAAGCAAGTGTGGCTGCTGTGAGAGCTACACCAAGGGGAAATCCTCTGAAAAATAACTTGCGAGCTCGTAGCCAAGGAGTACCGAATCCAGGATGGTACCTCCAAGCTTCATTCCTGGAGAAATTTAATGTTTATAATTATCTATTTTTTACAATACTTCTATGAATTAATTAAAAAAGTAACATAATAAAAAAATATCAAACCTAATCCATGGGTCCTTCAAACCCTTCTTCGCCAGGGCTTGCTCCAGTTCCTCGAGTTCCGGGATCCCCTGGATCTTGAAGTCCGTGTACTTAGGGATAGTGTAGGGTGGCTCATGCCCGTGCCCTCCCATCTCTAAAACATAAACAATAAATCATTTTAACCTAACCTTACCAGGTTACATAATTAAAATATATTTTTTTATGTGTATAACTAATTTTTAGTGTGCAAGAAATACAGCTATTAATTCTCATGTAGCTTACTTTCAAAACGATTATAATTATTTGTTCAGAGTAATTTGTATATTTTTTTCCAAATACTAATTTGGTTTTGACGGTGACTTTGACGTTATCGTACCCAAAATAAATGTTGCCACTTCGATCCCAATAGAATTATATTATTTATAATTAAATTATTGTAAGATTCTTTTTCATGTAACTCTATGAAGTTTTTGTCATTATATGTTTTTTTTAAGCTACTTCTGTAAGTTTTTTGCATATTATTTTGCATTGCATATATTAACTAAAGCTCGCAATTCAATTTCAAAGTGAAACAGGACATGAAAGCTTCTGGAATTATATTCAATTATTCCCACTTATACTAGGCTAACTAACAGATAAATTGGTAGTTATCAAATAAATAGATATTGTAATAAAAAAAAAACTTTTATTAAAACATAATTGTTTTTTGTATTGTTGATTTATCTAATATTACATTGTATTGAAATAAGAGTCCTCATTTATTTCCAATGCACAAAATCAACGATCACTTAGTAAAGTATTAAAATACCATTGCTATAGTATTATGACACTGCGATAAATAATAAAATATACTTAAAAAGAAATATTAAACATACGTAGCTCTGCTTGCTGTAACATAAACACAATAGCTAAACCAAATCTTTAATCATTCAACATAGCGATTTATAATATGATATGGTTTTTTGTTATTATAATACGTTTGCCTATAGATATCTAGTATTCTAAAAATAGAATTAAGGTGCAAAGTATTGTCTAAAACAACTCAAAAGTGGATATAAAAAATATTTATATATAAATATATATATATATATATATATATATTAAAGCTACAAATTGAATAGTATCGCACAAAATATTCTAAAGTTCCTATTATTAATATGAATCCAATTATAATAAATATGAGAGTGATACAGTAGTCATTTGTTATCGCATCTAAAGTCAACAATGAAATAAAACAGGTTTTGAATTTATAATCTGTAGCAGTGTCCTCCAAGCGGTGGGAAGGATCGAGCGTGTGGTGCGCTGTGTGCGTCGAGAACGCGCGCCTGGACTCGAGACTGTCGACACTGCTTTATTTATGTTATTATCCGGTGCCGGATAACATCACACGATACTACTATACAAATAAGTGAACGTTCATCTTAAATTACATTGTGAACTTTACTCTGTCACTATTTTGAGGTTTAATAAGCTTTTTAAGGCGGTTCTTCTTAAAATTCTTAAGAGTTATTTGTGTACAAAAAGTTATGCTTGTCGGTGAAACCGGGATTAGATACAGGTCAATTTGTAACACCGACCGCCCAGTCTCATCGTAAATATAACATTAATAATCGAGTATTATTAAAAGTGCGAAGTGCCTAAAGCGATGGTATATATTTTGTTACTGAAGGAGAGTTTCTGAGGCGACCATGTCCCTGGCGGCTGGAGTCTTGGCGCTACTTGTGGCGTCGGCCTCCGCTGTCGCTGCTCAGACACACAACCTGGATCCTGGTCAGTTTAGAAATATTTTTATATGTTCAAATATAATAATTTATTTATATATGCGTTTATATATGTGAATAATTAAAGTTGTTTAAGTCTTATTTTTTTGTTAACTTATAGGTTTTAACATACTCGTCATATTTGTAATTCTAACAAGCCACCGCTGACTTCGATACATTTTTAAATACAAAAAATATATAAATAGAAATAAAGGCAGTAAATTTATATTAAATTATTTATAAAAGGTTATAAATAGTCTATTAATAAATATAATATAAACTTTATTCGAATTATTAAATGCCAATAAGTTAAATAAATTCATTATTTTAAATAAAATACAACACCTCTGAACAAGACGTAAGGTAAAAGTAGCGACAGGACGTAGGAGGCAGAAGGCTGTGTGGTGTGCGGTGTGAGTGTAACCGGAGCCGGCGCGGTCGCAGCGGCGCAGCGGTGCAACGGCGCGTGCAGCCTGCGCTTTTGTCTTCTTGTCCCGTAATACACATAAAAACACCTCCTTTGTGAGAAAACATAATCATTCATACGTCTTGTATTGTTTTTGTATTTTATTGGTTCACTCCGGACACATGGCGTGTACATTTGCTAGCTATTTTTTACGACTATCTTCTAATTATGTTACATAATGTTCTTCGTCGTTGTCACCGTTGCTTTCCTGATACTTTTTTTCTGAACTGAGAAGACATCAACAGTCAATGTAAAAAGGCAGGCTTATATCTCTCAACCGTAGTATACGAGTATATACATTGTTACAATAAAGTATCCCAAAAATTTCAATTTAAAAGTCGCGCGTTTGATTTTGGTTCACATTTTGGGCCTGAGAAAGGTCGCTGGCAGACTTGTTCCAAAAGAGCTGAATTTCATGCAAAAAAAGCATCGTGAAGAAGCCTCTTTAGACGCGCTGGAGCGTGCCAATGCTGATCCCTCATTCATGGAACGCATCATAACTGGCGATGAGACATGGGTCTACGAGTATGACATGCCAACAAATCAATAATCATCGGAATGGCAGACCAAAAACGAGCCAAAACCGAAAAACCGCGCCAAAGCAAGTCAAAAGTGAAGGTGATGCTCACTGTTTTCTTCGATATTCGAGGTGTGGTCCAGTATAAATTCCTTCTGGGGGAACAAACGGTCAATAAGGAATACTATTTAGCTGTATTGAGGCGTTCGTAATCCGTAGGAAACGGAATTATGGAAGGAAAATTCGTGGATTTTGCATGACGATAATGCACCATCACATCGAGCTCACGTCTGACCGAATTTAAGACCAAAAAGTCTATAAATACCATCGATCAACCACCGTACTCACCAGACCTAGCTCCAGCCGACTTTTTCATGTTCCCTAAACTCAAATTGCCACTCCGAGGACACCGTTATGAGTCTATTGAAAACATAAAAGAGAATTCGACGTGATAGCTAAAGAAGATCCAGGAAAGTGCTTATAAAACATGTTTCGAAGATTAGAAGAAGCGTTGGCCCATGTATATTGCATCAAATGGGGCCTATTTTGAAGGCGACAAAATAAATATTGATTAATAAATGAATACTTTTTGTTTTATTTACTATTTCCGGATACTTTACTGTCACAATATACTTCTGTGATTCTAGCAATGGCTACTAACGTTCATTTGTCATTTTAGAAAAATCACTTACATCAGGGTGGTATCCAAAATTAGACGATTGCACATTTCAGATTTACTTCCTCCATTATCCAAGTAACCAGCAATTATATCTAGCCCAATAAATTGTCGATGTGTGAAATGAAGACGTTAGACGCGGTTCTTGCAGCAGCTTTTGTCGCCTTACGTTGAAAGTGCTATAAAGCACGTTCGGTAGTCAGGAGTCATCATGATTGTTAGCAGGTTTTCCCGTTTCAATGCCAGAATATTTGAATTCGTAACAGCTAAGATATTAATTTATGTCCTCGTACGCTAAGACCTCGCTGTGCTGTCCTTAAGTTTTTATGCATCATACATTTACCTTCCCAAAATTCGCTCGAAGGCCTTTACCCCCGTCAAGCAATATGATGATTTATTTGCTGCTACTGTTCAATACACTGTCTAGACCAGACGATGTTGCTATATTAATTAATTATTATTTATTTTATTATAAGTTACGATTTACGCATTGTAATAACGCGGTAACATCGTTTTATGTACCTAGTTTTTACTTCACTAGATAGGACTATTGAAGGTCGCTCTAAATTACTGATAACTGCGTTTTGTCATAATAAAATATTTATTATAGTTTATGCGAACTTTATTATAAATTCTCGGGTTCATAGGAACCCGGTCCTTTGGAAGGCTTGCGTGGGGACACAGGTCCAACACGTAGAGGCCCCTTTGAGACAACAATATTTTTAATCTGACGCATTAACCGGGATCCATCTCTGAGTAACCATAGGTAATTGCTCAAAGATGGTCACCGGTCAATGCATAGGAGCTATGGAACATATGAAAAACTAAAATAGGGCTATGGAATGGAGTTTGGATGGACTAAGTATGCGAACTTTATATTATATAGAATTACAATATACATTGTATAACAATATTGAAATATACTTTGTTAATTACTTGTTAAATTAGAAATAGTTTTCTAGGCCTCTGTATAAAATCGTGAACATAACAGCAATAAGAACCCTTTAATTATATTTACACCGACATGTGCACACGTTTCCTCTCATGTTTCGTCTGTAGTGGTGTACAGTATAGACGTGCAGTAGTACAGGAGTCGCAGCCGCCTCGGTCGAGTACCGAGCAGCGAGCTCGGTGCTCGGAGCTCGGAGCCACTCAATATTAATAAACTTACAATTATGCTCCACTCGAGAGCGCTCTTAATCGATCATACATATATTACGAGTACATAAAGTTTCTCACGATACCCTCCCTCCTTTATGCATTCAAAAGCTTCATGTTGGTACATATTTGTCGTTATTCGTTTATATTTATAATGTACATGACATCGTTGTGGCTATCGTGGTGCTGTGGAACAGTGTCTGACTACACAAATACGATTGGTTGTGGGTTCGATTCTGACTCAGGGTCATGATTATATTGAAAGTATACTTATTACAGGTACAGGTAGCGTTAAATTCCGCTACTCAATGGTAATGTTTTGTTGTTGTTTGAGGTAACGCGTTGAATTCTGGCGGAAAGCGGAGAACGGAAAAAACAAAAAGTGCTTAGGATAATATTTGATATTACAATATTAAAAAGTAATATGTAATATTTTTCATTATCATGCCATTACCTCGTATAGGTCATCCGTCATTTGCGGAGATAAACGTGTATGTGTCTCTCTGTTGTATTCAGCGTAGTAAAAGTCATAGAAAATGGTAATCTTAACTGAGACAGGATGCTTCAATAACTAATCATTTGTTTACTGTTAACTAATTTACAAGTAGTCCTACTTAATATTATAAATGGGTAAGAATATGAAAATGTATGTATGTTTGCGTAACTCCAAAACGCGTTCACGCGAAACTACTGGACTAATATATAGTACTAATATACTGATTAAGTATTATGATATTTAATCTGTATTACTGGTAATGTTAGCAGATATGGTTGCGATTAACATCAATTGTGTGTAGCCAGAATATAACAACAAGTATCTACTTAGTTATTGTAAATATTCGCATATATTCCATATATCTCAAACACGTCCACACTTAAAGCATACCGCCTCGCCCGGACCAATTAGTGCGTAGTGTATGCAAAGAATTGCTTCTTAGAAGGTTTACTTTGCCCGCTAGAAAGCTCCAGGCTAGAGGATACAGTGGCGGTGCGGGGCGGGGCGGGGTTTAGCGTCGCGAGCGCCGGAACCTGTAGTGTTTTTATGTGCGTCTGGCCGGCACTCGCCACTCGCCTCGTCGCACGGACCGGTCGCCCTCCAGCCGGCCACGGACATCCACACTGATCGGTCTAATACACTTGTTGTACACAACTCATGTGATACAAACTAGATATTATACTACATGTTTTTTTATTATTGAACATGTAGCTTTTGTTCTGTAACAGACTAGCTGTCTTTATAGTATTTCCTTTATCTAGATTACGCTTTTTTCCATAGAATCTCACTTTTGGCAATGTGATTTCGTTTTAAATAATATGTACAATCAGTACGCTGAGCTTATTCTGTATAATTTCACATCAATTAGAGCAAAGTAAATATAATTATTTATATAACATCGTTATAAAATTAACAACTCAAACTCGTTTAAGCATCCCTTAGAATTATGAAAGAAAAATTAAAAAAGACATTAGGATAAAAGAAGCAAAACTGAGTATCTAGTGATTGCTTATATATATAATTAAAAAAAGTAAAATAAATGATTATGTCAGTTATATTTGAGCTTGACTTTAGTATGTCAGGCGTTTTTAATCGACATCAAAAAAAGAGGCTCTCAAATCAACCGCATTTTCTTGTGTTACCGCATAACTTGTGATGATATTTTGATATGATAGCTAATGCTTCTGACGTGGTACATTTAAATTTAGTTAGAGTAGTTTTCGAGTTATTCGTAATAATGTTACTTTTTAGTGCAAATTATTTTGAAAACCTAATTACACTGTTAATGTATAATGTAGGGAAAATTGTACAGATTGAGAACATTAAACGTTAGAGAAGCCTTATGTGAATGTACTTAAAGCCTTTCATCTCGTTATTCGCAGAACGTCGCCGGCGTCCTCAGTCACCGTTGTGACTGACAGTTGCTTTGCAATACATTATGAAAAAATAATTCTTTTTTTCACACTGTATCCCGCACATAGCAGGATAGGCAGAGGGAACCAGAGAACCTTAAGAGAGTCTTAAGTCACTCCGTCCTCTTTTTAACACTTCCGTTCCCCACTTTCCGTAAAATGAAAATACTAAATATTAATTAATAATTTTCTGGAGTTTCATTTCCTGAGGTGGGAATCGAACCCACTATCTGTCATGTTTACAGTCGCACGCTTGTGCCTCTGCGCTACGACTGGTTCATTAATAAAATAATTATTTTATTTTGAATGTGTTTTGAAGTTATCATCTATTTATAACTCCTACGTATAACTAAACGCCGACCGGCGAACTTCGTACCGCTATATTATTCTTCTAGTCGCATACTAAGGAAATAACTCTTCCGGTAAATTCAAATCACTTGGATTATCAATGATTTACTTAAAATTTGATATATTGGTGGGTTTGGTTAAAATTAACCGTAAGTGCTAAGGTAAAACAAGGTCAACAAAAGTTTGAGATCTGAAACAAAAAGTCGTCAGGAAAATGTGGGAGTAAAATTATAAAAAACTTCCCCAAATCTACCGACTTAACTATTTAAAATAAATAGATATACTCGTGGGTATATTCGTAGTACATAATGATTTTTTATATAGTGACTTTATAATTATTTGTACATAAAAATTGAACCATGTACTTATACTTTGCTTTTGTTTGGTGTGCTTTGAAATATTTAACTCAACATGTTACCTGTAGTAAAATATTGTACATTCAATTATTTTCTTATTAATACATATTAAGGTACCAAGCCTTAAAATAGATAAATATAAAAATATAATATATATACCTACAAAGGCATCGCTCACGCCGGTCGTAGCGTAGCATATGCTCGCAAGTCGCACTAGCAGCCGCGCCCCCGCACCTCTATTACCAGCACATGTGATTGTTGTGGGAGAGCGTCTCGCCGCTCTATTAACTTGTCAACATCAATAAAACTTGAGGCCAGTCTTGGCGCAGAGATACAAGCGTGCGACTGTAAATGCGACAGGTTGTCGGTTCGATTACCACTCCAGGAAATGAAAGTAATGTTATTAATTATTTTCATTTTCTTGCTCTGATAACAAGGTAAGCGTGGCGTTGAATTCCGTCACTCAGCACGCAATGCTTCAATTCGGCAGAAAGTGAGGATTGGGAATGTTAAAAGAGAACAGCGTGTCTTAATACTAGGTTCTCTGGTTCCCTCTGCTTACGTTGCTATGTGCGTGATACAGCGTGAAGCTCTTTTTTTTTTTTTTTATGGATACCGGATGGCAAACGAGCAGAAGGACCGCCTGATGGTAAATGGTTACCTTCGCCCATGAACATCTACAACACAAGAGATGTACTAGATGCGTTGCCAACCTAGAGGATACAGATGGAAAGGGAGGATAATGTAGTAGTCCGCTATCGGAACCACCACATTTTGGGGAAAGGAAGGGTGGGAAAGGGGAAAAACCTGGCTTACATGCCATCGAACCGGAACACATCATAAGATATTTGGCGGTTCGTCTTTGACATGATAGTGGTCGCGAGCCAGACGGAGGACGAACCTCCTACCACCAAACACGCAGCTATAAAAACGAAAAACGAAAAAACAAAACGAAGCTATAAAAAAATAAAATAAAACTTGAATAAAATCCACATCCTCGTCGTCGTTCACGTCTCAAATGCCTGTGAGTCCAACATTCGCGTGAATCTCGCGGCTGCGTGTAGCGGCGCATCGAAACGTGCTTCAGATAGCAATGTGTAAAACAGGTCATTCAAAATAGAACTGCAAGCTAAATAGATACTAGTAAAACTATCTAGATATAGATTATAGATTAAATTCAGTTAGACTATTGATGTTTGATACGCAACTACACGCATATATGACGCGTCACCAAGTGACATGGGAGTTTGTTTTTTTAACGTAGTATGATTTTAGGTAACACTATAAAACTTTAAAATTAAAATTTCCAAGGCGTGCTTGAAAGGATCAAAATAAATACTTCTACCGAAAAGAAAACCGACTTCAAATAAATAAAATGCACTACAATGTAATATTATTACGAATAACTCTAAAACTATTACTCAGATCTTATCCAAATTTAAATAAGACCAGATGGGAAGCAATAGCTATCATATAAAAAAAGAATCATTAAAAATGATTCACTTAGTAACAAGTTATTTGTAACACATAAAAAGTCAAATTGAGAACCTCTTTTTTTTAAGTCGGTTATAACTGTGTAGGTAATAAAAAACTAGAACGAATGTACAAAGTTTTCCTTTAAATTCAATCCAATTGTATGGAAGCTATTATTAGCGGAACAGCAATTTCCAATTTATGCGAACGTGAAAACGACTTCACGAGTTTTCACGCATCCATGCTTTCACTGAATAGAGGGTTGAGCTTTGGAATTACGGGTTTCAGAATAAACTGAACAACAGGCACTTTTACTTTTCCAAGTTTGTTTTAAATTAGCTAGAACTAAGCTAGTATAAAAATTATATAGAAATTCTTGTAATATAATAAAGGAACCCCTACATAAATAATACAAAAATATTTTTATTGCAGAAATACACTCATTGATTTCCAATGTGAAGGTACATAAGTAACGAGCTTAACCATTTCTTTCTAAATGCTTTTAAGCCTATATTTTTACCTCTACTGTATGTAAAAAAAAGTAAAATTTTGGTCTGTGGTACTATTGAATTGAAGCAGCGATCTGAATGTAATGAATATATTCTTCAATATAAGAAAAAAACTATGTGTTCGAATGTAATATAACATAATAAGGTTCTATATATTTAAATTATTACTATTTTTCTTCTCTGATAAGACAGCGCGGCGTTGAGTTCCGCGACTCAACAGGCAATTTATTTATTTCGGATGGCAAACGGAGAATGGAGTAACTTGACACTAGGCTCTCTCTGACTATACTGTTATATATGTTATATACAATTCTATATAATGTTCTCAAAAAAATCACTAGTGTAGTGGCTACAGTCTCTACAGTTACTATAAAGGATTCTCTTCAACATTAAGTATTATTGAAGTAGGTACAGTGCAATATCGACGTAATTACTTAATAACTGGGGTCTACGTAATGATGTACGACACATAAAAAGTTACTTTTTTTTATTTATAATCGGAGGTTCTCCAAGCGAATATAGTTGTGCTTTTTACTTTATAACTTTTTAACTGGGCGAACCAATTTTGATGATTCTTTTTTATGTGATAGCTTGTGTTTCTGATGTGGTCCCATTTAAATTTTGTTAACACCTGACGAATACTTTTTGAATTGGTGGCGGAACTCATCGCCGCGCTTTATCTTGTTACCAAACCCAGGAAATAAAAATGGTAAATTTTTACATTTCCTGGAGTGGGAATCGAACCCTACCTGTCAACCTGTCGCATTTACAGTACCACGCTTGTGCCTCTGCGCCTCGACAGGCGTTCTACTACTAGGCGTACGATACTTTTTGAATTATTCACAATAATTGGACTTGTTAGTGCATATTATTTTAAATTGATTTAAAATTTCTAATTAAGAATTTCTTTTGTTAAAATCTTAGTTAAATATAATTCTAGCGAAAAACTATGAAAACATGATATAAAAAGGAGATTCTTAATAGAGCATTTCAGTAGTTGTATCTGCCAGAGCCAGAATAACCGGTGCTAGTCCGTCAAAGTCACCATTTAAAATGCTTGGAGTTAATTTAATTTGTACGCTTGCAATTAATAAATACGCGTCATTTAAATCAACAAGTAAAATATGTGCTGTGAAAAAGATAATTAAAAATTTAGCAGATAACATTTTTTATTTTTTTTTTAATTTTAGAAATTTTACGTTGAGCGAATTTATGACTCTCTCTAACTAAATGCTTTGCCTAAACAGTGTTAGGGAAGGATCTAGTTTCATATAGTTTATTCCATATTTGTTCCCCTGAGTGGGAATCGAATCTACATCCAATCGTATTGGGCATATAAACTCTGAACTCAACGCTCTTTGTCTCATCAGAGAAAAACAATGAAAATAATTTAAACTAGTGTCGCCGTTGGCGCGTTAACAACGCGTTGTCTTTAGCAATTAAATGTCGCTTTATGTAAAAATCGATATCAATTGTATGGTAGTGTGTGTAACAATTGTTTTATTTATTTAATATACTTTTTAAGCATTATTTATTATAAAAAAAATATAAGCATTCTACACTCCTTCTTTATATAAACTATAAGTGTGCCAAATTTTGTGCTCCTCTGCCCGCTTAATTTTCATAAAAAGGGGTACAAAGTTTTTGCTTCACGTAAATACGTGAAATATATAAATATATATAGATATAATAATTCCCCCGAGTGGAAATCGAACCCATAACCAATAGCGTTTACTAACAGTCAGACACTGTCTCACTGCGCCGCGTTCTTTTTTACCTATACAATACTAATATAAGAATAGTAAGTTAAAATTTTTCTTTTACCTTGACCGCTTTAAGGTCGAAGGCGACGGGTGCTTCATTGTTAACCATGGTTTACATAAAAAATACCGATTTGTAATTAAACTTAATAGAAAATTAATAGAAAATAAAATCAATAAAAATTAGGAGGACGCATAAAAAAAATTGGACGTATCGGCACTCGAACCTGCACCTCTTGGAAACTACCCAAGCGCTAGTTAAGTCGTACATTCTTATCGAGCTTCGTCGATGTTCTATAAGCTTGTAACAATTTATTTTCGATACTAATATAATTTGAAACTTAATTTTTATTTATGTGCTTAAGAAAATAAGGGGTATAAATATTTCTATATATAATGCAGTTTATTCATCAGTGTAGTCATTTCGGAAACATTATCATATCGACATCGTCTTATGAATATAAAATGGGATATCGTCAAGTCTGAATACCGTACCAAATTATTGAAAACATATATATATATATATATATATATTTTAACTTCACGCTGTATCCCGCATATAGCAGGGTAGGCAGAGGGAACCTGAGAACCTAGTGTTAAGACACTCCGTTCTCTTTCAACAAATCCGTTGCCCACTTATTACACGTACTTGAAAATATATGTATATTTATAATTTTTATACATGTATTGAATTTGTTAAATAAAGTAATAAGGAGATGCTATCTTAGTGTAATGAGCGCTGTGAATTATTGGCAAGCAAAAAGTATATGTTATGGAAACACCTTATATTTAATTTTATAGGCATAAAGCTCTAATGCTATGTCTTATGCAATCAAAGCGTAATAACAACAGATCGTTTCCTGTTGAAATGACTGAGGGCGTTCTAATGTAACTAGAGACAGTTACCATAAATACAATATATATGCAATTAAATACATATTCAAATTCGAAAATATTATTACCGTTTTTTTCTTAAAGTAAAAAAAAAAATAAAAAGAAATGTAAAAATAGAAGTAATCGTTTAATTAAAAATTAAGCATATTGATCTCAAAAAGAATATAAGCAAAGATTTACTCAAAGTTATTACATTTTTTTTAACTTCACGCTGTAACCCGCATATAGCAGGGTAGGCAGAGAGAACCAGAGAACCTAGTGTTAAGACACTCCATTCTCTTTCAACAATTCCGTTCCCCACTTTTCACCGAATTGGTTCAATCCTAACGTGTTTGACAGTAGTAGTATACCTACCTACCTATTAGTACCTAGTACACCTAGTATAAGAAAAACAATTTTAGCAAACATGAAAATATAAACGCCTAACCACTCTATTATCCAATATTTATACGTTTGTTTATTGTATCCTAAGGGTTCAAACTGTGAACCCTTCGAACGAGAAGGTAATTAATTACTTCAGACAGCAGCACTGTCTCCATACAGATAGGTACAGCGAGCGCCGCTTAACCCGCGCCGGGCCGCGACCTATAGCCGCCGCGATAGCTTATCTGCGACCAGCTGACAAGTGAGCACTGAGCACAAACAAAGCATTCATTGTCGAAGATAACTTAAACGAGAAGTATCGATACTTCATAGTTAAGAAATGCGTACCAAGTGCACTTGCTGCTGCATGGCCATTATTGTATTTACAGCTTCACGCTTTATTCCGCATAACTAGATATGTTGAGAGAGGTGTTTAGATTTCGTTCTTGATTTTCCACCCGACACGAAACATTTCATTACATTACTCGTTTCTCCCAGTGGGAATCGAACCCACAACCAATCGTATTTATAATGTATTTACCATGTTTGCTTTAAAGATAAAGTTGGCTTAAAGGATAATAATGTACCTATAAATATCAAATTTATATGCGAATAATACAAAGTGAATAGGCTCTACGTGCTCCCACTCGACTCGCTCTTTATGGCAATATTGACGTCTTAGTACATTTTTTAAATCACATCATTTTGTTTATTTTTCACCGCCACCTAAAAAGTCATTGATATATATATATAGGGTGTCCCAAAATTAACGCAAGATTTGAATTAAATAGAAAATGCCATTTTAGTCTTTTAATAGCGAATGAATAATGAATTTAATAGCAAATAGCGGCAAAGTCAAATCTTGCGTTAATTTTGGGACACCCTTTATATATATACTCTCATAATAACTACTTTTTGGAAAACGGAGTCTCTTGACACTAGGCTGCTATGCAGAATAAAACTTGAAGCTTAAAAAAACTTATAACTACTAGTCCAGCTAGCAAGGATATCCTTTGCTTTTCATAGTCCTCAATTGACGAGTCGCTCACAAATACATTATAGGGTGAGACAATAACGCAGTACAATTATAGACGAGTAGCAAGTTCGTGTTTTGCCTTCGTAATAACGCTTCGGTCGCCGTGAGCGCTTCACACAGCTTAACTTACTTACTGTTCGTTTAAACTCGTGAACTGTGATCAGAATTATTTAAGTAGCTACTATCATGATTTATTCAAATGATAACAATATATATTTTATTACAATATATAACAATATCCAATATATAATTTGAATATTCAAGTCCTCGTATGTAAAGAGGTGATATATGTTGTATTATTAACTAGTAGATGCCCGCGATTTCGTTTGCGTGGACTATGACCTTTGGCTTTTATAGTTTGCTGGTCTTTTATTTACGCGTCATGTGTTACAGGTCGTACGCGTCATATTTTTTTTTTTATTTTTTTTTATTGACAACGGACGGCAAACGAGCAGAAGGAAGGATGGTAAGTGGTTACCTTCGCCCATAGACATCTACAGCACCAGAGATGTTGTAGATGCGTTGCCAACCTAGAGGATACTGTTGGTAGGGGGGACAATGTAGTAGTCCACTATCAGAACCACCACATTTTGGGGAAAGGATGGGTGGGAAAGGGTAAAATCTGGCTTACATGCCATCGAACCGGAACACATCATTAGATATTTGGCGGTTCGTCTTTGACATGATAGTGGTCGCGAGCCAGTCGGAGGACGAACCTCCTACCACCTAACAAAATATAATGTCATATGTTGGTACGCTAACAAAATATGCACAGGCTATACATTTTTATATTAAGATTTTTATTTTTTTTGCTGGAGTTCACGAGACTTTAATAATTCACTTTTGTAGAGTATGGTAATTGTTAATACTAGTATCTTATAATCTTTTCCTATAGAAGGGATGGAATCCAAAATCAATCACGTTAACAATGCGTTGTCTCACTATGCTACGATGCCTTCAATCATTTATTGTTTACATCTTAAATATAAATTTAGTGCAATATATCTCTATATATTTGATTTCCAGGCATACCTGGTGAGGAGTTGTCAGGCGCGCTGACGTGCACGGAGGAGCAGTTCGCGTGTTCGGACGGGTCGCGCTGCGTGCCCGCCGCCTGGCGCTGCGACGCGCGCGCTCACTGCGCCGATGCCTCCGACGAGATTAATTGCAGTACGCATATTATTTTCGTACTTTTCAACTATATATACTTGGCCTCAAACCACTATCTAATATATCTAAAACTATTTAGAAATGACATTTTTTTGTTGATGTTTTCGCCTTTGGTTTCGTCTAATTCCAGTAGGTCTACGAAGGGAATGATTTTTTATTATTTTTAAACTCTTAATCACACATTTTGGAACAGAAAAACATGTAAAAAAAATAGTTTATTGGTGAGAGTTTAGATGATTTTTAAGAGGCTCGAGCTCAAGTTCCGCTATGTGCAAATTTTTATATATTTTCTAAAAATATTTTTGTATGTAGCTTTTCTAGTATTATTTACCATTTAAAGTATTGATCTTACGCTTAAATTGACGATATACGGCGTCGTAGTCCTGACAAATTGCCCCAACTACTCGTATCAATTAAAGCAATAGACGTCTCTATTGAAGACACCCACACATTGGTTTCGTTTACTAGGAAGTTTACAAACAAACATTTATCCAAATCTGTTATTATTTGAATTTGTACTCGTACATTATATATAAAAAAATATATAGTCATGAAATAGGTACCTTCACGTCCATACTGAGCTAGCTTCATCCTTATGGATGTGTTGGTAGGACGTACAACGAGATTAGATATGATTTGGCTTTTTACTAAAATCTTTTCAATTTTTTGTATTTTTTTTTTGTATTTATTTCTGTGCACCAATTTCGTTCATTAAAAACATTACATGTTAATTGATGAAACCCGACGCCATAGTTAGCAAAACTAGGCTTTAATAACGCCTGTTTCCTATAAAAAAATTACGTTGAATAAAATTTAAAGAACCTACACCTATAACCTCAGAAGACACAGTCTTGTTCAAACTTTACTTGAAAGCAATTAAGGATTCTCTCAGTATTTTTAAATAGGAAATGATTTGATGAGTATAAATGATGGTTGCAGCATACAATACGACCTGCGGCCCAGGGCAGTTCCGGTGCGTGCGCAGCGGCCTTTGCATAGCGGCGAGCTGGCGCTGCGACGGCGACGCCGACTGCGGCCCGCACGACGCCTCCGACGAGGACCCCTACATGTGTATGTAAAACATGGTCACACCACCCTCTTCCGAACCAAGGATGAAACACAAGTACAGCAAAAATTCTTTAGACATCATATTATTTTATAGGTGAAAAGGACTTTAAGTGCTGGGGCAAGTGGGCGCGTTGTGCGACACCTGAAGACGGTCAGTTCAGCTGCGTGCCCGTGTACCAGTTCTGCGACGGCGTGCGGCACTGCCTCGACGGTAGCGACGAGTGGGACATCTGCGACAATTGTGAGATGCAATAAACAACTAATCATTTACTTTTTTGTCACTTTATATTGAGTAACGTGATCTTTGTCGGTAGTCACGGAAGCGTCGTGCGCGGCACTTGGGTGCGCCACGTGCCGCCCTACACACGAGGGCGTCGCGTGCTACTGCCGCGCCGGGTACGAGTGGCGCGACGGCGCCTGCGTCGGTGAGCACCTCCGCACCTACGTCTCTTTGTGTTTACGCAATAAGTACACTGTGCTCTAAGAGACGTGTGTGTATGTGTGTGTGCAGACAGTGACGAGTGCGAGTGGGAGGGCGCGTGTGCGCAGCGCTGCAGCAACTCGCCGGGCTCGTACGCGTGCGCGTGCGCCGCCGGCTACCAGCTGCGCGCAGACCGACGCTCCTGCGCCGCCGTCAACGGTACTCACACCAATATATCATTTGTTTACTTATAGGTCTGTAGTGGTGTAAAGGCAAAAGTCATCGACTATAAAGTATGATTTAATACACTCTAGGAAATTAAAATATTTATAATATCATAGTAATTAGCATTTAATATTTACACTTTATCACTCTGGTAACATAAAGCAAAGCGTGGCATTCAGTTTCCCCTCGATTCGGCGGAAATTCCCGAAATTATTAATAGAGTGGCGTGTCTTACCTCTAGGTTCTACTACCGTGATATGTGCGGGATCTAGCGTTAAAATTAAAAAATAATAAAAATCATACTATTTATTATTTACTTACAAAGTTATTTACTCGAAAACAATACTGTTATAAATATATGTGCGTGTGGTAAAAAAATATAAGTGTCAATAATTATCTTTCTGGATGAGTCTACTGCAGATCCGGTGGGGGCTCCGTTGTCCGTGATCGTGGCGACGGAGAGCGGCGTGGAGCGCGTCTGGTTCGAGCCGCCCTCCCCCGCGACTCCCGCCAACCACTCTCTGGCGGCGCTGGACGTGCGCGCTGTTGACTTTCATTATACTAATAGGTGGAGTATTTCAATTTGTAATAAAAAAAAAAAACTTTGACACATGTCAGATTATTTTCATGTAACTAATTTAAATTAATAAAAATATCACAGAAAAAAAAAGGGTGCTCTGTACATTGTGTGCTGCGAATATTCTGGTAACGCAGAAGCGTATTAAATGCTCTTCTACGAACTGCAAAAATCAATATCACCAGGATTCTGTAAAATTTAACGAGACATCCAATGTATCACGTACTAAATGGAAATGTCCCACATGTAAGCATTCTCCCAAAGATTCTCCAGTTCTTTCTATTACATCTCCCCAGACATCTACCGTAAATGTAAATTCTACCCCGGATATGATTATTGAAGAAATACGTTACTTAAGAACAGAAATGAACAAAAAATTCGCGGAACAACAAGTCTGATTGTTGTTGTCTGTTGTCTCTATGTAACATGCAAAAAGATTATAAAGGAACTTGGCTTAAAATTTTTCCTAATACGTGTAGAACTTGATGAGGCTACCAAGTCTGTAAATTTTTTATCAGAAGTACATGATGATCAATTGAAAAAGAATGCAGAAAACTCTAGGATTATCTCTAAACTTGTAGCAGAAAATAGTTCTTTAAAAAATCAATTAGATGATGTTTCCACCCATCTAGCTGAAATAGAGCAAAGATCACGTGAATCAACTATTGAATTGCATTGTGTGCCTGAGAACAAATCTGAGAATTTACTGACGATTATTCATCAACGCATATGAACTATCAGATATGATACCTATCATAGAGTTGCTAAGTTAAATTCCGTCAACAAGAGACCTCGCAGCATTGTTATAAAAATGTTAAGTCCTAGAGTTCGTGATAATTTTCTGGCTGCTATTAAACTATGCAACTATAAAAACAAGAATTCGAAACTTAAAACCGTTTCATCTTCCTTCGACTAAAACTGATATATTAAGACACTCGCCGTTATATCGTATGAGTTCCTTGTATAACACCAAATCCCTAAATTAGATATTTTCTCTGATGTCTCTATAGCTTCTCTGCGACACAAATTAAAAGAAATTGTTTAGTTTAAATAGTACCTAATGAAATTAATTTCAGTAATATTTAAATAGTTTATTGGTTTAGTTTTTTGTGTATTCCTCTTTACCTATTGTTAAATAGAAACATTGTTTGCCTTTATTTTAAATTAGAAATTACCAATGTTACGTGTTATTTTTTATTGCTTATTGTTATTTTTTTCTTGTCTTGCCTGTTCGTAATAATTATCAATGCATGCTTGTCTGCATAGGAAAAAATGCAATCGTTTCTACATAGGAAAAAATGCAATCGTTTCTACATAGGAAAAAATGCAATTGTTTCTACATAGGAAAAAATGCAATCGTTTCTACATAGGAAAAAATGCAATCGTTTCTACAATAGTTATAATTTTATCGTTATTTATATGTACACCGATTGTAATTTGTGTTGTTGACCAATAAACAGAAAAATAGAAATAAATAAAAACATTTATTTTATTATATGAGAACATTAACAAGTAAAAGTCGTAACTGGTGTGCAGGAGCATATGCTACGTGCACCATAACCTGAGCCGCTCGGCGTTGGTGTGCGTCGACGCGGACGACTTCTCGCGCCGCCGCGAACTGCCGCAACCGCACGTACTGCCCGATCTCAACTGTAAGTGTACCGCCTCCTCCCTGCCTCGAGTGTCGTGGCACTAAGTGAATACGCCCCGTTCGTGTCGCAGCCGTGCACCATTTGGCCGTGGACTGGGTGGCGGACAACTGGTACCTGGTGGACGGCGCGCGCGAGCTGGTCGCGCTGTGCGACGCCCCGCTGCGCCACTGCCGCCTGCTGCTGGACGCGGGGCTCGGCCGACTGCGCAGCCTGGCGCTCGACCCCGTCGCCGGACTCATGTTCTGGAGCGAGTGGGGCGCCGCGCCGCCCGCCGTGCGCCGCGCGGACCTCGCCGCCGCCGCCCCGCGCGCGCTCGCGGACCGCAAGCTGGTGTACCCGGGCGCGCTGGCCGCCGACCCCGCCGCGCGCCTGCTCTACTGGGTCGACGCCTACCTCGAGTGCGTCGAGCGCGCCGACTACGAGGGCGGCCGCCGCGCCACCGTGCGTCGCGGGTACGACGTACGTATCCATCCACCGCCCACCTTCTACGACGCCTGCGTCGATGTTAACTAACCCGCATGTGTGTGTTTTCTGGAGGTGGTTGTAAAATAGTAAACATCATGATCATGAGTGCAACTCGTCCGCCGAAATAATTGAAAATCACTAGTTTATTCACGCTATTCCAACATCTACTACAGCAAATAAGAAACGTCAATAAGCACTGAACAGTCACATAAATAGAAACAGTGAACATTTTAGAGAAAATAAACGTAAACATCATAAAGTTAGTGACAAAAACCAAACGAAAATGGAGGGACAATTTAAACTACTTTTTAACCAGATGAAAATTGAAATGGACAAGCAAACACATATTATATACGAAAAAATTGATGAAAAGCTGCAACCATTAATTAAAGAAAATGAAGTATTAAGAAATAAAATAGAAATATTGGAGAAAAAGATGGATGAAGTATTTTGAAAAGGAAAAGTAGAAAAATAACATTTTGTTCTTTGGGTTAGAGAGAGAGAATTCTTCAGTGGAGTTGTTCGAGAGGATACAGGATATTTTTAGACAAGATCTGAAAATGACTATCGAAGTAAATGATATATCAAAAATTCACCGCATCGGCATCACTAAAGAAAACAAAATAAGACCTCTTCTAATTAATTTTTCAAATTACTGGAAAAGAAATATGGTATTAAAATTGAAGAGAAACCTGAAGAACCCTTACTATATTACTAAAGATTTTCCTAAAGAAATTTTGGAAAAGAAAGAATTAAGATCAAAATTAATAGAAGAACGGGCGAAGGGAAACATTGCTTATATAAAATACGATCAATTGGTAGTAAAAGAAGGAAATCTAAACAAAGAAAAAAGAAGGAGATACCAATCTACTTCACCGGCAACACAAAATCAGGCCAAAAAAGCAGTAACCAACAATGCACAAATAAAAGAATATAGATAAAATGCATTTGACTTGTTGAGACCTAGAGCAAATCCAACTCCCAATATTTCAAAGCAATCGAAGTAGCAACCAAATATAAGCAACCACAGACAGAAAATCCCCAATTCGGCTGGTCCCCGTGGGGTAAAAGACCACCACCCCCATAGAAATACATCCGCATACCAAAAAAGAAATCACAATCAAATATAGATAGCAACATTAAATGTGAGCACACTTATGTCTGACTACCGATTAGAAGAACTGGAAAAAGCAAACACCAATAAAATGAGATATTATCGGTCTTTGCGAAGTAAGAAGGTTAGGAGAAGAGATAAGGGAACACAACGAATATATTTTTTATTTTTATGGTAAAACACAAGGCATGTATGGGATAGGATTTTTAATCAAGAAGCATTTGAAAGACAAAATAGTAAGTTTCCAAGGAATTTCAGATAGAATTGCAGTGCTCAACATACAACTAACCAGATCCAAACAACCATGGTGGATTATCCAAGTTCATGCACCCACATAACAAGATACAAAATTTGCTAAAGATAATTTTTACAACAATTTTATAGAATTGATGCAGACAAATAACAAGAACGTAATCGTCATAGGAGATCTCAATGCTAGAGTTGGAAGAAAATCAAACAAAAACGAATTTGTCCTAGGAGATTATAGTACGGGTGACAGAAATGACAATGGGCAGAGGCTCATAGATTTCTGTTTTGCTCATAATTTTAAAATAATTAATAGCCTTTTTAAGAGGCGTAAATCCAAAAAGTGGACATGGCTTGCTCCAAACAGCAGAAATAAAAACGAAATCGATTTTATAATTTGTAAAGAAAAAATATATTTACGGATATAGATGTAGTAAATAAGTTAAACTTCAGTACAGATCACAGAATGGTAAGAGGAGTGATACGCAACATAAATAGTAAGTTAAGAACAAAACATATAATACACTGCACCATTAATAAAATAACTACAACATCAATACCAAAAAATATCCTAAGTGATTTAGAAAGCAAATTTAAAAAATTGATGAAACCAAATCAACACAAAAAAAGTATAACTTTTTAGAAAAAGAACTGATTAATTTGAACAAATTTAATATCATAAAAGAAAAAAACAAACAAATTAGGAGAAGAGAAAAAGAAAAAGATTCAAGAATCGATCAGAAAACATAGGAAAGGAGAAAGGCTGATTGAAAGAACAAATAGAGAAAACAGGTGGAATTAACAAAGGGCTAAAACAATTAAAAGAATATACGCAATGGATACCTAACATAAAAACCAAAAGCAAGAAGACTAAAAGGGAAACACTGACAGCAAAAAGATTATCAATAATAAAAGTAGGTACTGAATTTTACAAAAAATTATATACAGAGCCAGAAAGTACATCGCCAGCAGGAGAAGAGAAGGAAATCTGTGAAGAAGAAATACTTTGAATATTAGAATCGGAAGTGATACAAGCTATAAAATCCCAAAAAAGTGGCAAGGCACCCGGAGATGACAAAATATCTAATGAAACACTGAAACAATCTTTGACCAAAATATCATATAAATATAAAAATAAATATATATAAATATAAAAATAAATTTGTGACGAGTCTATTTAATGAAATATAGCAATTGAAAAAATACACACTCAATGGACGATGTCAACCAATTTCTTACTACATAAAAAAGGTGATAAAAATGACATAAACAATTACAGACCCATAAGTTTAATGTCCAATTTATACAAAGTGTTTTCTAAAATAATACTTGGCCGAATTACGAAACAACTAGAAGAAAAGCAACCTAGAGAACAAGCTGGTTTTCGCGCTGACTATTCTACCATTGACCACATCCATGTTTTAAAACAAATTATTGAAAAATATAACGAATACTGACAAAAATACGATATAGCATTCGTCGATTACAATAAGGCTTTTGATTCTCTGTGTCACACTTATATTTGGAAGACGCTAGAAAAACAGGGTGTAGAAAAAAAGTACATAATAATTATAAAAGAGATTTACAGAAACACCACAGCAAATATTCAATTTGAACAGCAAGGCGAAGAATTTGCTATTCAAAAAGGCGTAAGACAAGGTGATCCGCTTTCCCCAAAACTTTTCATAGCAGTGCTAGAAGACATATTCAGGAAATTAGGCTGGGAACATTTTGGAATCAATATAAACGGATCAAACCTCAACCTCAAACCGGCTATACTACAAACTGCTACAACAATTTGATGGGGAAAGCAAAAAAGCAGGCCTATTCATGAATCCAATGAAGACCAAATTAATGACAAATTACATAAGGGAAGATATAATAATAGGACAAGAGAGTATTGAATATGTAGATGAATATATTTATTTAGGACAAACTATTTCAATAAGCAACCAATACTCTAAAGAAGTAGACAGAAGAATAAGTAACTTGAAAGCGGTACTGGTCCCTGAAAGAAATAGTAAAAAATGAAGCAGTCCCTATAGCAATAAAAAGTAAATTATACAACACATGCATACTTCCTTGTCTCACTTATGGGTGCCAAACCAGAAACTTATGATTTGCCAGCGCAATATGAAACGAGGAATGTTAAATATAAGATTAATAGATCGATGGACAGCTTCAAAAATAGTGATATATTAAAAATTATAAGAAAATGAAAATGGAACTGGACTGGACATATAATGAAAACTATCAAAGAAAAGTGGACCAAGGATGTGATAGAATGGTATCCTAGAAATGGAAAAAGGAAAAGAGGAGGTCAAATCAAAAGATGGGATGATTTACTAAAAGGATGGAGGAGGGAAACAAACAGAGAGAAATGGAAGTAAATGGGGGAGGTCTATGTCGATAGACAACCTGGCCAATGTAGTGGTTGCAAGAATATGTATAGTAGTTTAAGATTTATTGCAATTAGTTTTAAAATAGTAAAATTTTAGCTTATAAGGTTAATATTGTAATATGGTCAGTGAATAAAGGCTTTTATTATTTATTTTTATAACCCGCGTGTGTCGCCCGCAGTCGCAGCGACTCGAGCGCATCTCGGTGTTGGAGGATCTGCTGTACCTGCCGGCGTGGCAAAACCGCAGCGTGTCGGCGGTGTCGCGCTACCGGCGTCCCGCGCCCGTGTCCGCCGCCGCCGTGCCGCACGCCGCGCGCCTCCCCCTGCGCGCGCGCCCGCTCGCCGCGCTCGCGTACCACCGCCAGCGCCAGCCGCCCGTCGCGCACCCCTGCGCCGTGCGCAAGGGCGGCTGCGCGCACGTGTGCGTCACCGCGTACGACGGTGCGGCGCCGCGCGCGCGCTGTCTGTGCCGCAACGGGTACCGCCTCGTGGGACACGGCGACTGCGAACGTGAGTCTGTGTCTGTAGTGTGCATGTGTTATAGTAACGGTGACTGACGAGGAGGTGTGTGTGTGCAGGCGTGGAGGCGGAGAGCTACCTGGTGGTGTCGCGCGGCGCACCGGCGCTGGTTGGCGGGCTAACGCTAGTAGGGGCAGGGACGACGCAGGAGGAGCCGTTCGCGCCCGCCACGCACGCCGCGCGCCCGACCGCCGCCGACGTTGACGTCGACTCCGGCACGCTCTACTACTGCGACGTGCACAAGTGAGTGCCGAGGTAATCGCCTCCCAGGATCTGCTCGTTTATAATTATGTAAGCTTGTAGTATCAAGCTTGAGTTTGTCACTTATTGACTTTTGATTTATAGTGAGTGTCGTTATGGTGAAGTTGTTTATAAGGGTTTGCTATTGACAATTTTTTTAGGCTTTTGTTAATTTTGTCTATTTTATTGATATTACAGTTTTATTATTGCATCATACATTTGTTAATCAATATCCTTGAACATATCCAATCCAAATTTAAGTCATTTAAATTTGTGGCTTATAAATATCGATACAATGGATATTAAAGCAAAGCTTTTTTTTTGTCTCGGAGGCTGGAGCAGATTCAAAAACCACTGTTGTTAAAGTGAAGTAAACGTAACGTAAACGTAACGTAAACGTAACGTAAACGTGACGTAAACGTGATGTAAACGTGACGTAAACGTGACGTAAACATGACGTAAACGTGACGTAAACGTGACGTAAACATGACGTAAACGTGACGTAAACATGACGTAAACGTGACGTAAACGTGTATTTTATTGTTATTACAGTTTTATTATTGCATCATACATTCGTTCCTTGAACATATCCAATCCAAATCTAAGTCATTTAAAATTTGTGGCTTATAATTATATATGTGCTTCACTACGGTTTTACTTTCCAGGTATCAGATCATTCGACAGAAACTGGACGGCAGTGGACGAGAGGTATTCCTGGGCGACGAAGTCGACAACTGCGAGGGTCTCGCTATCGACTGGATGAGTGAGTCTTCCGCGTATTCTTAATTGTTCGTTTAATCTGGTTTTCGTTTCCTTTTTTATCAAATGAAGAGATCAGTTTTAAATAGGCACTAAGTATGTGTTTATCGTAGGTGGCAACGTGTACTGGACGGACGACGCGCTGGGGCGGCTGAGCGTGGCGCGGCTGCACGCCCCGGAGCGCCGCGTGCTGTTGCGCGCGCCGCACTTCCACCCGCGCGCGCTCGCGCTCGACCCCGCCAACGGGTACACTATGCCTCACATGTCATGTGTCTCGTCTGCTGCGTCGTATTCTGACAGACACTTTATTCTCTGTTCACAGTGTTATGTACTGGTCGGTGTGGGCGGGTGCAGGCGCGGGCGCTGGTATGGGCGTGGAGGCGGGCGCGAGTGCGGGGGCGGCGCGCATCGAGGCGGCCGCTATGGACGCGTCGCGGCGCCGCACGCTGCTGCACGAGCACCTACACTGGCCCAACGGACTCGTCATCGATCTGCAGACGAGCTACCTCTACTGGTGACTCGCTCGTAACACAATCTTGCCGTTTAAATTGCACTTGATATTTATTATGATAATCAATGTTTACATTTTGCATGTTTGTGTAGGTGTGACATTTACTTGAACAAAATAGAGCGCATCCTTGTGACGGCCTCCGGCGACATCGCCCCCGGCGCCGAGCGCGAGCTACTGCTGCAGAACTCTGTTGACACTCCACTGTCCAAACCGTACGGGCTGGCGGTGTACGAAGGTACATTTGAGGCAGGTAGGTTTACGCCAGGTAGGAGTCTATTTGGTACTGACCACGCGTCCTCTCATGTCCGCAGACTGGGTGGTGTGGAGCGAGCACGGCACAGGGCGCGTGCGACGCCGGCACGCCAACGGCACGCTGGACACGCTGCGCGCGCTGTCGCCGCCGCTCTACGACATCCGCCTCGTGTCGGCCGCCGAGCGCACCGGTACGCCCGCACTGACGTCCGCCACCGCCGCAGTCGCTACCACAGACCGACACGCTTGCTCTCGTTGCAGGTAAGAATGCGTGCTCGTACAACAACGGCGGCTGCGCGGAGCTGTGCCTGCCGACGGCGGCGGGCGAGCGCCGCTGCGTGGCGTCGGGCGGCCCCGACGACGTGGCGACAGCGGGCGACACGCGCGGCCCCTGCCCCGCCAAACACTTCCACTGCGGACACGGGTGAGTGCCCCTGACTTGCTTACTTTAGCATGCGGGACTTTCATAATTTTATGTAAATATGCGTCCTTTTGCAGACGATGCATCGATTTGTCCTTCGTCTGTGACGGTGACGCAGATTGTCCTGACGGCTCCGATGAAAACACATCACCCACAGGACCGTGCGGTAATATGTTGTGATATTTAGTTTGTGTTGTTTTTTTGCTATATACACACCAATACCTCGCATTGCGTCGTTTCGTTTTGCGTTTTTTTCGAAGTTGCGTCGCTGCTTAATTTTTACTGATTTGGCAATGCGTCCTTGCGTTACGTTTGCGTTACGTTTGCGTTACGTTTGCGTTACGTTTGCGATACGTTTGCGTTACGTTTGCGTTACGTTTGCGTTACGTTTGAGTTACGTTTACGTTACTTTTTACCCAATCTTACGCTGAAAAAAAAGCAGTTCAACAAACATTGGACCATTTTTTAATGAAAGTAAGCCGACCTACGACAACAACCACTATGGACACATCAGACAGTGATTAATTCTAATTAAACTTTCATAAATTAAATGAATATGTAGTTTATTTTGTTTAATTGAATACGTTTTTTGTATATTATTTTTCTTTGAAAAATTTTACTTTGTTCAATTTTATTTTTAAAAGGTAGTATTTTCGTAAGCCTGGAACCTATCTTCGATCATTACATGGTTTGCTATAGAAAATCTATTTCCACTTTGCGTCGTTTCAATTTGCGTTGTGTTTTTTGGAACGTAACCCCGACGCAAAGCGAGGTATGGGGTGTATATAAGATATATTATTGAGGATTTTCAAAAATAAACCACAATTTGTTTCTCTGAAAATACGAAGTTAATATAATAGTTATTTCATTCACTCATTATATTATTTCATCATATGTAGTCTTAGTGTATTCATTTTTAAATATTTCAGCGAATGCGACATGCAACGAGGAACAGTTTATGCAGTGTGATGCGAACCGCTGCATTCCTAAGAGCTGGATATGTGATGGATTGAAAGGTCAGTCGAGACGTCCATAGAGGAGGTAATATTGTTTTATAAGACGTGGTCACACACGTAACCCGTACCGTCCGCCGCCACAGACTGCTCGGACGGCGCCGACGAGACGTCGCTGGCGTGCGCGCGCTCGGCGTGCGCGGACACGATGTTCTCGTGTGCGCGCTCGCGGCGCTGCCTGCCCGCCGCGTGGCGCTGCGACGGCGCGCCCGACTGCGGCGCGCGCGACCGCTCCGACGAGCTCGGCTGCGACGAGGCGCGCGCCTGCCCGCCCGCCGCCTTCCGCTGCGGCGCCGGCGCCTGCCTGCCCGCCGACTACGTGTGCGACGGCCGCGCCGACTGCCCCGACGCGGACGACGAGCGCGCCTGCAACACCACCCCCCACACACCCCACGGCGAGCCGCGCCTCTGCGAGGACCACGAGTTCCAGTGCGACAACAGGGAGTGACATACGGACGTGTGATGTTTAGCCACGAGCCTGCCTAGTTATCCAAATCGTAACTAAACACTGAACTTTGAGTCATATCGATAAAATTATCGATTCAACTAAAGTTATAATATTCGATATCAAATATTTGTCACTCAAAAGTTTTTTTTTTAACTTTAATATGTAATAGCCAATTTATATATTAATTTACAATATTTTTAGTGGCTGTCAATTCATAATGGTGCACTATACAAATATTTCTCATTTTTTTTAATTGTGTAATTCACTTTTATGATTTATGACAAAAAAGAGATTAAGTGATATTGCAATTTCGTGATGAAAAACGAATATGAATATATTAATAGTCAATTCCTAATGAATTTACCGACTTTTGCGGCATTTTTAAGCATTGATACCTAAAAGTGATTTAGGACATCGTTATTAAAACTACATATCGGATATGGAGACCATTGACCATCTAAATGAACACTCCATGACTATATTTAGCGAGTTTCGGTGTAAAGACGTCACATCGTGGATGCGTGCAGCTGAGACGAGGTCGCGACGGAGGCGGGCGTGCACGCACTCGTGCACACCACCACGCCGCACGCGCTCGACGTGACTACCTACCACCACTACCACCAGCGACTGCGAGTGCGGACGAGTAGTCGTGTCGCCGGCCCTAAGCTGCGACAACGGCACCCGCCTGCGTGCCGTCTGCAGCCAGACTGTGCGAGCCGCACAAGTGTCGCGACTGCGCTGGACGTGGGCTGACGAGGCCGACCGCCTGGCGGGCGACGCCTTCACGTGCAAGAGCACGGCGCCCGAGCGGCCGCTGCTCGTGTACAGCACGCGCCACGAGCTGCGCGCGCTGGAGCTGCCGTCGCACACGTCGCGCGCGCTCGTGTCGTCGCTGCGCAACACCATCTCGCTGGCGTGGCGGCGCGCACCCGACACCCCCGCCGCCGTGCACTTGTACTGGACGGACGTGCTGGACGACGCCATATACCGCGGCACGCTGCTCGGCGAAGGTATAGTATAAATTGTCTCATTGACTATCCTACTACCGATATAACTACTGACAGTTAAATTGTTTTACAATGTGAAAATGGTTACTATATTACCTTTTTTATTGCATTTTTAAGAGGTCTCTTCAATCCAAATGTTGGGGTTGCCAATCCCAGGCACTACTCAGGGTCGCTCTTACAGCGGCGATACAAAATTTATTAGGGATGATATATATTGAAAACTAAAGACGTTCACTTCAATGTTAAAAATCCAGTAATTTTCCCGATTCTTAAAAGGTTGCTTTACAATATTTTTTCACTTTGCCGCACGCCGCAGTTGCGACTAGTCGTGTCATTGCATACGCATCGCGTCGTACATAGTCTACAGTACAGCGTATGGTGCAAGTCTTAGGCGGTGGCGTATTAATTCATTTACAAAATAATTATACTAAAATTATGTCAAAACCGATATCCTGCATTTCGCATCCTGAAGTCGAATTCCTGAATTAGAGAACCTGAATTACACTACACGCACACGCACACACACACACACGTATTACTATAATAAATATAGTTATTCTTTTTTTTCTATTTTTTTGTTTCATGTTACATATATTTCTATTGATTTTTTTTTCTTAATTAATTCTGGTATACTAAACAGGGAATTCACTAGCTCCTATAACACAGTGTATACTTATTATAGGAGTTAGTGAGGCCTTAAATGTAATATTTTTTAGGGTCAATAAAGAATTTATTTATTAAAATAAAAAAAATATTTATTAATATTTATTGCAGCTTAAAAAGTGCTATCAAATGTTAAATCAAATCATTTAAATATTTTAAAATTACTCGGTCTATACCCTATTATGTGGGGGTATTTTAATGTCAAATTTATCGTACCTTTAACATAGTATGTATTGTATCTCTACGTAGTGATAAGCGGCATCGAAGTGGTGGTGCAGCGCGGGCTGACGGTGGCGGAGGGGCTCGCGGTGGACTGGGTGGCCGGCAACCTGTACTGGGTGGCGGCCGACACTCGCCAGATAGAGGTGGCCGCGGCCGACGGGCGCCACCGCCGCGCGCTGCTGGCGGCCGGCCTCGGCGCCCCGCGCGCGCTCGCGCTCGACGCCGCCGCCGGCTTGCTGTTCTGGAGCGACTGGGACGCGCGCGCGCCGCGCATCGAGCGCGCCTCGCTGGCGGGCCGGCGCCGCCGCGTGCTCGTGTCGCTGGCGGACGCGGGCGGCGCGCTGCCCAACGGGCTCGCGCTCGACGTGGTGGCGCGCCGCGTGTACTGGGTGGACGCGCGCGCGCACGCGCTGCTCGCCGTCGATTACGAGGGCGGCGCGCGACGTACGGTGCTGCAGGCGCACGCGGCGCTGGCGCACCCGTTCGCGGTGGCGCTGTTCGAGTCGCACGCGTACTGGTCGGACTGGCGCGCGGTGGCGGTGCTGCGCGCCAACAAGTGGAACGGCTCGGACGTGACGTACGTGCAGCGTACGCTGTCGCAACCGTTCGACGTGAAAGTGGTGCATCCGAGCCTGCAGCCGTACCCCGACGTCAATCCGTGCGCCGCTAACGGGAACTGCTCGCACCTGTGCCTCATCGACTCGCCGACGGAGCGCGTGTGCGCGTGTCCTCATCTCATGCGCCTCGCAGACGACGAACGTACCTGTGAGGGTAAGTGTCTACTGCATTGTTAGACAGTGGGACAACTGTACCAAATTTATTATAACAATTCGAATTTACCATTTAATTTTCTTTCAAAATTAAATGATATCATATTTATAAAAAAAAAAAATATAAAGAGTTAGCCCTAGTACCTCAACAACAACAATATTAATTACATACAGTATACCGATACCTTACTGCTGCTAAGTAAATTTAAATGAAAAGCAAATTAATACTTATTTCCCCATCGACATATCCTATAAAAAGCTCTTTATAGATTTTTTTATTTTAATTGACATCGAACAAAAAAGCAAATACCAAAAAGGCTTAACTCGACTATAAAACGTCTTCACTTCAATGAGAGTCGGATATATTGAAGGTAGACAGCTAGTTACACTGTTTTCTGTCACTTCTAATACAATTGACTATAATATAATAATGTGTTATTCCATTGAGCAGTGTACGAGCAGGCCATAGTGGTGAGCCACGCGGGTGGCATTCGCGGCCTGTCGCCGGCCAACCCGCACCAGTACACGCTGCCCGCGCTGTCGGGCGCGCACCTCGCCACGCCACTCGCGCTGCAGTGTCTACCTGACGAACACGCTCTCTTCTGGGCGGACACCGACGTGAGTCCCCTATACATTGTTAAACGATAATAAGTTATTTAAAAATATATGGGAGTGACTTTGCAAGATGTTGTGTATGGGAGGATTTTAGAGTTAAAAAAAAAAAAAAATAAAAAAAAAAAAGATCACCAGGAACATTGTACATATAAAATTGCAAAACAAGCTCTGACACCAAAAAAAAAGGTCGTAAACAAATTCCGATAGTAAAATTGCTATTCTAAACGGCTTTCTCAAAAATATTTTCCGACTTCCTAAATGAACCGGCTGACCTTTTAAAATGTTCCTTCCTTCGGCAATCGGTAGAGCAACGGAGATCGCGCGGACGTGCGCACGGGCGAGGTGTCGACGGGTGGCGGACAGCGGCGTGGAGGGCGCGCGCGCTGGCGCTGACGCGGCGGCGCGCGTGCTGTACTACGTGGTCGCGCGGCGCGCTGGAGTGGCCAGCGGGTTGGTTGCGCGGCGAGCACCCGGCGCCGTTGCTGCCCGGCGCGGGCGCTGCGGGCGTGCCGGGAGTGGCGGACATCGCGGCGCGCTGTACTGGGCGGTGCGGCGCTTAATGCGGAGCGCGTGCAGCGCGCGGCGGTCGCCAGCGCAGGCGCGCAATCTGCTCCCGACTCCACGGCGACGCGCATCTGTCGCGCGCGACTAGTGAGCTCGCACAAATACAATATGACGCAATAATAAAACTGTTATATCAGTAAAATACACTAAATTAACAAACCCAATAAAACATTATAATAAAAATAATAAACTTAAAACTAACCTGAATCGGACACACCTGTCAATAGCAAAACCCCTTTATAAACAACCCACCATAACAACATTCACTTAAGTCAAAAGTCTTTATGACAAAGTCAAGCTTGATACTACAAGCTTACATCCCCTTCTTTAAGACCGAAAAAACAACTCAGAACAAAAAAGGAATAGAGCCATTTGCATGAAAAAATATTAGATTCATTTTTCCTATATCTACTAATCCAACAAAAAACATTAGACTAGAAATTTTCTTTTTAATTTTAAATAGACCAACCCTAAATTGATCCACTTTTATCTCTTTATTCAATTTATTTACACATTTTAAATAAACTAAATCTCCTTCCTTATAATCTATTAGTTTTACATTTCTATCGTAATATTATTTATATTGATTGTGAATTTTTTCCGATTTCTCAAAAGCCTTTTTCCTATTATCATCTAAATTAGACAAATTATTTACATTTAATTCATCAGGTAGAATGAGATATTTAATCCTGTCAGCAGATAATGGGAGTAAGACCGTCGAGCTAAGTGTAGATAGTACTGTTATCCTTACACATTCTTCTGCAACCTGAGACTATGATTTATTTTTGTTTTCAAAATATAGCATCTTATTCTATTTACCAAAGTCTGATTTGTTCTCTCATCTAAACCATGAAAATGCACAATGCACTTTTCGGTTAAATATTGCTTCTTGAACTGGACCATTAATATTAACTTTAATATTTCCATATTTTTCAATCTTTAATTAAATTTATAAAAATCTTTTGCAACTTGAGTCCTTGAAGTTATATATATATATATATATATATATATATATATAAGATATATATATATATATATATATATATATATATATATAATTCTGCTGTTTACTTCCTTCTTTGAACTTTCGAAATAATCAAGATCGATGCATGGTTTGCCTATTTTTGTAAATCTATTGTCTTAAATCGGTTATATATCAACGATTTTGCCATAAAAATGAGGCTATAAATTAAAAACTGAAATTTATTATAGTTCAAGATAAATAAAGCAATCCTCGAAAATAATATATAGCTTGATAAGCTGCGCCCAGGTTCGAATCCTGTTACTTTCTTTAAAAATGTTTTATATAGATTATAAAAATAGATTAAAATGGTAATAGTCAGATACTCATTTTTATAAATGAATATTTCCTATATTGATGTTCATTCTTCAGGCATGCAAGTACTGATCTCGAAGGCGACTGTCTCTACTGGGTGAAACGAAGGTCCCGCTACGATACAATACATCGATTTAAAACTGAAAAGCTTATGTTGTAAAGTATTGGTTGGAAGTTGTTGAAGTGGTTTTTATAACAATTTTAATTACTTATAATAGGGACTAGTATAATAAGAAATAAATTGCAAAGCTTATAAAAATCTTTGCTGGTCTTACACATAAACAAATAGGTGATGTGTGAGTATGGGTGTGTAATTTTAGACATTTTAAACTAAGTACATTTTAAACTAAGTACTCTCCCTCAAAACTGATAGTAACTGCTCATAGTTGATCTCGGCGTCGGCGCGCGTCCCACCGCCCTCGACGTGCACGCCGGCGAGCCAGTGCGGGCCGACGCCATGACGCGCCTCCCCCTGCGCGCCTGCCGCCCCCGCACTGCACGCGTGCAAGTGCTCCCGTTCGCTGCGCAACGACGGTCGACGGTCGTAGCCGCGCCGCGCGCGGCGACGGACGCGCTCAGCGCCGCGCTCGCGCCTCGCCGGGTTCCCAGTGCCAGCGGCGCCGCCCGCCCTGCGCGCGCACCTGTGCGCCTGCCTGTGGCGCGCGATCATGCCAGGCCGCTGCGCCTGGCCACCGCGCTCCTGCCGCCGTGCCGAGCGCCGCCGCACGCCCTCGGACGACGTGCCTTTCGTGTACCTCGCGCTATTGGGAGCCTGCGCGCGCTGGCGCTGGATCTACGCGGGCGGCGCGCCGGTGGCGACGCGTCGCCAAATCGGTGGCGGTGGTGCAGCGCGGCCGCCGTGGTCGCCGATGCGGACTGGCGGGTACTTCGGGCGGACGCGGAGGCGGGCGAGGTGTGGCGCGTGCGGCGGTCGGGCGCGGAGCGCGCGCGCGTGGCGGCGGGAGCGGGCGCGGTGACGGCGCTGGCGCTGGACGCGCGCGCCCGCAACCTGTACTGGAGCGCGGGCGCGGCGGTGTCGGTGGCGCGCGCGGACGGGTCGCGGCGCTCCGTGGTGCGCGAGGCGGCGCCGCTGGCGGTGTCGGCGCTGGCGCTGGACGCGCGCGCGGGCTGGCTGTTCCTGGCGGGCGGCGGGTGGCTGCAGCGCGCGCGTCTGGACGCCTCCGACGTGACGCTGCTCTACAACGGCAGCGCGATCGCCGACATCGCACTAGATATGCAGGTCTGTACAAACTATATCTCCTTTACATAAACACCCGCCGTACTCCAAAATAGGTAAGAAACAATATCTTTAATAAAATAATTCAGGAACATTTATTAATTACTTTTCCTGTTATTCCTAAAATATGAAGTTCAAATTCTAAAAAGGGAAGGAATTACTTACTAAAATTCTTCAAATAACATTTTTTTCTTAAATAGCTTCACTCTGTATTTCGCACATAACAGTAGGCAGAGGAAGCCTGAGAACCATTTTAACATACCCGCTTTTCATTTTCCACCAAATTCAGTATTAGTTAGTATTTTCGTAAGCCTGGAACCTATCCTCGATCATTAAATGGTTTGCTATAGAATATCGTTTTTTCACTTTGCGTCGTTTCAATTTGCGTCGTGTTTTTTTGGAACGTAACCTCGACGCAAAGCTAGGTATGGGTGTATATTTAATGTATATACGTAAAGTTGAGTAGCAGAACTCTCACTCAATGCTTAATACATCGATTCTGTGGAAAGTAGGGAACGGAAATGAAATTAAAAGAGAACGGAGTATGTTAACACGTCGGTTTTCTGGTTCGCGCTGTGTACCCTGCTATGCGCGGGATACAGCGTGTAGTGTCGCTATACTGTGTGTGCGTGGCGGTCGCAGGAGCAGCACGTGTACTGGGCGGTGTCGCGCGACGCGAGCGTGTGGCGCGCGCGCTACGACGGCGCGGACAGCGCGCGCGTGGCGGCCGGCGCGCCGCTGAGACACGTCGCCTCCATCGCCGTGCACCACCGACGATTATACTGGCTCGACACGTAACTCACTACTCATTTAAATTAAACTAATTTATATTACAATTACTTCTTCTACCTATCTATATATACCATCATCTCGACCTAGCCAAGAGTCTGTGCGACTAGTTACAATTTAATAGTAGTTAATCTTAGAGAACGTATGAAAATTTGAACTCCGCGGATTCAAACCCGCGTCTCTTATTTCCCTTCCTGGCGCTCTGACAACTAAGCCATACGTTCTCATCCACTTATAGCTTATACGCTTGTTACAACTTATTTTTGTTGTAAACAGTTTTATAGAGAGATTTTTACATTTTTCTGTTACCGAAAGATCATTCTAAGAAACAAAATTGTTTATACGTTTTTTCAAAATGTTTTTCGTTTCCTAAGTGTGTAACTAACACTTTAAATTATCGAAAGAATTTAATCTTACTAAGAATATTTTGACTTAAAAAAAATATTGTTAATTTTGTTATTGTTGTTAAATATCCATTCTGAATGCATCATACACATAGTAAAGTAAATGAAGATACCAGATACGCATATTTACAAAATAAATAAAAATGAGTTATTCAATTTTCAACTACGAGTACATTATGTCTTATTTTAAAAGTAAATATTTATTTTTGATTTGATTCATTCTCACTGCAGGGCCCTAAACCAAGGCTGTGTGGCGAGCGCGCCTATTACCAACCTGTCCGACTACACCATACTGGCAGACAACCTCGGGGACGGACTCAAGGGACTGACGGTAACTGCATTTCACATATGTCACGTACTTATCTATATATATATATATATATATATATATATATATATATAT